>WNWK01002539.1:0-205324 GCA_009830355.1 Cherax destructor
CTTTAGAGTGGGGTAGGGGGATGTAGATCAAGTGTTTACAGTGAAGCATATGTGAACAGTATTTAGATAAAGGTAGAGAAGTTTTTATTGCATTTATGGATTTAGAAAAGGCATATGATAGAGTGGATAGAGGGGAGCAATGTGGCAAATGTTGCAAGTGTATGGAATAGGTAGTAAGTTACTGAAGGCTGTAAAGATTTTTTATGAGGATAGTGAGGCTCAGGTTAGGGTGTTGGGAGAGGGAGATTACTTGGTAAAAGTAGGTCTTAGACAGGGTTGTGTAATGTCACCATGGTTGTTTAATATATTTATAGATGGGGTTGTAAAAAAAATGCTAGGGTGTTGGGGAGAGGGGTGGGATTAATTATGGAGAATTAAATGCAAAATGGGAGTTGACACAGTTATTTTTGCTGATGATACTGTGCTATGGAGATTCTAAAGAAAAGTTGCAAGGTTAGTGGCGAGTTTGGGAGAGTGTGTAAAGGTAGAAAGTTAAAAGTGAACATAGATAAGAGTAAGGTGATGAGGGTATCAAAGCGATTTAAATAAAGAAAAATTGGATATCACATTGGAGAGAGGGATTATAGAAGAAGTAAATGTTTTCAGATATTTGGGAGTTGATGTGTCAGCAGATGGGTTTATGAAGGATGAGGTTAACCATAGAATTGATGAAGGAAAAAAGGTGAGTGTGCATTGAGGTATCTGTGGAGACAAAAACGTTATCCATGGAGGCAAAGAGGGAAAGTTCTCGAAAATAAGTGGTACCAACACTCTTATATGGGTGTGAAGCATGGGTTGCAAATGCTGCAGCGAGGAGGAGGCTGGAGGCAGTGGGATGTCCTGTCTAAGGGCAATGTGTGGTGTAAATATTATGCAGAAAATTCGGAATGTGGAAATTAGGAGAAGGTGTGGAGTTACTAAAAGTATTTGTCAGAGGGCTGAAGAGGGTTGTTGAGGTGGTTTGGTCATTTGAGAGAATGGATCAAAGGAATGACTTGGAGAGCGTATAAATCTGTAGGGGAAGGAAGGCGGGGTAGGGAGATTCCTAGAAAAGGTTGGAGGGAAGGGTAAAGGAGGTTTTGGGCGAGGGGCTTGGACTTCAGCAAGCATGTGTGAGCGTGTTAGATAGGAGTGAATGGAGACGAATGGTTTTGGGACATGACGATCTGTTGGAGTGTGAGCAGGGTAACATTGTGTGAAGGATTCAGGGAAACCAGTTAATTGATTTAGTTGGACTTGAGTCCTGGAAATGGGAAGTACAATGCCTGCACTTTAAAGGAGGGTCTGAGATAGTGACAGCTGGGAGGGACTTTTCTCAGCTGTAGTATCTGAGCTCCTCTGCAAAGACATGTGATTATGTATGAGTGTGGTGAAAGTGTTGAATGATGATGAAGTTTTTTCTTTTTGGGGATTTTCTTTCTTTTTGGGTCACCCTGCCTCGGTGGGAGCGGCCGACTTTTGAAAAAAAAAAAAAAAAAAAAAAAAAAATCTGTTATGTATTTGAAAAGGTCCACCATAGGTGAAACATTGTATCACTAAAGGACCTCACTGCAACTAGTGTTTCTAAAACTTATTTCATAATGTTGGTAGCTGTTGACATTCAGATTATACCCAAGGCATATCATGTTCAGTTTGTCATAAATCTTATTTGGCCAGGTGATTGGTTGACCACACCACAAGCAATGCTTCTACTGCAGCTACACACCTCGAACTCTTCATCTATCAGATAATCAGGCTCCAGGATTGTTTGAGCCCATCTACTTGAACCCTCTACCATGAATACGTGGACAATGCCATGCAAGTCTGCAAGATTGTTTGAGTCCTTCTACTATGTGTAGGACATAACCATGGTCAATCTGCAGGACTACTTGAAGAACCCCTACCTGAGTGGGTGGATGCTGCCATGGCAAGTCTGCAGGACTTATCTGAACCTTTGTACCATGTGTAGAGGCCACCACCATGGCCAGTCTGCAGGATTCTTTGAACTTTTGCACACTGTGTAGGTAGACATTTACTATGGTCAGTCTGCAGGTCTATTTGAGCACTATCTGCCATGTATAGAGGACTATTACCAGGGTCAGTCTACAGAAATGCTGTAACCGTACACTTGACATGATATCTTTGAGGTACAAGTACAACATATTTAGAAATTAAAATGTTTACATTCCAAGGTAACAACATATTTAGAAATTAAAATGTTTAAATTCCAAGGTAGTGTTCACTTGGGTATGGTAGAAACCATACCCAAGTGAACACTACCTTGGAATTTAAACATTTTAATTTCTAAATATGTTGTATGTACCTCAAAGACATCATGTCAAGTGTATATATTCCTACAGACAAAAGTAAGAAGACCTCTCTATTTGAAGAAACTGACACACACACCTCCCTGCATGGCGAGAGTCACAGGACAATCCTTGTGCTGCAGAAGCATTGATTTAAGAACAGCAACTTCTGAACGCAGAGATGATACTTCATTCTGTAATTTTTGATTGATGGATCCTAGCTCATCATATTTTATAGAGAGGTTTTCAATCCATTTCTTCTTTTTCTCTCTACATCTTATGGCAGCTGCTCTGAAAGGAATAGGATTAAATGTTTTAATAACAATATTTTCAAATGATGTCTAGAGCCTTTCCTTGGTACTGTACTAGTTGACTGACAGTTGACACATTACAACTTTTTCTTTGATACTACCTTTGCTAATTTGACAAAAAAGATGTATTTTTCTACCCGTGTCACACCTACAGTACATCTGTACTCTTATTAACATGCTCCTCATCACTGTCATCACCTTCATTATATACATTTGGATTCAAGACAACATTCTTAATATCATTTTCAGTGAGTTTGATAAGTAGGAATGCTGTCAGAGTCAACCCATTCATTAACATGCTAAGAGGCATGTAACACTGGTCTTTGTCCTTGATCCAAATAATATAAAACCCTTCCATTCTCTCCATTATTCTACTGAACTAAGAGTATGAGTTATGACTCATGAAATCTTAATAACATGATTGCCAACAAGTCACAAAATGGGTGGGGCTCAAACACATGTAATAATAATTTTGAAGCAAAGTATGAGTAAGGTTCACAATGTAAAGTATCAAATTCAGAAACATCAATGTCAACCAGGTGAGCATACTCCCTCTTCCTCACACAAAGCTACCAAGTGAGTGTGTGAATATTTCTGCTTGTTTGTCCTAGGAGGATAATGATATGTTACTTGCTATTCTAAGATAACATAGCTGCTTTACAATATTATTAAAGTGGTCAATCAGAAAACTATAGCAACTAAAAAAAAAAAATAGAGGAAATAGAGCATAAATTAATCCTGGTGGCAGCTCTAGGCAACAAGGTGAAACAATTCATGTCTGGTCTGAATGGCAACTCAAAGTGATACACAAAAGTAAACAAGCTGGGTATAAAAGTAACTGGTAATAAGATTCTATATAACAAGAACAAGTAAGATAACACAGACAAGACTGATGAATGGCCATGCTAATATCTCATGACTGAAAACACACACTACATAACTCTCCTAATCCCATCACATACCCAGGAAGACTGTCCTGGGAAAAATTAAACATTACTTGAGCTGGTCCTGGGAGGATTAAAACTGCCTTGATGGAACTCACCCAGGCTAACTCCATAAAAACATCCAATAACTTCATGCCCAAACCATTTCCAAACTGTTTTCAAACACGGCAGCATTCACTTACATACAGTAGCTTGTCAATTAAAATGCAATTAGACTGCATGGGATTGTCTTAGCATGACTGAGAAATTATAAGGAAAAAATATAGCATAGGCAAAGGATTGATAATGAACATAGTAATGGAGGAAAGGATTAGTCTATATGCAAAGTGATGGTAGTGCATGCTATGCCTGAGTGAATACAGTATAGCAATCATATTTTTTTGAGAGGTGTTACCACACCTCCCTCCTCCACCCACCCTGCCGCCCACGCCACCAATTGCCTTCTGGAATCATCACATGCTAGTAACTTTTTTTTAACACATCAGCCATCTACCACAGAAGTAGAGTGACCCAACAAAGAGGAGTATTGCATTTATAAATTGATTTTGGATCTTTCCATCATCCTATTTCATCTCTGAATATTAACCATGACACCTAAGAGGAATACTAGTGATACTGGAGGTGCAAAGACTGAACATGAAGCTCTGACATTAAGAAAACACAGGTGATATGGAGACAGCACATTCTATTGGTCAGAGCAAAGCATCCATTCGTACAATAAGATGTTAAAAAAAGAGCTTGTGTAATGAAGATTGTGATGCATTGAAAATAATGACAGATAGTTCAAGTCAATACAGCTAAACAAGACAGTTTTGAACTGCAGTATTGGTGCACCTCTGGCAAGACAGTCATGAAGAGAGTGATGATGGAAGTGTTACTTCTTTTCTTAGGGTCACCCTACCTCGGTGGGAGATGGCTGTATGCTAAAAAACAAATAAAAAGACAGTAAAGTTTATGACTGTGTGGACTGATTAGAAAAAAAGGAAAGGGAGCCCCACTTAAGTGTTCAGATCAAACAGCACAAAGCCCTATCCTACTGTGAGAAGGAAGGAGAGCCTTCATAAAAAGTATGCTTATTAAAAGATGATTTAAAAGCTTTAAAAGGCACAAAGAGCTTCATAACATAAAGCTTAGTGGTGAGAGTGCATGAGCTGATCATGTTTCTGCAAAAGATTTCCTTGCTAATTTTGCATAAATGATTTCTAATTATTTTTATTGTTATTATGACAAGGCACTGTATGACCCGTAGGGGTCATACAGTGGTTCTTTTATGGGTCAGTGGAACTTAACCAATTTTTTAACACAAGTTCTATAGACACTGATTTTTGAAAACGTAACCTGTTCTAACCTAGGTAGTAGGTTGGTAGACAGCAACCGCCCAGGGAGATACCGCCATCCTGCCAGGTGAGTGTAAAACGGAAGCCTGTAACTGTTTTACATGATGGTAGGATTGATGGTGTCTTTTTTTGTCTCATAAACATGCAAGATTTCAGGTATGTCTTGTTACTTCTACTTACACTTAAGTCACACTACACATTCATGTACACACCCCTCTGGGTTTTCTTCTATTTTCTTACTAGTTCTTGTTCTTATTTCCTCTTATCTCCATGGGGAAGTGGAACAGAATTCTTCCTCCATAAGCCATGCGTGTCATAAGAGTCGACTAAAATGCCGGTTGCAAGGGGCTAGTAACCCCTTCTCCTGTATACATTACTAAAGTTAAAAAGAGAAACTTTTGTTTTTCTCTTTGGGCTACCCCGCCTCGGTGGGAAACGGCCGATTTGCTGAAAGAAAGAAGAAGAAACATGCAAGATTTCAGGTACATCTTGCTACTTCTACTTACACTTAAGTCACACTACACTTGCATGTTTGTTTGTTTTTTTCAACAAGTCGGCCATCTCCCACCGAGGCAGGGTGACCGAAAAAGAAAGAAAATCCCAAAAAAGAAAATACTTTCATCATCATTCAACACTTTCACCACACTCATACATAATCACTGTCTTTGCAGAGACGCTCAGATACGACAGCTGAGAATAGTCCCTCCCAGCTGTAACTATCCCAGACCCCTCCTTTAAAGTGCAGGCATTGTACTTCCCATTTCCAGGACTCAAGTCCAACTAAATCAATTAACTGGTTTCCCTGAATCCCTTCACAAAATGTTACCCTGCTCACACTTCAACTTGCATGTACAAGCATATATATACACATCCCTCTGGGTTTTCTTCTATTTTCTTACTAGTTCTTCTTCTTGTTTATTTCCTCTTAGCTCCATGGGGAAGTGAAACAGAATTCTTCCTCCGTAAGCCATGCGTGTCGTAAGAGGCGACTAATATGTTGGGAACAAGTTGCTAGTAACCCCTTCTCCTGTATACATTACTAAAATTAAATAGAGAAACTTTCGTTTTTCTTTTTTGCCATCTTGCTTCAGTGGGATATGGCCGGTTTGTTGAAAGAAGAAGAACCTGTTCTAACTGATGATCCACTGTATGTAAATCACTCCAACCAATGCCTAAATATTACTTAATACAAAATAAAACGTGGCTTTTACAGTGGGGTGTACTGACAGTGTCTTCACAGGACTGTCATGGAGAGAGACATGGGTTTGCTTAAAACCTTCCTCTCAAAAAAAAAAAAAAAAAAAAAAAAAAAAAAACTTGCATATGAAAATGATTAAAACATATATTTGAGCACCTTTCTGAGGTCGTCCAGGAAGGGCTGGAGAAAGGGTTTATAAAAGGTTTCAAAGCACTAGGGACCTGAACATCCAACAGGCTTCTGTGAGCTCATTAAATCGGAGTGGAGGAAAGTGGTTTTTGTGGCATAATGTGCTGTTGGAGTGAGAGTAAGGTAACAATTATTAAGGGATTCAGGGAAATCAGTAAGATCAACTTGACTCTTGGAGATGGGAACCACAGTGACTGCACTCTAAAGGAGGGATGATATTATTGCAGTCTGGAGGACCATCTATAGTATGATGTTAGCATGATTTTGGCAAAAATAGTGATTTAATGAATGACAGTGAATGTGTTTCCTATTTCTTGGGTCACCTTATCTTGATGAAAGATGGCTGGTGTTAAAGATTATTGAAACTAAATACAGTGGACCCTCGGTTTTCGTACAGCTCCCAACTCGAACAATTATGTAAGTGTATTTTTGTAAGTGCTTTTGTAAGTGTATTTTGGGGGTCTGAAACAACTATTCTAATTTACATTCGTCCTTATGGGAACAAATTCGTTTGGTAACGGCACTCGAACAGCATTCTGGAAAGAATTATCAACAAAAACCAAGGGTCCACTGTACATACAAATTTTTTCCTAACATAATTACAATAAATTACAATGTTTAATCAGAGTAAGTGTTTGATAACAATACAGTCAGCTATCAGCCTAAAGAAGGTCTGAAACTGAACTACATATATACATGTCACAATACACACCCATAACTTCAGAGTGCAATCTTTAGTGCTTCCTGCACTAAAACAAAATAAAAACACAATTAAAAGTGCTAGCCACACAAATTCAATATTAAAAATGTTTATTAAAAATATTCAACTAAAGACCTGGGAGTGATCATGTCAGAGGATCTCACCTTCAAGGACCATAACACCGTAGCAATTGCATCTGCTAGAAAAATGACAGGATGGATAATGAGAACCTTCAAAACCAGGGATGCCAAGCCCATGTTGACACTTTACAGATCGCTTGTTCTATCTAGGCTGGAATTGCTGACCTTGAAAATGTGCAGAGAACCTTCACGGCACGCATAACTGCGATAAACCACCTCAATTACTGGGAACGCTTGAAGTTCCTAAACCTGTGCTCTCTAGAACGCAGGCGGGAGAGATACATTATTATATACACATGGAAAATTCTCGAGGATTAGTACCAAACTTGCACACGAAAATCACTCCCTACGAAAGCAAAAGACTCGGCAGGCGATGTAACATCCCCCCAATGAAGAGCAGGGGTGCCACTAGCACGTTGAGGGACAACACAATAAGTGTCAGGGGCCCAAGATTGTTCAACTGCCTCCCAGCATACATCAGGGGGATTACCAACAAACCAGTGGCTGTCTTCAAGCAGGCACTGGACAGGCACCTAAAGTCGGTACCTGACCAGCCAGGCTGTGGTTCGTACGTTGGACTGCGTGCGGCCAGCAGTAACAGCCTGGTTGATCAGGCTCTGGTCCAACATGAGGCCTGGTCACAGACCGGGCCACAGGGGCGTTGACCCCTGGAATTCTCTCCAGGTAAACTCCAGGTAATAACCTTACAGACAGCAGTTTGTTGATCTTGTCAGGCAGAGCAACAGCTGACTGCCCCTTAGCAACATGAACCCACTCATCTTAACCTAACTGGTGTGAGCCACTATGACATTTGTCACTCAATGTAGAAAACATTATCACTAACTGTGTTTTATTCCTTATAAAACCCCTCATTGCTAAACAGAATTCCATTAAGGAAATATCATTAAGCTGGAGATGACTATACTGAAAGTAGTCATAATTATGGATTCAAGTTGTTTTCATGAATATAACTATATAAAGTGTAAAGAAAAACACTTTAACAAGCATTAGTGGTAATCCAGTTTTTTTTAACACACTGGCCATCTCCCACTGAGGCAGGGTGACCCAAAAAAGAAACACTTTTACTATCATTCACACTATCACTGTCTTGCCAGAGGCAAGCAGATATGACAGTTCAGATGCTTCCAAACAGTAAATATCCCCACCCCCTGTTTAGAGTGCAGGCAATGTACTTCCCACTTCCAGAACTCAAGTCCACCTAACACATAAGCAGTCTGGGCCAAGGCTGATAACTGGCTCATATATGTCCAAGACTGGATACCAGTTATCTTATCTGATGGACATATGAAAGTAAAGTCAGAAAGCTGGGCTAAAAGTAAAAAACAGACCTATCTACAATACACTTATGCTCTGGAGAAAGAAAAGTAACAAGTGAAAATGCAATGGCAAAGTAATCTAAAGAATCTGAATGGCACATTTTCAAGTAAAAATAATAGATGAACTGAACAGCGACAAATAAATAAGAAAATCTAAGATTATGATCTTTTAAAAGATTTAACACTAAATACCTAATCTGAAATCCTTCTCACCTGTTCCTTTCAAGGAATTTTTTTCGCTTCTCTGCGGGATCTTCATTATCTGACGAATGACGGCGCTTTCTCTCCCCTTTCACCAGGTTACTACTGCCACTTGTGGCATCTTCATCACCTTCACCCTACTCAGCCAAATAAAAAATATTTGTTTATAAATACATTCAATAACATTTACTTGTGCAGGTAAAATAACACAAATACCCTCCACATAGGAGAATGAAACTTAATACGACATTTTGGTTCAACATGGACCGAAATGTCATAAGTTTTATTCTCCAAAGCACAGGTTATTTGTGTATTGTTCCAGTCACAGTATTGTGCCTTTTTATTATTTAAGATAACACCACCTAAGAATAAAATATTGCTCAACCGTACAGTCTGAACCCGGTATCCACAGATTTGGTTTCCGCGGTTTCAGTTATCAACGGTTTACCGTGGCTCGAAAATAAACTTTATTTGGTAAATAATGACCACAAAGCACAAACGTAGTGATGATGGCAGTTTTTCAAAGCCTAAGAGAAGCCATGAAATACTTCCCATCAGTGAAACCGTGATAATTCTCTACTTATAGTGCGTAATTTATCAATAAACTTTATCATAGGTATGTACGTGATCGAAAAACGACTTATATATGTATAGGGTTTGCTATCTGCTGTTTCGGTCATCCACGGTAGGTCTTGCAATGTAACCCCCTGCAGATATGGGGGAAGTACTGCATGTGAAAATTATAAAATAAATTTTAGTCAATTGTGAATCTTAAAAGAAAAAAAAAATGCTTGAAATGCAACTGACCTCAGTACTACTTGTACCACTGAAATTACGGGATCGCGTCATTTCAGCAATGCGGTCAGCAGTATTAGCTCGAGATATTTTATTACATCCTGGCCGTGCTGCAGTACTGCTGGAAGCCAAAGCTTGCTTCAACTTCTGAAAAGAAAAAATCTAGTGACAACCGATGCTAGTGGCTCTCCTTGCACTTCTATGTAAACTTCTATGTAAAATTACGAAGAAATAAAATTTGTATTTGTTTTTTTTTGTTTTTTCAACAAGTCGGCCGTCTCCCACCGAGGAAGGGTGACCCAAAAAGAAAGAAAATCCCCAAAAAGAAAATACTTTCATCATCATTCAACACTTTCACCACACTCATACATAATCACTGTCTTTGCAGAGGCGCTCAGATACGTCAGCTGAGAATAGTCCCTCCCAGCTGTCACTATCCCAGACCCCTCCTTTAAAGTGCAGGCATTGTACTTCCCATTTCCAAGACTCAATTCCAACTAAATCAATTAACTGGTTTCCCTGAATCCCTTCACAAAATGTTACCTTGCTCACACTCCAACAGATCGTCATGTCCCAAAAACCATTCGTCTCCATTCACTCCTATCTAACACGCTCACACTTGCTTGCTGGAAGTCCAAGCCCCTCGCCCACAAAACCTCCTTTACCCCCTCCCTCCAACCTTTTCTAGGACGACCCCTACCCCGCCTTCCTTCCCCTACACATTTATACGCTCTCCAAGTCATTCTACTTTGATCCATTCTCTCTAAATGACCAAACCACCTCAACAACCCCTCTTCAGCCCTCTGACAAATACTTTTAGTAACTCCACACCTTCTCCTAATTTCCACATTCGAATTTTCTGCATAATATTTACACCACACATTGCCCTTAGACAGGACATCTCCACTGCCTCCAGCCTCCTCCTCGCTGCAGCATTTGCAACCCATGCTTCACACCCATATAAGAGTGTTGGTACCACTATACTTTCATACATTCCCTTCTTTGCCTCCATGGATAACGTTTTTTGTCTCCACAGATACCTCAACGCACCAATCACCTTTTTTCCTTCATCAATTCTATGGTTAACCTCATCCTTCATAAACCCATCCGCTGACACGTCAACTCCCAAATATCTGAAAACATTTACTTCTTCCATAATCCCTCTCTCCAATGTGATATCCAATTTTTCTTTATTTAAATCGTTTGATACCCTCATCACCTTACTCTTATCTATGTTCACTTTTAACTTTCTACCTTTACACACTCTCCCAAACTCGTCCACTAACCTTTGCAACTTTTCTTTAGAATCTCCCATAAGAACAGTATCATCAGCAAAAAGTAATTGTGTCAACTCCCATTTTGCATTTAATTCTCCAAAATTTAATTCCACCCCTCTCCCCAACACCCTAGCATTTACTTCTTTTACAACCCCATCTATAAATATATTAACAACCATGGTGACATTACACATCCCTGTCTAAGACCTACTTTTACCGAGAAGTAATCTCCCTCTCTCCTACACACCCTAACCTGAGCCTCACTATCCTCATAAAAACTCTTTACAGCCTTCAGTAACTTACTACCTATTCCATACACTTGCAACATTTGCCACATTGCTCCCCTATCCACTCTATCATATGCCTTTTCTAAATCCATAAATGCAATGAAAACTTCTCTACCTTTATCTAAATACTGTTCACATATATGCTTCACTGTAAACACTTGATCTACACATCCCCTACCCACTCTAAAGCCTCCTTGCTCATCTGCAATCCTACTCTCTGTCTTACCTCTAATTCTTTCAATAATAACTCTGCCATACACTTTACCTGGTATACTCAGTAAACTTATTCCCCTATAATTTTTACACTCTCTTTTAACCCCCTTCCCTTTATATAAAGGAACTATACATGCTCTCTGCCAATCCCTAGGTACCTTCCCCTCTTTCATACATTTATAACACAAAAATACCAACCACTCCAGCACTATTTCATCCCCTGCTTTTAACATTTCTGTCATGATCCCGTCAGTTCCAGCTGCTTTACCCCCTTTCATTCTACGTAATGCCTCACGCACCTCCCCCACACTCACATCCTGCTCTTCTTCACTCCTAAACGATGTTGTACCTCCCTGGCCAGTACATGATATTACCGCCTCCCTTTTTTCATCGACATTTAAAAGTTCCTCAAAATATTCCCGCCATCTACCCAATACCTCCAGCTCCCCATCTACTAACTCCCCTACTCTGTTTTTAACTGACAAATCCATTCGTTCCCTAGGATTTCTTACCTTGTTTATCTCACTACAAAAATTTTTCTTGTTTTCAGCAAAATTTCTTGACAGAGCCTCTCCCATTCTTTCATCTGCTCTTTTGCACTCTCTCACCACTCTCTTCACCTTTCTCTTACTCTCCATATACTCTGCTCTTCTATTAACACTTCTGTTTTGTAAAAACCTCTCATAAGCTACCTTTTTCTCTTTTATCACAACCTTTACTTCTTCATTCCACCACCCACTCCTCTTTCCTCCTGCACTTACCCTCCTATAGCCACAAACATCTGCCCCACATTCCAATACTGCATTTTTAAAACTATCACAATCCTCTTCAACCCCCCCACTACTCATACTTGCACTAGCCCACCTTTCTGCCAATAGTTGCTTATATCTCACCCTAACTTCCTCCTCCCTTAGTTTATACACTTTTACCTCTCTCTTACTTGCTCTTGCCATTTTCTTTTTGTCCCATCTACCTTTTACTGTAACTGTAGCTACAACTAAATAATGATCCGATATATCCGTTGCCCCTCTAAACACATGTACATCCCGAAGCCTACCCATCAACCTTATATCCACCAATACATAATCTAACAAACCTCTTTCTACACATAGCTCAATTAAAGGCTCTCCATTTACATTTACCCCTGGCACCCCAAATTTACCTACTACTCCCTCCACAACATTTTTACCCACTTTAGCATTAAGATCCCCAACCACAAGTACTCTCTCACTTGGTTCAAAATTCCCCACGCACTCACTCAACATTTCCCAAAATCTCTCTCTCTCCTCTACACTTCTCTCTTCTCCAGGTGCATAAACACTTACTATAACCCACTTTTCACATCCAACTTTTATTTTACTCCACATAATCCTTGAATTTATACATTTATATTCCCTCTTTACCTGCCATAACTGATTATTCAACATTATTGCCACTCCTTCTTTAGCTCTAACTCTATTTGAAACCTCTGACCTAATCCCATTTATTTCTCTCCATTGAAACTCTCCTACCCCCTTCAGCTTTGTCTCATTTAAAGCCAGGACATCCAGCTTCTTTTCCTTCATAACATTTACAATCGCCTCTTTCTTATCATTCGCACAACATCCACGCACATTCAGACATCCCACTTTGACTGTTTTCTTCTTTTTCTTTTTAGTAATCTATACAGGAAAAGGGGTTACTAGCCCATTGTTCCCGGCATTTTAGTTGACTTTTACAACACGCATGGCTTACGGAGGAAAGATTCTTATTCCACTTCCCTATGGATATGAAAGGAAAAGTAATAAGAACAAGAACTATTAAGATAAAATCAAAGAAAACTCAGATGACTGTGTATACAAAACGTGTACATGCATGTATAGTGTGACCTAAGTGTAAGTAGAAGTAGCAAGACGTACCTGAAATCTTGCATGTTTATGAGACAGAAAAAAGACACCAGCAATCCTACCATCGTGTAAAACTAATACAGGCTTTCGTTTTACACTCACTTGGCAGGACGGTAGTACTACTTCCCTGGGTGGTTGCTGTCTACCAACCTACTACCTAAATATTTGTTTAAAAAATACATTAAATTTTCTTTAGCCAACCAATTGTTATTATCGTCATTCGTTTACACCATAAAAATCATAAATTGAAATGCAGTACCCTTTTTCTCTGAAGAATAAAATTGTTCAAAATTTGTTCTCCAATGTAATTACACAGGAAATCAAATGCACAAACCATCCCACTGTCTGAACCATCCCCAGTCTTTTCTGCATCATCTATACTTAAATTTTTATTTCACTAGGAATTTCAATTTTTCAACTGGTGAGACTTTCATAAGAACATAAGAAAGAAGGAACACTGCAGCAGGCCTACTGGCCCAAGTGAGGCAAGTCAAAGTCACCTACTGGCTTAAGCAAGTGACCCAACCTAGTCAGGTCAGATCACATCCACTTAACCCTTAAACTGTAATGTAATAATATTGGTAGAATTACCGACAATATGTTAAGTAAAAGGACACAAATGCAACTAAAGTGACATTTTATTGTGGCAACGTTTCGCTCTCCAGGAGCTTTCTCAAGCCATTACAATTGAGAAAGCTCCTGGAGAGCGAAACGTTGCCACAATAAAATGTCACATTAGTTGCATTTGTGTCCTTTTACTTAACCCTTAAACTGTCCAAACGTAGATATATGTTCGCGTGCGTACTGCCCCGAACATAGATCTGTTTTTTCAAATGCTTTTAACCTTACCACGATAAGCCTGAGTTGCCTAGAGATTAGAGAATGGGTCTGTGCACTCATTGTGTGCAGTATTACAACATGTGGGAATGACAAACAAAATGCTCTCTTCATTTTAAAGAAAAAGAACAATTTATTTTTTTCTCAAAATATTCGGTCAGCTACGCACGTGAACGTATATCTACGTGTGGACAGTTTAAGGGTTAAGGAAGGAGCACAGCATCAGACCCACTAGCACAAGCTAGTCAGGTCCAACTCACACCCTCTCATGTATTTATCTAACCTATTTTTAAAAATATACAACGTTTTAGCTTCTATGACAGTATTCGGGAGTTTGTTCCACTCATCCACAACTCCATTATCAAACCAGTGCTTTCCTATATCCTTCCTGAATCTGAATTTCTCCAACTTAAAACCATTACTGCGAGTCCTGTCTTGGCTAGATATTTTTAGCACGTTATTTACATTCCCTTTATTTATTCCCGTTTTCTATTTATACACCTCAATCATTATTTTTTTTTTATTAACACATCGACCGTTTCCCAACAAGGCAGGGTGGCTTGAAAAAGAAAATTTTTCATCATCATTCACTCCATCACTGTCTTGCCAGAGGCATGCTTACACTACAGTTATAAAATTGCAACATTAACACCCTTCCTTCAGTGCCGGCACTGTACTTCCCATCTCCAGGACTCAAGTCCGGCCTGCCGGTTTCCCTGAATCTCTTCATAAATGTTACCTTGCTTACACTCCAACAGCACATCAAGTCCTAAAAACCACTTATCTCCATTGTCTCCAATCATATTTCCCCTAATTCTATGCCTTTCTAGAGAGTGCAGATTCAGGGCCCTTAGTCTGTCCTCATAGGGTTGATTTCTGATACATGGGATCAACTTTGTCATCCTCCTCTGTACGTTTTCCAGTGCATTTAGATCCATTCTGTAATACGGTGACCAAAACTGTGCAGCATAATCTAAATGAGGCCTAACCAAAGATATACAGAATTGAAGAACAACCTGAGGACTCCTATTATTTATGCTTCTTGATATGAAGCCAAGGATTCTGTTCACTTTATTGTGAACACTTATGCACTGTTGTCTTGGTTTTAGATTACTGCTAACCAGAACTCCCAAATCCTTTTCACAATCAATAATATTAAAATCAACATTATTTAGTTTATATGTGGCATGGTTATTTTCCTGTCCATTGTTTAGAACTTTGCATTTGTCTATATTAAACTGCATCTGCCAATTCTCCGACCACTGCATCAGTCTATTCCAATCTTCCTTTAGTGCTCTAATGTCCTCGTCAGAATGAATTTGACGGCCTATTTTGGTGTCGTTGGCAAACTTGCTTATGTTGCTGTTTATTCCCTTATCTATGTCGTTTATGTAGATTGTGAACAACAAGGGGGCCCAACAGTGACCCCTGTGGAACACCGCTCATGACGCTTCCCCACTCTGATTTCTCCCCATTTATGCAAACTCTCTGCTGCCTATCTGTCAACCACGCCTCCATCCAGGAAAAAAATTCTCCTCCTATTCCAAGTGCCTTAATTTTCGTCAATAGTCTTTGATGTGGGACTCTATCAAATGCCTTAATGAAGTCCATATACACAATATCATATTCAGTCTCATGATGTACCTCCTCAAACACCTTAGTGAAAAAAAATAATAAATTCGCAAGGCAGAAACGCCCTTTTATAAAACCATGCTGAGATTCACTAATCAATTTATGCCTTTCAGGATGGCTACAAATTGCCTCGGTAATTATTGATTCCATAAATTTTCCCACTATGGAGGTTAGGTTTATTGGTCTATAGTTCGATGCTAAGGACCAGTCACCTGCTTTGAAAATAGGTATTACATTTGTCCTTTTCCACTTACCTGGCACTATGCCAGTTTTTAGTGATATGTTAAAAAGATTAGCCAACGGTTTGCTAAGCTCCTCTTTACATTGCTTTAGAACCCTTGCATACCCTTTGCCTTATTTTTAAAATTATAATAACAGAGCAATTTTTTTTTTTAACATGTCAGCTGTTTCCCACCAAGGCAGGGTGACCCAAAAAGAAAGAAAAACCCAAAAAAGAAAGATAAAAAAAACTTCCATCATCATTCAACACTTTAACCATTATTCATACATAATCACCGTCTTTGCAGAGGCACTCAGATATGACAGATTAGATTCATTTAAAGTGCAGGCAAACCATACCACGGGTGGGGTTCGAACCCGCGGTCAGAGTCTCTCAAAACTCCAGACCGTTGCATTGTACTTCCCACCTCCAGGACTCAAGTCCAGCTGACCAGTTTCCCTAAATCCCTTCACAAAATATTACCCTGCTCACACTCCAACAGCTCGTCAAGTCCCAAAACCCATTCGTCTAAATTCAATCCTATCTAACACACTCACGCACGCTTGCTGGAAGTCCAAGCCCCTCGCCCACAAAACCTCCTTTACCCTCTCCCTCCAACCTTTCCTAGGATGACCCCTACCCCGCCTTCCTTCCACTACAGATATATACACTCTCCAAGTCATTATACTTTGTTCCATACTCTCTAAATGACCAAACCACCTCAAGAACCCCTCTTCAGCCCTCTGACTAATACTTTTAGTAACTACACACCTCCTCCTAAATTCATCAATTCAATGGTTAACCTCATCCTTCATAAACCCATCTGCTGACAAGTCAACTCTCAAATATCTGAACACATTCACTTCTTCCATACTCCCTCCCTCCAATGTGATACCCAATTTTTCTTTATCTAAATCGTTTGATACCCTCATCACCTTACTCTTATCTATGTTCACTTTCAACTTTCTACCTTTACACAACCTCCTAAACTCGTCCACTAACCTTTGCATGTTTATGAGACAGAAAAAAGACACCAGCAATCCTACCATTATGTAAAACAAATACAGGCTTCCGTTTTACACTCACTTGGCGAGACGGTAGTACCTCCCTGGTCGGTTGCTGTCTACCAACCTACTACCTATGATTTTGTATCTGATTTCCCATAATTTAATCCCACCCCTCTCCCCAACACCCTAGCATTTACTTCTTTTACAACCTCATCTATAAATGTGCTAAACAACCATGGTGATATTACACATCCCTGTCTAAGACCTACTTTTACTGAAAAGTAATCTCCCTCTCTCCTACACAACCTTACCTGAGCCTCACTATCCTCATAAAACCTCTTTACAGCATTTAGTATCTTACTACCTATTCCATACACTTGCAACATCTGCCACATTGTTCCCCTATCCACCCTATCATATGCCTTTTCTAAATCCATAAATGCAATGAAAACTTCCATACCTTTATCTAAATACTGTTCACATATATGCTTCAATGTAAACACTTGATCTACACATCCCCTACCCATAGCAATATCATAAAAAATGCCTTTACTAAATCAAGCAACCATAAAAACAATAAATCCCCTCTCAAACAGATCTAATGTCATGTATATCTATAGCACAAATTGGTCAAGTTTAAATATAATTAACCTTTAAATAAGGGGCTAAACTGAAAAAGAATAAGGGAGATATAATGAAAGGGACCAAGTTCTGAAAAAGCATGTACCCTGAACAATGTGGTAGGGATGCTGAAGTTAGGAGGGTTATTTGCATTGTCATACATGTGCAGTGCTGCACTCTTGTAAAGACAACTAGGGAATGAATGATACTGAATGTGTTTCCTTTAAAGGTCATCTTGCCTTGGTGAGAAACAACCGATTCATTAAAACTCTTTAACTTTTGGAAAGAGCAGTGGAGATGTCGTGTCTGAGGGCAATGTGTGGTGTGAATATAATGCAGAGAATCCATAATTTGGAGATTAGGAGGTGTGGGATTACCAAAACTATTATCAAGAGAGCTGAGGAGGAGTTATTGAGATGGTTTGGACATGTAGAGAGGATGGAACGAAATAGAATGACTTCGAGAGTTTATAGACCTGTAGTGGAGGGAAGGCAGGGTAGGGGGTCGGCCTAGGAACGGTTGGAGGGAAGGGGGTAAAGGAGGTTTTGTGTGCGAGGGGGCTTGGACTTCCAGCAAGCGTGCATGAGTGTGTTAGATAGGAGCGAATGGAGACAAATGGTTTTTAGGACTTGACGTGCTGTTGGAGTGTAAGCAAGGTAACATTTATGAAGGAATTCAGGGAAACTGGCAGGCCGGACTTGATTCCTGGAGATGGGAAGTACAGTGCCGGCACTCTGAAGGAGGGGTGTTAATGTTGCAGGTGTATAACTGTAGTGTAGGCATACCTCTGGCAAGACAGTGATGGAGTGAATGATGATGAAAGTTTTTCTTTTTCGGGCCACCCTGCCTTGGTGGGAAACAGCCGATGTGTTAATAAAAAAAAAATGAGGATGAAATCAAAATTAGTGAAGTACAGTTCTGTGCATAGTACTATTGGCCTAAACACGTCTGATAATGCCCCTTTAGGAGGAATACAAGTTCATACCATTTTTGCAAGTGACTGTTGAGGTGATCGGTTCTCTAATAAATGAAGTGGTGAACCTGCAGTAGTTGGAACGGTGACACTGGTAGTTCCACTTGAATTGGATGAAGACACAACTGGAGTTGCAGGAATTTCAACTGGGATTGCTTGACCATTAGGTAATCTGAAAGGGTTAGAAACTTTGACTGCTGTATAATTTTAAAAATGGCAGTTCACATAAAATTAGTCCATATGCACAAATTTTAAAGGGCTCATATTATTATTATTATATTCATAGAAAGAAGTAAACTCATAGGTATCATAGAACAATACACAACAGAGAAAAAAGAGATGGAGGTGGGAGATGGGGCAAGGCAGTGTGTTGAGGGAAGAACAATGCCTGAAAGGATAGAGGTTACAGTGGATATGGTAAATTGGTGTCAGTTAGAAAGTGTATCCGGGGCAATGATGGAATCATCAATGATGAGGAAGGACAAAATAAGCATGTCAGAGAGACAGCCTCAGTACACACACAAAAATCTTAGGTCACTGCTAGATATGAATCCTGGAGGTGGGAAATACAGTGCCTACACTCTGAAGGAGGGGTGGGAATTTAACAGCTGAGAGGGCCATCTGAACTGTGATGTCAGCACACTTCTGGCAAGACTGATTCAATGAATAATAGTGAAAGTATTTTTTTTCACGTCACCCTACCTCAGAAAGATAGCTGATTATTAAAAAATATAGAAACAAGGTAGAAATAAGACCTAATGTGACTAGTAACAGTTTTCCACAGATGTTATTTTATACTCATTGAAACCCACAGTAATTCCTACCTGAGAAGCACAATGAAGGTCTTTTGATCCAAGAAAATGGAGCTAGTCTCCCATCTAAAATCGAACCTGAGTACCTACCATTCTCCAGGTGGTATATGTCCCCTATGGGTTTAGCATTTCCCCATGAATATAGAGAAATAATAATCATTAGTAATGATGAGTAAAAGCCAATGGCTAAATTTAAGTTACCCTAAATGTGACCTATAACAGTGTGCCTATGATAATGTACTAATACAGTTGTACCTCGGGTTACGAGCTTAATTCGTTCCACACCCCCAAAAATACACTTACAAAAGCACTTACAGAAATACACTTACATAATTGTTCGAGTTGGGAGCTGCTCGTATGTCGAGGTACCACTGTACTTGATAAAGTTCTATATATACACAAACATTAACCCAATAATAACTTGGTCTGCAGTATAGAATCTTTCTTCAGTGTCCAAATAAAAAATCATTTCTATGGGAGTGTCACCTCCAAAATATGATATAATATGCTGCTCAGTACAAAAAATATTTGTGCTCCACATCTGAAGAAAATCAATTGATACACTTTTAGGATATCACTTCCAAATATTAAACTGCAAAAAGAAGAAAAAATCCTAAAACAGTGCAAAATTCTTGTAGTACAAAATTTCCAAAACTATAATATACAGTGGTACCTCGAGTTACGATATTTTTTCGTTCGAGAATGCTGTTCAAGTGCCATTACCAAACGAATTTATCCCCATAAGGAATAATGTAAAATATACTAGTCCTTTTACACCCCCAAAAATATACTTACAAAAGCATTTAAAAAAATAAACTTACATAAAAGGGCGATTTTGGGGACCATCGTAACTCGAGGTACCACTGTATATTGTACAGTAACCCTTTGTCTCGGGAATCAAAAAACAGGATTCATAGAAAGAAATAAACATCACTTTTGTAAATGCAGAATCATATAAAAAGAAAATACATTTATCAATCATTGTAGTATGCCTCTCTCACTTATTTTGAACACTAACCCTTTCACTTCAGAATCTTTTTCTGAAGGTAATGACACCAAAAATATGAAATTTGATGAAAAACTTGCAGAATTACACAGGTGCAAAGTTAGCGGTCCAAGCGCAATTTACACAGTGGCGATTTCACTGACTGAGTCCTATTTTAAGCCAATTACATTGTTCAATTCAACCAAATTGTTTGCTATTTGCTATTATGTCTTCTGTTCTATCAATTGAGCACAAGAAATCACCAATTCAACTATCAAAAGTACCCTATAAAGTGAACAGAGGTCAGTAATTTGGCCAATTTTATGCAAAATTAAAAAATTTTATTTTAAAAACAGTATCCAAAATAAACACTCTAGACACTCCAGGCACTAAAACATTTCCTCTGTCCATTAATCATATCCCCATGCCTTTACTATATTATACCTGCCTTCTATTTTTTCATCACACAAAAAATTGAAGATTGGCCCTATTTCTCAGATAATAAAATAGAACTAAGAATGACTGGTCAGTTTACAGCATCCCAATAATTGAATAAGGCCTTATAAAAAAAACTAGTAAAAGCCTTACCCATCCTCAGAAATACTGGCAAAATCGAATATTTCCGCTAATTTGAGGCAGATTTCAAGCTGTTTCCAGCCCTAAAACCAACTAAACCCATCTCTATTTCAGTATTAAGTCTTCCATTCTACCAATTGATACCGAGAAACAGCCAATAAAACCATAAAAACCACCCAAGAAAACACCTCAAATTCATAATTTTAAACCAGAGTTTTACTTTTAACACACATCGTGTGAGGCAGGATTTTTTTAAACTGTGCATGCACCTTATTGCACAGACCCAATTTCTCATATCTAAGCAAAAATTTACCACCCACAGCTTATCTGACTGAGATGACCTCATGACGTAGATCTACGTAACGGACCCTGGTGTCAATAACGTAGTTTTACATGCCTGACAGTGAAAAGGTTAAACATTCTGAGAGATTATTTAGTGGCAGCCCCTGGCTGGGCTGCAGAAGTAGGAAGATTCTCGAAACCGGTCACAGGTATCTAACAAGTATCTACATAGCAGAATGACAGAATAAAAATGGTACTTAATAACCTTTAGGAACTTTGGCTGGCAGCATACTTTCCTATTGGTAGATACTCTACCCATGCTGAAGGACATGTACACAAGTTTGAATACTGGGGTGTTTGGATGCGAAGTTTATGATGTTAACTGAAGTTATAGTCGAGTCATGAGAATCTACAACAGCTAATCACCTAAAACCCATCATTATTATTTTTATTATTAACACATCGACCGCCTCCCACCAAGGCAGGGTAGCCCGAAAAAGAAAAACTTTCATCATTCACTCCGCCATTGTCTTGCCAGAGCTGCGCTTACACTACAGTTATAAAACTGTAACATTAACTCCCCTCCTTCAGGGGGAGTGTTAATGTTAATGATTCCTCAAGACAATATACACCCACACAACTCAAAAGTTTAAATTTACTCAACATTCAAAACATTCACACCTACTGCTGAGCATACTACACACAGAATACTTAATAAGAATGTCATGTCAGCACTCGAACTCTTCCTGAAGAGCTGCAATATAGCACAAAGACACAATACAGTGGACCCCCGGTTAACGGCCATAATTCGTTCCAGAATGCATTCAAGTGCCATTACCAAACGAATTTATTCCCATAAGGAATAATGTAAATTAGATTAGTCTTTTTAGACCCCCAAATATACACTTACAAAAGCACTTACAAAAATACACTTACATAATTGTTCGAGTTTGGAGCAGTACGTAAACCGGGGGTCCACTGTACTAGAACCAAGTATCTCTGATATACCAAATAGGTATGTAACTCAACCTACTGAGAAACTCTATACAGATAAAAGGCACTGAAATTTGGAACTTCCTGCCAGAAAATGCTAAGAGATCCCTATTTGCCAACTGCTTCAAAAAAGTATTAAAAAGCACCTTTATACAATATAAATTTTTTCATAGATTAACTATTTTATAATTCAAATTCAAATTCTTTATTTCTAGTAATATACAAGGTGGGGTGTACTTATAATTATACATTTTATGAAGTAGATATTACAAGATGGCCAATAATATGCCTAGGTATGCCTAGGGTTTTCAGGCAGTCTTATGATAGGTCTTACTCAATAGCGACACAATGATTATACAGATAGTAAGGTTAGGTAATTGTAGTGATTAACTAGGTTTACAAAATTGAGGTACTGGAATTTAAATATTTAAGAATTTAACAATTAGTTTAAGAATTTAACAATTAGTTTATATATTAATGGTAAAGGTGATGTATTGGCATAATACAGTTTCTATATTGGAGTGTCTTAGGCAAACTTATGACTAGCTTAAGAATTATGAAGCAATAGTTGTATTAGAATTTTGGTTAGTCCTGTGCAAATTAAGGGGAATCACAGATATCAATAAGTGTATTTTGCTGTGGATATGTGCAAGATAAAGCAGACACTCATGAATTACAAACTGTTCATCCAGATCAGATCAGCATTCATAAATGTCCATACAGTGGACCCTCGGTTTTCGTACAACTCCCAACTCGAACAATTATGTAAGTGTATTTTTGTAAGTGCTTTTGTAAGTGTATTTTTGGGGGTCTGAAACGACTAATCTAATTTACATTCGTCCATATGGGAATAAATTCATTCGGTAACGGCACTCGAACAGTATTCTGGAAAGAATTATCAACGAAAACCGAGGGTCCACTTTTTAAAAATAACTATTACTTAAAGTTATGCTGCATTAATGTGTTATACAGTGGACCCCCGAGTTTCGGTCATAATTCATTCCAGAAGGCTGTTCAAGTGCCATTACCGAACGAATTTGTTCCCTTAAGGAAAAATGGAAATTAGATTAGTCCTTTCAGACCCCCAAAAATACACATACAAAAGCACTTACAATATTAAACTTACATAATTGTTCGATTTCCCAGGTGACCGAAACTCGGGTGTCCACTGTATAATCTAACAAAATACATAACTGACAAGTAGTTTTAAGCTAATTTTAAGGCTGCCCAAAATGCTCTGCATAACCAATGGCTTGCCTGTAAATCTACCTACCCATTCACCCTTTCACACCCATCCATGCTCACACAAATATGCCCTCTCTCATAACCTACTCCTCACATCAACCCTCTCAAACTTACCATCTCACACACCTACCCACACTAACATGTATCCATCCTGACACCCATCTTTCATACCAACCTCTTACCGCCTTACCTATGCACCAACCTACACACCCTCATACCCTCTCTCATACTCACCCCTTACAGACACTCTCATACCCCCCTCTTTTCATACCCTCTCTCTCATCCACCATTGTTGATACCCTGTCTCATACCTACCCTGTCTTATAAACACCCACACCTCATCCACCTATTTTCTTATACCCACTACCCACACACCCACTTATGGTCTCACCCACCCTCTCTCACATTCATTCACCCATCCCCTTTCCCTTTTTCACACTTTCCCTGTACAGTGTTACAGTACAGCCGTTGAGGGAATTTTTTTTTTTTAAATGACTGACCTTCAAAACTGCAGCATGCTTTGCTCAAAGTTTATAAAAGAGAAATTACTTAATTCAAGATCAAGATCAGAATCCATATTTAAATACAGTGGACCCCCGGTTAACGGCCATAATTCATTCCAGAATGCTGTTCAAGTGCCGTTTCCGAACGAATTTATTCCCATAATGAATAATGTAAATTAGATTAGTCCTTTTAGACCCCCAAATATACACTTACAAAAGCCCTTACAAAAATACACTTACATAATGGGTCGAGTTTTGAGCAGTACGTAAACCGGGGGTCCACTGTACTGATATTTAGTTATGTACACTCTGTATGGGTGTTGTAAAAGGCAACTAAAATGCCAGGAGCAAGGTGCTAGTAACCCCTTCTGTATAAATTACTAAATGTAAAAAGAAGAAAAACTTTATAGTTTTCTTCTTTTTCGTGCCACCCTGCCTCAGTGGGAGATGGCCAGTATGTTGAAAAAAAAATGAATACTTTAAAAACCACAATCAAATTCATAACATAAAGACCCTAACATGTCAAGAAGCATAGATTTGAAACAGAATCCAGAGCAAGCATAGATGCCTTATCATCAGGTCTATTAAATACTGTAGTGTAAAACAGGCCAGACATAAATTACAGAATACTTGAGTACTTCCCTACAACCATCAACTACTGACAACTCTGCATCCACAACCATCCTCTTCAGCCCAGTAAGGCCACATCAACCCCCTCTACACACTTTCATGTCAAAAAGCAACAACTATTTTTTTTTTAACACATTGACTGTCTCCCACCGAAGTACGGAGACAAAAAAAAAAAAAAACATTCATCATCATTCATACTACCATTGTCTTGCCAGAGGCATGCAGATACAACAATTCAGATGTTCCTCCAAACAGCAAAATGTTAAGACAAAATAAGGTTCCTTAGTAGAATATTAAAAAACTGTGACAAATTTGGAGATGTCTGGAATATAACTTATTAAGCCCCAAGGTTCACATATCCTGCCCTTTATAATAGGGTTTTCTCTATGTTGTTTATTCTCACTGTATAACCTTAAATGTAAGACTAAATAAAATATATTCTATATTGTAGTGGCAATAGCTGACAGCCTATTATAGGTTATCAAATGTACTTTTATTGCATATCAATGAAATTTTTTTATATATGATTTAACAGTTTAAAATACAGTGAACCCCCGGTGCTCGACGGTGTCGGAGCTCGGCCAAATCGGTGTTCAACGGGTTTTTTTACAATATTTTTGACTCGGTATTAGGCGGCCACTCGGAGTTGGGCGAGTTGGCTATCTGTCCCGGACGCGTACGAGTGTGGCCGTGGCCCAGCTGGGCGCCCAGGCACTCTGTGTTATTGTTTACAAGTGAGCGACCACTACCCACGCACCACCCACGCATTCATACCATATACAGTGGACCCTCGGTTAACGAATACCCCGGAAATCGTGCAATTATGTAAGTATAATTTTGTAAGTTCTTGTGGAAGTGTATTTTTGGGGGTCTGAAATAGACTAACCTACGTGAAATTTTTCCTTAAGGGAGTAAATTCGTTCGGTAATGGCACTTGAGCAGACTTCAGGAGTGAAGTTTTTACGAAACTCGGGGGTCCACTGTATATTGTCATTATTCCAGTGTTTTTAGTGCTTGCAACTGCTAAATAAGCCACCATGGGCCCCAAGAAAGCTCCTAGTGCCAAGCCTGTGGTAAAGAATGTGCAGGGAGTGAAGCATTCATGCAGGGAGTGTAGCATTTATGCAGGGAGTGTAGCAGGCATGCAGGGAGTGTAGCAAGGATGCAAGGAGTGTAGCAAGGATGCAGGGAGTGTAGCAAATATGCAGGGAGTGTAGCAAGGATGCAGGGAGTGTAGCAAGGATGCAGGGAGTGTAGCAAGGATGCAGGGAGTGTAGCAAGGATACAGGGAGTGTAGCAAGGATGCAGGGAGTGTAGCAAGGATGCAGGGAGTGTAGCAAGGATGCAGGGAGTGTAGCAAGGATGCAGGGAGTGTAGCAAGGATGCAGGGAGTGTAGCAAGGATGCAGGGAGTGTAGCAAGGATGCAGGGAGTGTAGCAAGGATGCAGGGAGTGTAGCAAGGATGCAGGGAGTGTAGCAAGGATGCAGGGAGTGTAGCAAGGATGCAGGGAGTGTAGCAAGGATGCAGGGAGTGTAGCAGGCATGCAGGGAGTGTAGCAAGGATGCAGGGAGTGTTGTAGGCATGCAGGGAGTGTAGCATTCATGCAGGGAGTGTAGCATTCATGCAGGGAGTGTAGCATTCATGCAGGGAGTGTAGCATTCATGCAGGGAGTGTAGCATTCAAAGAAAAAGGCCAGTAACCCCAGAAAAGAACTTGGTACCTGCAGTGTTAATGGAAGGGGATTTCCCTTCCAAACACTAGCATACTACTCCACCTTCTCCCCTCCTCCCGTCCTCCACACATCAACAACTCTTCAATAAATGTAAGTGACATGTTATTGTACTATTTATTTTTTATTTTTTTTTATAAAATTGTGTTTAATTTAATGTCAAAAAGTTCTAAAAAATATTTTATTTTAATACTTTTGGATGTCTGGAACAGATTAATTTTATTTCCATTATTTCTTATGGGGAAAATAGAATCGGAGTTCGACCAAACCGGTGGTCGACAGTCCCTCTGTGACAGATTACCGACGAGAACCGGGGGCTCACTGTACTTGGACTTACATAAATCTTGTGGCCCCCACTCATAATTCAGTCTTCCAATGCAGCCCCAGAAATGAGAGGGTTGAGTATCCCTGATCTAGAAGTACTCTTCAGTATCCATATCAGTAAGAGAAGGAAGAATAAGTCATAGAAGAATAAGTCATAGTAGATAATAGTCCAGGATGGACCGAAATGTTGTTGTAAGTTCCCCTAAGTGTGGGTTATTTGTGAATTTCTTGCATTTAGTTCATATCAGACCTGAGCAGCAGCTGAAGGACAGTAGCACTTGGAGATGGTGGTACACTGCTGGGTGCAGCACAAAGACCCGGCTGCAGCGGAGACGACTGTGGCACTCCACTAACTTTCAAACTACCACCAGCCATACCCACATCCACCATGCCCAAGGACTGAGTCACTGATGGCCTGTAAATCATGAAAAACTTTTCAAATAATTCTAATATTTTTAAAAATCTATAAGATTGTGATGATTATAAACTTTAAGTGACAATTTATTAATAAAGAGTGAAAGTTTTGATAAGAAATTTAATCTACATTACACATTTCTTACTATATTTATAATAATCCAGTGGAGAAAGACATACACTGTGTGTATACAAAATAAATTAATAACTATGGTTAGAAAAACTAATATATCTACATTTTTACTGTAACAAATAAATTTTAGTTTTACCAAAATCAGAAAGCAAAGGGAGAGGGGATGGGAAAAAGAGAGTAGAGGGGGATTGGAGAATGGGAGAGGAGGAGGAGGGAAGGAATGCAGGAGGAGACAAAGGGAGAGAAGGGATGGAGGGTAGGAGGAAGGAGAAAATAAGTAGAAAAAGAAGAGCAGAGGGAAGGGGGCATGTCAGAGGGAAAGAGCACGAGACAATAAATCCATCACATTCCTATTACGATCTAGGTAGTAGGTTGGTAGACAGCAACCACGCAGGGAGGTACTACCATCCTGCCAAGTGAGGGTGAAATGGAAACTAACTGTTTTACATGATGGTAGGATTGCTGGTGTCTTCTTTCCTGCCTCATAAATATGCGGGATACCAGGTATATCTTGCTACTTCTACTTATACTTAGGTCACACAACACATGCATGTACATGTATATACAGCCTCTCCTCACTTAGCAACGTACTCGTTTACCGACGGCTTTGACTTACGATGGGCTCTGACCAGTATGCATACCTAAATAATGTATATTAGAGCTGATTTCCTCTATTCTGTTTATTACAATATACAGTGGAACCCTGAGTTTCGAACGCCTCGACTATCGAATGATTCGAGTATCGAACGCTTTTTTCAAACAAATTTTGTCCCGAGTATCAAACGTGCCCAGTGTTTCAAACCACGTGTGTACCAGACCTGTCCGCCCGGTGCCTGCCCACGCGGGCATCGTGAGTCAGTTCAACTTTGTTTATCCTCCAGTGAACATTACCCTGCACGCTCATCCAAACATTTCACAATTAATTAATTGTGTTTGGAGCTTGTTCATTGGTTGAGGCAGTGGTAGTAGAGGCAGTGGTAGTAGAGGCAGTGGTAGTAAGAGGCAGTGGTAGTAAGAGGCAGTGGTAGTAAGAGGCAGTAATAGTAAGAGGCAGTAATAGTAAGAAGCAGTGGTAGTAAAAGGCAGTAGTAGTAAGAGGCAGTTTTAGTAAGAGGCAGTGGTAGTAAGAGGCAGTGGTAGTAAGAGGCAGTGGTAGTAAGAGGCAGTGGTAGTAAGAGGCAGTGGTAGTAGAGGATGTGGTAGTAGAGGCAGTGGTAGTAAGAGGCAGTGGTAGTAAGAGGCAGTGGTATTAGAGGCAGTGGTAGTAGAGACAGTGGTAGTAGAGACAGTGGTAGTAGAGACAGTGGTAGTAGAGGCAGTGGTAGTAGAGGTAGTAGTAGTAAGAGGCAGTGGTAGTAGAGGCAGTGGTAGTAGAGGCAGTGGTAGTAGAGGCAGTGGAAGTAGAGGCAGTGGTAGTAGAGGCAGTGGTAGTAGAGGCAGTGGTAGTAGAGGCAGTGGTAGTGGCAGTGGTAATAATGTTATTATCATCATTATTAATGTGCCTCAGTGATTATTATTGTTATTATTATCGTTATTAATATGGCATCTTCAAGACTAATAACACACACTTAGTGATTTTAATGTGTTCCTGCACGCCAGCACAGGCGCAAGTTGTGGAGTTTAATGCAGTTAAGTTCAATGACAAAGTGTAGCATTAAGTGTAGCATTAAGTGTAGCATTAAGAGTGTAGCGATTAAGCGATAGAAAAAGAACGAAACAAAATAAACTCCTGACAGCATAAGCCGCTCTGCCTATCTTCTGCAAGGTATGTAAATGGTGTAAGTACACCTGTGAGATGTCCTGTCTATGGGCAATGTGTGGTGTAAATATTATGCAGAAAATTAAGAGTGTGGAAATTAGGAGGAGGTGTGGAGTTACTAAAAGTATTTGTCAGAGGGCTGATGAGGGGTTGTTGAGGTGGTTTGGTCATTTAGAGAGAATGGATCAAAGTAGAATGACTTGGAGAGCATATTAATCTGTAGGGAAAGGAAGGAGGGGTAGGGGTCATCCTCGAAAAGGTTGGAGGGAGGGGGTAAAGGAGGCTTTGTGGGCGAGGGGCTTGGACTTCCAGCAAGCATGTGTGAGCGTGTTAGATAGGAGTGAATGGAGACGAATGGTTTTTGGGACCTGACGAGCTGTTGGAGTGTGAGCAGGGTAATATTTTGTAAAGGGATTCAGGGAAACCAGTTAACTGATTTAGTTGGACTTGAGTCCTGGAAATGGGAAGTACAATGCCTGCACTTTAAAGGAGGGGTCTGGGATAGTGACAGTTGGAAAGGACTTGTTCTCAGCTGTCGTATCTGAGCGCCTGTGCAAAGACAGTGATTATGTATGAGTGAGGTGAAAGTGTTGAATGATGATGAAAGTATTTTCTTTTTGGGGATTTTCTTTCTTTTTGGGTCACCCTGCCTCGGTGGTAGACGGCCGACTTGTTGAAAAAAAAAAAAAAAACCTGTTCATTTGTACATTATGGTTTTCTTATGAAAGAAGTGATCTAATGCAGTTAGCATTACAAACTCCGTTTTCTCTTATACTAACACGCCTGAAGGAGGAAAGAATGGGAAGATGTTTTCATAGCTGGAGCAAGAATGCCCGCCACCACCGTCCTCCCACGCCACCACATTCGTAATGACATACATATTTTATTCATTCTAGAGTGTATATCAGGTTTTATGTTATTTATATTGTTTATTATGTCACATTATATGAATTGTGATAAATAAGCTGTCAAGTTGATAATAGCATCATAGTGAAGTACTATTTTGTCATGCTTCCTGACAGCAGGAATGAATTAATTGGATTTACATTATTTCTTATGGGAAATACTGCTTCGAGTTCCGAACGTTTCGAGTTTAGAACTAGCTCCTGGAACAGATTAAGTTCGAAACTCGGGGTTCCACTGTACAGTACACTACTGAATGAACATTTAAAAATATACTAAAAATGGTATAAATGGTACAAAGTTGACATTAAAACAATATCAAAGATGGCTGACACAAACCCACTTCCATTATAGTATGCTCCTTGCTTAGCAATGAATTCGTTTACCAACGTGATCTTAGGAATGGAACTCCATCATTAAGTGAGGAGAGGCTGTATATACATACTCATCTAGGTTTCCTTCTATTTTCTTAATAGTTCTTTTTCTTCTTTATTTCCTCTTATCTCCATGGGAAAGTGGAACAGAATTCTTCCTCAATAAACAATGCATGTTGTAAGAGGTGACTAAAATGCTGGAGCAAAGGGCTAGTAACTACTCCTCCTGTATAAATTACTAAATTTAAAAAAAAAAAAAACTTTTTTTTTTTCTTTTTAGGTCACCCTGCATTGGTGGGATACAGCCAGTTTGTTAAAACAATCTACAGTGGTACCTCGACTTACGATGTTATCATCTTACGTTATATTCGATAACCGATATTTATAACGTAAGAAATTTGAATGCGACTTACGATGTTTGATTCGTCTAACGACATTCGTACCGGACGTGTCCGCTTGGCGCCCAGCTGAGCGCGCACTCCAGGGAGCGTCAGTGCTATTGTTTACAAGCGAGAGCGACCACCCACCCACACCCACGCATTCATACCAGTATATTGTCATTATTCCACTGTTTTTAGTGCTTGCAACTGCTAAATAAGCTACCATGGGTCCAAGGAAAGATCCTAGTGCTAAGCCTGTGGCAAAGAGGAACAGAAATATATGTACGATAGAACTGAAGAAGGAGATAATAGAAAAATATGAAAGTGGAGTGCGTATCAGTGAGCTGGCCAGGCTGTATGGTAAACCCTTTTCTACCATCGCTACCATTGTGGATAAGAAAAATTCAAGTAAAATCAAGGAAGCTGTTGTTGCAAAAGGTTCATGTGTGATCACAAAACACAGACCACAAGTGCTGGAAAATGTGGAAAGGTTGTTGTTGGTGTGGATCAACGAGAAACAGTTAGCAGGAGATACTGTTTCGGAGGCAATAATATGTAAAAGCAAGGCAGTTGCATGATGATCTCCTTAAGAAAATGCCTGCAACGAGTGATGAAGTGAGCGATTTAAAGCCAGCAGAGGCTGGTTTCAAAAATTTAAGAAGCGTACTGGCATACATAGTGTTGTGAGGCATGGTGAGGCATCCAGTTGTGACAAAAGTGCGGCTGAAAAATATGTGCCTGAATTCCAGGAGTACCTAGAGGCTGAACAATTCCTCCCCCAACAAGTGTTTAATTGTGATGAAACAGGCCTGTTTTGGAAGAAAATGCCCAACAGGACCTACATTACTCAGGAGGAAAAGGCACAGCCAGGACATAAGCCTATGAAAGACAGGCTAACTTTGATGCTTTGTGCCAATGCCAGTGGTGATTGCAAAGTGAAGCCTTTACTAGTGTATCTTTTTGAAAATCCCCGAGTGTTTGGCAGATGCGGTGTCAGCAAGTCTAACTTGTGTGTGATGTGGAGGTCTAACAAAAAGGCATGGGTCACAAAGGACATTTTCTTAGATTGGTTCAATGGCGTGTTTGGCCCCAGTGTGAAGAAATATCTATTGGACAATAATTTGCCACTTAAGTGCCTCCTGATAATGGACAATGCTCCTTGTCATCCTCCAAACTTGGCAGAGAAAATTGTGGAGGAGTTTAAATTCATCAAAGTGATGTTCTTGCCCCCTAATACCACTCCTCTCCTCCAGCCCATGGACCAGCAGGTCATTTCCAACTTTAAAAAACTCTATACCAAAGCAATGTTTCAAAAGTGCTTTGATGTGACCACAGACATGAACATAACCCTAAGAGAATTTTGGAAAAACATTTCCATATGCTGCATTGTGTACACCTTATAGGTAAGGCTTGGGAGGGAGTGACTACCAGGACTTTGAACTCTGCCTGGAGAAAATTGTGGCCAGACTGTGTCCTAGAGAGGGATTTTGAAGGTTTTGGGGCTGAGCCTCAGAACCCTGAGCATGAGCCTGAGCCTGAGCCTGTTGTGGAAGAAATTGTGGAATTGGGCAAGTCTTTGGGGTTAGAGGTGAGTGGTGAGGATGTGGAACAGTTGGTGGAGGAGCACAAGGAAGAGCTAACCACTGAAGATCTGCAAGAGCTTCAACAGCAACTGGAACAAGAGACCAGTGGTCAGGACAATGGTTCAGAGGAGGAGGAGGAGGTGGAACAAAAATGGAAGAATGTGCCTTCTTCAAGGATTAGGGAGATCTGTGCCAAATGGAGTGATGTGCAAGCATTTATGGATGAATATCACCCTAACCATGCTGTTGCAGGCCGTGCTGGCAACCTGTACAATGACACAGTGGTGTGTCATTTCAGGGATGTGTTAAAGAATCGCCAGACACAGAGCTCCCTGGACAAATTTGTTGTTAGAAAGAGGTCCAGTGACTCTCAAGCTGGTCCTAGTGGCATTCAAAGAAAAAGGGAAGTAACCCCAGAAAAGGACTTGGTACCTGCAGTGTTAATGGAAGGGGATTCCCCTTCCAAACACTAGCATACTACTCCACCTTCTCCCCTCCTCCCGTCCTCCACACATCAACAACTCTTCAATAAATGTAAGTGACATGTTATTGTTCAATATTTGCATGTGTATTTAGGTATTCTTTATTAAATTATTTATTATTTAATGTCAAAAAGTTCTAAAAAATATTTTATTTAACTACTTTTGGAAGTCTTGGACGGATTAAATTTATTTCCATTATTTCTTATGGGGAAAATTGATTCGTCTAACGATTGTTTCGCCTTAAGATATGCCCTCTCTGACGGATTAATATCATAAGTCGAGGTACCACTGTATTACAAACATGAGAGTATACCGAACTACCATACTACTATATGCGTGTGTGTGGAAGGTGAGGTGAGATAGGGATTTGATCCTAATTGCATCGCTTACAAAAGTGATGCAATAAGTGGGTTTGACTTCATGATGCTACTTAGGTATAAGTCCTGGTTTGACTTCATGATGCTACTAAGGTATAAGTCCTACCTCACTTTCCACCAGTCTCATCACCTTTTCCCCACCCAATTCTACATATGTACATTGTTATAACAAAGTGAGGAGATTATAAATGATACTGACCCTGCAGTAATCACAGGCGTAGGTGTTGATATCACAGAGGTTGTTTGTAGCCCGGCTTCTGCTGCTGAAGACACATTAAGAGAAAGACGTCTTTGTACACCTTCATCTCTAGATTTTTCTTCAACTTCTATTACTCTGAAAAATTAAGATAATTTGGAGCAAAGTAAAAGCATTACTCTCTATATCAGACATTACAGAAGTACTTATCAGCTTGCAATCTTGACATAAAACAACAATTGTTTTGCCAAATTAACAGTGTAAATTCATTGTTTGACTTCAAAAATCGATGCAGTGTAAATTGACTGTTAAAATAACCCTACTAAACTAATATATTTAAATATTAAATTATACTACAGTAACTAAATTAAGGTAGACTTATCATAGAGTGAGAATATTTAAGCTAAATTATATTATGTAAAATACAGCAAAATTAATTTTAATGCAAATTTAAAATTTGTATACCAAGATAATTTATCAAAAAATGTCTTATCAATGTATAACAGAACATTTTCAAAAAGATCTAGTGTATTTTTATGACAGTTTGGCTTGTTTGAGTGACTGCTTAAAAACTATGGCACACAAACAAACAAAAATAATTTAGATGCATTATACACCAAACATTAAATAAGTGTCTGATAACCACCAGAATACATGTAGCTTTCCACTCACACTATACAGCTTTAAAGTGCTACAACTCTTATGGACCACCCAGAAACCAAGATTGCTACTAGCAAAGCAGCTTCATGAATCCTGCCAACAATACCCCCACCTGTGGAAACAGGTATGGGGTCAGCTCAATATGGTTCAGTTAACTGAGGATCAGTTCATTCTGGGTCAGTTTCAGGTACTGTAGTAGAGAGGATTTTTTTTTTATCTATGGAATGAAACAGTTTCTAGTTTATTTCCAAATGTTTGTTTATAAACAGTTTCTAGTAAAATATTTTATTTTGCAGGTTCCTGTTCAACCTGATGGATTGGTGGATGGAATACATGTTCTGGAAGCTACCTCAGGCTGGGTTTTATCAACCATGTTTTAAGCTCTGATATTATTTGCTTTATGTTTTGAACTAAAAGTTATATACTTCCCTTAACTGAAGGCCAGACTCTCATTGGAGTCTCGACAAACCTCATTTTTCAAGCTTCACTAACAATAATATCGTTCCAGAATGCTGTTCTAGTGCCGTTACCGAACGAATTTGTTCCCATAAGGACAAATGTAAATTAGATTAGTCTGTTTCAGACCCTCAAAAATACAGTGACAAAAGCACTTAGAAAAATACACTTACATAATTGTTCGAGTTGGGAGCAGTACGTAAACCGGGGGTCCACTGTACAGTGGACCCCCGGTTTACGTACTGCTTCAAACTCGAACAATTATGTAAGTGTATTTTTGTAAGTGCTTTTGTAAGTGTATTTTTGGGGGTCTAAAAGGACTAATCTAATTTACATTATTCCTTATGGGAACAAATTCGTTTGGTAACGGCACTTGAACAGCATTCTGGAACGAAATAGTTACGTAAACTGGGGGTCCACTGTATATACTCTAGAATGAATAAAATATGTCATTATGTATGAGGGAACTGGCAGTAGTGTTATTGTTGTTGGGTTTATAAGGGCCACTGACCATAAGCCGTACATATACTGCTGGTGGTGGAGGCAGCAGCACCAGCACCACCACTAATTCATACTAAAACAATGTACGTAATTTATAAATAAGAAATATTTACACTTTAATTTATAAATATGAAATATTTACACTTTATAAATAAGAAATATTTACACTTTATAAATAAGAAATATTTACACTTTATAAATAAGTTTTTTTTTTTTTTTTTTTTCAACAAGTCGGCCGTCTCCCACCGAGGCAGGGTGACCCAAAAGAAAGAAAATCCCCAAAAAGAAAAAACTTTCATCATCATTCAACACTTTCACCACACTCATACATAATCACTGTCTTTGCAGAGGAGCTCAGATACGACAGCTGAGAAAAGTCCCTCCCAGCTGTCACTATCTCAGACCCCTCCTTTAAAGTGCAGGCATTGTACTTCCCATTTCCAGGACTCAAGTCCAACTAAATCAATTAACTGGTTTCCCTGAATCCCTTCACACAATGTTACCCTGCTCACACTCCAACAGATCGTCATGTCCCAAAAACCATTCGTCTCCATTCACTCCTATCTAACACGCTCACACATGCTTGCTGGAAGTCCAAGCCCCTTGCCCACAAAACCTCCTTTACCCCTTCCCTCCAACCTTTTCTAGGACGACCCCTACCCCGCCTTCCTTCCCCTACAGATTTATACGCTCTCCAAGTCATTCTACTTTGATCCATTCTCTCTAAATGACCAAACCACCTCAACAACCCCTCTTCATTCCTCTGACAAATACTTTTAGTAACTCCACACCTTCTCCTAATTTCCACATTCCGAATTTTCTGCATAATATTTACACCACACATTGCCCTTAGACAGGACATCTCCACTGCCTCCAGCCTCCTCCTCGCTGCAGCATTTGGAACCCATGCTTCGCACCCATATACGAGTGTTGGTACCACTATACTTTCGTACATTCCCTTCTTTGCCTCCATGGATAACGTTTTTTGTCTCCACAGATACCTCAATGCACCACTCACCTTTTTTCCTTCATCAATTCTATGGTTAACCTCATCCTTCATAAACCCATCCGCTGACACATCAACTCCCAAATATCTGAAAACATTTACTTCTTCCATAATCCCTCTCTCCAATGTGATATCCAATTTTTCTTTATTTAAATCGTTTGATACCCTCATCACCTTACTCTTATCTATGTTCACTTTTAACTTTCTACCTTTACACACTCTCCCAAACTCGTCCACTAACCTTTGCAACTTTTCTTTAGAATCTCCCATAAGCACAGTATCATCAGCAAAAAGTAACTGTGTCAACTCCCATTTTGCATTTAATTCTCCATAATTTAATCCCACCCCTCTTTACAACCCCATCAATAAATATATTAAACAACCATGGTGACATTACACAACCCTGTCTAAGACCTATTTTTACCGGGAAGTAATCTCCCTCTCTCCTACACACCCTAACCTGAGCCTCACTATCCTCATAAAAACTCTTTACAGCCTTCAGTAACTTACTACCTATTCCATACACTTGCAACATTTGCCACATTGCTCCCCTATCCACTCTATCATATGCCTTTTCTAAATCCATAAATGCAATAAAAACTTCTCTACCTTTATCTAAATACTGTTCACATATATGCTTCACTGTAAACACTTGATCTACACATCCCCTACCCACTCTAAAGCCTCCTTGCTCATCTGCAATCCTACTCTCTGTCTTACCTCTAATTCTTTCAATAATAACCCTGCCATACACTTTACCTGGTATACTCAGTAAACTTATTCCCTATAATTTTTACACTCTCTTTTATCCCCCTTCCCTTTATATAAAGGAACTATACTTGCTCGCTGCCAATCCCTAGGTACCTTCCCTCTTTCATACATTTATTAAACAAAAATACCAACCACTCCAGCACTATATCCCCCTGCTTTTAACATTTCTGTCATGATTCCGTCAATTCCAGCTGCTTTACCCCTTTCATTCTACGTAATGCCTCACGCACCTCCCCCACACTCACATCCTGCTCTTCTTCACTCCTAAACGATGTTGTACCTCCCTGGCCAGTACATGAAATTATCGCCTCCCTCTTTTCATCGACATTTAAAAGTTCCTCAAAATATTCCCGCCATCTACCCAATACCTCCAGCTCCCCATCTACTAACTCCCTACTCTGTTTTTTAACTGACAAATCCATTCGTTCCCTAGGCTTTCTTACCTTGTTTATCTCACTCCAAAATTTTTTCTTGTTTTCAGCAAAATTTCTTGACAGAGCATCTCCCGTTCTTTCATCCGCTCTTCTTTTGCACTCTCTCACCACTCTCTTCACCTTTCTTTTACTCTCCATATACTCTGCTCTTCTACTAACACTTCTGTTTTGTAAAAACCTCTCATAAGCTACCTTTTTCTCTTTTATTACCAAACCTCTTTCTACACATAGCTCAATTAATGGCTCCCCATTTACATTTACCCCTGGCACCCCAAATTTACCTACTACTCCATCCACACCATTTTTACCCACTTTAGCATTAAGATCCCCAACCACAATTACTCTCTCACTTGGTTCAAAACTCCCCACACACTCACTCAACATTTCCCAAAATCTCTCTCTCTCCTCTACACTTCTCTCTTCTCCAGGTGCATAAACACTTACTATAACCCACTTTTCACATCCAACCTTTATTTTACTCCACATAATCCTTGAATTTATACATTTATATTCCTTCTTTACCTGCCATAACTGATTATTCAACATTATTGCCACTCCTTCTTTAGCTCTAACTCTATTTGAAACCCCTGATCTAATCCCATTTATTTCTCCCCACTGAAACTCTCCTACCCCCTTCAGCTTTGTCTCACTTAAAGCCAGGACATCCAGCTTCTTTTCATTCATAACATCTACAATCATCTCTTTCTTATCATTCGCACAACATCCACGCACATTCAAACATCCCACTTTGACGATTTTCTTCTTCTTCTTTTTAGTAAGCTATACAGGAAAAGGGGTTACTAGCCCATTGTTCCTGGCATTTTAGTTGACTTTTACAACACGCATGGCTTACGGAGGAAAGATTCTTATTCCACTTCCCATGGATATGAAAGGGAAAAGCAATAAGAACAAGAACTATTAAGATAAAATCAAAGAAAACTCAGATGAGTGTGTATACAATAAACGTGTACATGTTTGCGTAGTGTGACCTAAGTGTAAGTAGAAGTAGCAAGACGTACCTGAAATCTTGCATGTTTATGAGACAGAAAAAAGACACCAGCAATCCTACCATCATGTAAAACAGTTTCAGGTTTCTGTTTCACAGTCACCTGGCAGGATGGTAGTACCTCCCTGAGTGGTTGCTGTCTACGAACCTACTACCTACTACCTAATAAGAAATATTTACACTTTATAAATAAGAAATATTTACACTTGCCTTGCAAGAGATGGTGGCAGAGGGCGGCTTGGTCTCAGTGCCCCTATATTACTACCTCAAACAACAATGGAGTTAAGTTTCGTGTCGTCATTTTTCTATTGCTTAATCGCTTAACATACTTGCTACACTGTTAATGCTACACTTTATCGCTGGCTGGTGCTATAGCCTTTATCGACTCATGCTGCTTTAGTATCGTACATATCGTAGAATCAGTGAATCAATGAAGACATTCTCCCCTCTCTCTTCCTCCTCCACTTTGATACTTTGCTACAATTTCTTTCTTCAATTCTATCGTGTTTGTCACTTTCTTTACCAAAGAGATGCCACTATTAAGTTTCTTTGGGCCCATGGTGGCTTATTTCACAGTCACAATCAATAAACAAGCACTAAACACAATGAATTTATTGTGAAATGTAATGTTCACTCAATGGTAAACAAAGCTAGACTGGCTCACGACGCCTGTGCGGGGAGGCGCACAAGCGCAGGCAGGTGGACAGGTCTGGTGTGCGGGCCAATAGTCGGGAAAAAATTGGACCGAAAAAAGCGATCGAAACTCGAGTCGGCCGATACTCAGACCGGCCAATAGTCGAGGGTCCACTGTATACTCCCTCCTTCTCTCCTTTTGTTAGTGTGACTTTGTAAATGGTCCAAGTCGGACCGAAACATCGTCGTAAGCTCTTCTCTTCTATGTGTGGGTTATTTGTGTATTGTTCCAGTCACGGTATTATGCCTTTTTTTGTTATTTAGGTGATGGTATTGTTTGGAAGGGGAATCCCCTTCCATAAGGACTTCAGGTATCAAGGCCCTATCCGAGGTTACTTCCCTTCTTCGTCTTTTACTGGCACTAGGACCAGCTTGAGAGTCATTGTACCCCTGTCGCACAAAAAATCTGTCCAGTGAGGTCTGTTTCTGCCGTCTCTAAGATTTGCCTAAAATGGGATAAGGTATTGTCATTGAACATGTTGCAGACACGGCTTGCAACAGCTTTGTTAGGGTGATATTTCTCCACAAAATTTTCCAACTCACTCCACTTTGCACACATGTCCTTAATCGCTGAAAAAGGCACATTCTCCCCTCTCTCTTCCTCCTCCTCTGAAGCAATTTCCTCAGCTGCAGTCTGTTGCTGTTCCAGTTGAAGGTCTTGCAGCTCTTCAGTGGTTAGCTCTTCCCTGTGGTCATCCACCAACTCTTCCACATCCTGGCCACTCACATCTAACCGCATGGACTCACTCAACCAGAGGTGATGTATGAAAACTGGGACAAAATTTCGACGGAAAAAGTCGTCGAAAACCGAATCCTACAAAAATTGGGGCATAAAAAAACATAAAAAAGATATAAAAAAATCCCTTTAAAAACAGATGAATTGCATGGCATTGAAAATTTTCTGATTTTCAATATAACAAAGTCTAATTCCACCTGCATACTTACAAAAAAAAATTAAGTTTCTGTATTAGTGCAGTATACATTTTTATGATTATTCTTACCTAGATGATGGCTGTGTTCGCGTGCAACAGTATGTTGCACTTGGTGATTGACGAGATGGCAAAGAAATGCTGCAGGTCATGAGGGTAGATGTTGAAGTGGCTGCATTGGATGCAACACACACATCATCTCGAGATGTGGATGAAATTGTTTCATCGGAATCTACAGGTGGGAGTACCCTTGGGGTGTCAAGACTTTCTCCTGTATGACCCCCTACAGCCTAGGTCCAGGAAAATTAAATTTTTATTCATAAAAGAGGGGTATCATAATTTCAAACCTAGTCTCCATTAAGATTATTATGAATGTGAAATTTACATTAGTGTTGTTAGTTGGGCACTAGTTTTAATATCAGTTCTAGTTCAAATATATGTACTGAACTACAATTATTATTATTGCTATTACTATCCTGAATACAGGCATACCTTGCTAATACGGCGCTTGCTTTAAGGTGATTTGCTAATATGGTGCTTTTCAATTACTCTTTTTTTTTTATTAACACACTGGCCATTTCCCAGCGAGGCAGGGTGACCCAAAAAAGAAGAAATGCTTTCATCATCACTCACTCCACCACTGTCTTGCCAGAGGTGTGCATACACTACAGTTAAAAAAAAAAATGCAACAATTCTTCGCCTTTCCTTCAGAGCACAGGCACTGTACTTACCACCTCCAGGACTCAAGTCTGGCTAACCGGTTTCCCTGAATCCCTTCATAAATGTTACATTGCTCACTGTCCAACAGCATGTCAAATCATAAAAACCATTTGCCTCCACTCGCTCCTATTTAACATGCTCACACATGCTTGCTGGAAGTCTAAGCCCTTCGTACACAAAAACCTCCTTTACCTCCTCCCTCCAAACTTTCCTAGGATGACCCCCTACCCCGCCTTCCTTCCACTACAGATTTATCCACCCTGCAAGTCATCTTATTTTGTTCTATCCTCTCTAAATGTCCAAACCACCTAAACAATCCCTCCTCAGCCCTCTGGATAATACTTTTAGAAACCCTGCACCTCCTTCTAATCTCCAAGCTACAGATTCTCTGCATAATATTCACACCACACATTGACCACAGACATGACATCATCACTGCCTCCAGCCTTCTCCTTGTTGCAACTCACCACCCATGTTTCACACCCATACAAGAGCGTTGGTATAACTACTCTTTCATACATTCCCCTCTTTGCTTCCATGGACAAAGTTCTGTCTCCACAGACTTCTAAGTGCACCACTCACCTTTTTCCCCTCATCAATTCTATGATTCACCTCATCTTTCACAGACCCATCTGTTGACACATCCACTCCTAAATATCTGAATACATTCACCTCCTCCATACTCTCTCCCTCCAATCTGATATCCAATCTTTTGTCATCTATTTTTTTTATCCTCATCACCTTACTCTTTCCTATATTCACTTTTAATTTTCTTCTTTTACATACCCTACCAAACTCATCCACCAACCTCTGCAACTTCTCTTCAGAATCTCTGAAAAGCACAGTGTCATCAGCAAAGAGCAACTGTGACAACTCCCACTCTTGTGTTAGATTCTTTATCTTTTAACACCACACCTCTTGCCAAGTGAAATACTGTTCACTTATATGCTTCACTGTATACACTTGGGTCTACACACCTCTTGCCTTTCCTAAACCCTCCTTTTTCATCTGCCTCAATTATATTCTTATTTATTATTTTTGGGGATTCAGCTGACTCCGGGCTGAATCAAGCGAGTTGAAGACTCAGATGATGAAGCAAGATGATGAAACTCCACTATCCTCTTCAGCCTTCCTTAAATAATTACTTCTAAAATGTTCATTCACTTAATAAATGATAGTATAAACATGTTTTTAGGCATTCATATGCACTTGTAAGTGAAAAGAGACCCACCGTATTAGTGAGGTATGCCTGTAATGTGATTTTATTACTGCTGCAATACCTTATCATTTCACAAGAGATCTATGTTCATGAAAATCAGCATGATTAATAAAAATGTGTTACAACATACAAAATTAATAACTCAGGAAAAATCCACCTGTCCTCTGAATAGAGTGCTCTTTTCTGCATGAGCTAAACAGTAACAAAAATTATACATTAGCTATTTTAGGTTAGGTTATCCTAACATTAAATAAATTTTCACATAATTAACCAGCATCAGCAGCATGGGATACATGGTTGCTTTAAACTATTGGTAACCCTCATACTCTCTAAATTGGAGGATAAGTTGGAAAAAATATGCTTTGAGAAAATTTTGTGCATATTATTAACCATGAGAGTTAGTAACCTGGAATAATCCAAGGAAGCCATGTCTTCACACTGGCTTATTTCCACTGGGCTCCTTTGTTAGGCAGCTGGTGATGCATACCAACTCCCTAACACCCAAGTACAGTGGTACCTCGACTTACGATATTTTTTCATTCCAGAATGCTGTTCAAGTGCCATTACCAAACGAATTTATCTCTTTAAGAAATGTTGTAAAATAGACTAGTCCTTTTAGACCCCCAAAATTACACTTACAAAAGCATTTAAAAAAATAAACTTACATAAAAGGGTGAGTTTGGGGACCATCGTAAGTCGAGGTACCACTGTACCTACTTACTTCTAGGTATACAGGGACAGCAGGTGTAAGGCAACATGCCTGTTTCCACTCATCTAGGTACTGAACCCCTAATTCCTCAGTTTGTGACCTGAGGTCGCTCCAAACACTTTAAAGTTAGAGTTAAGCATAATGGGTTAGGTAAAGGTAGATTTAGCCCCATAAAAATAATTAAGTAGTGTACAACTTGCCTACCATCTTGCAGCCAAGTAAAGTTAACAAATGTGGCCATATTGCTGCCTGAGCAATAAGCTACCTGGGGAATGCTGGGACCCTCAATACATGTGAGCACATCATTGCTCTGTGCTAATAAGACTGTCCTTTTTTCAGTGTTGCTTGGGTCTCCTATATTTAAACATTGACATTTTTTAGTTCATTTTGAACAACGTTTTAATTTGTTTTTTAATTTAGAGTCTATGCTTCAAGACAAAAAACTGGATACTGAAAAAAGCTTTTTTGGTCATAAAGCTGATCACCAACCCAGTTATGAAGAGGGACAATTAACTCCCAAAATATACTGTCAACTTTTTCTTCAGCTTTCTAGTATCACAAATGATCCACTTGGGTGTCAATTTTAAATGTGTAGTGATAAGTCATATAGAAAAATAAAAAATGCATAAAAAATCTGTTAATACAGAAGAAAAGTACCAAAAGTCTAGCTCCTATGGCTATGTCAACATAGGCATCAGCTCACTTGAGGATACAGGTCAACAACAGATGTTGATGATGCAATGTTCAAAATATTCTACATTTTTTTTTCAACACACCAGCTGTCTCTCACCAAAGCAGGGTGACCCAAAAAAACAAAGGAACACTTTCACTATCATTCACACATAATTACCGTCTTTGCAAAGGTGCCCAGATATGACAGTTTAGATGTCACTCCAAACAACCAATATCCCAAACCCCAACTCCAGGACCCAAGTCCAGCTAACCGGACATAGTATCATTAAATGCATCTGTGTTCTGTAGGTCATAAGTAAACTTTTTTTTTTTTAACAAGCTGGCCATCTCCCACCGAGGCTGAGTGACAACATATTTAAAGTATACAATTATAAAATGATAGGTAGTAGGTTGGTAGACAGCAACCGCCCAGGGAGGTACTACCGTCCTGCCAAGTGAGTGTAAAACGAAAGCCTGTAATTGTTTTACATTATGGTAGTATTGCTGGTGTCTTTTTTCTGTCTCATAAACATGCAAGATTTCAGGTACATCTTGCTACTTATACTTACACTTAGATCACACTACACATTCATGTACAAGCATATCTATACACACCCCTCTGGGTTTTCTTCTAATTTCTTACTAGTTCTTGTTCTTATTTCCTCTTATCTCCATGGGGAAGTGGAATAGAATTCTTCCTCCGTAAGCCATGCGTGTCGTAAGAGGCGACTAAAATGCCGGGAGCAAGGGGCTAGTAACCCCTTCTCCTGTATATATGTAAAAGGAGAAACTTTCGTTTTTCCTTTTGGGCCACCCCGCTTCGGTGGGAAACGGCCGACGTGTTGAAAGAAAGAAAGAATTATAAAATCTGTGAAACAGATTAACCAATGTCATTCTGTCATCCATGTCACCTTATTAGACCTCTAAATAACATGTACACACCTTTGACAACAATGTCGTTGAGTTTAGCTTTGACTGCTAACCTGTCGATGGTGTTAGTGTACAGTATGCCACAGACAGTGGCAACCATCCATTTTTCAGATACTGTACAACAACATCAACTTCACTCAATGACAATATTGATGCAAATGTCTATTTTCTCCCCTGAAAGCACTGAATACAAAGGGAATGTTATAAAGGACAAGAGCAGTGCTGCATTCTTTAATGCTACATGACTGCAACCATAATATAGATTTTGATAAATCATATACTAGTGTTTGAAACAGATAATTGCACAAAAAAAGGCATATTTCTGACTCCAACATTACTGTATCATTATTCAGGTCATCCTACCTTGGTGGGAGCTGGTCACTGTTAAAAAAACTAATTTGTGCCAAAATCAATGATCATCTATAGAAAATGCTTAGCAACTGAGTTGCTGGTGGTAGTCATAACAATGGAAATCTTAGCCCTTTCAATGGCCACCACGGAGAACTACGTCATTGAGGCCAGGGTCCTTCAAGTAATTCTACGTCATGAGCTCAGCTCACTCAAATAAACAGTGAGCAGTAAATTTTGACCTAGATATGAGAGAATAACTCAGGGAGGTACTACCATCTGCCAAGTGAGTGTAAAACAAATGCCTGTAATTGTTTTACATGATGGTAGGATTGCTGGTGTATTTTTTCTGTCTTAAAAACATGCAAGATTTGAGGTACGTTTTGCTACTTCTACTTACATTTAGGTCACACTATACATGCATGTAAAAGCACATACAGTGGTACCTCTACTTACGAGTTTATTTCTTTTCAGAAGGCTGTTCGAGTGCCAATACCGAACGAATTTGTTCCCATAAGGAATAATATATAGGTAGTAGGTTGGTAGACAGCAACCACCCAGGGAGGTACTACCGTCCTGACAGGTGACTGTGAAACAGAAACCTGAAACTGTTTTACATGATGGTAGGATTGCTGGTGTCTTTTTTCTGTCTCATAAACACGCTGGATAACAGGTATATCTAGCTACTTCTACTTACACTTTAGGTCACACTACACTGGCATACACATGCATATATATACATACACACATCTAGGTTTTTCTTCTTTTTCTTAATAGCTCTTGTTCTTTTTATTTTCTCTATTGTCCATGGGGAAGTGGAAAAGAATCTTTCCTCCGTAAGCCATGCGTGTCGTATGAGGCGACTAAGATGCCGGGAGCAATGGGCTAGTAACCCCTTCTCCTGTACAAATCTACTAAAAACGAGAAGAAGAAAAACTTTATAAAATTGGGTTGTCTGAATGTGCGTGGATGTAGTGCGGATGATAAGAAAGAGATGATTGCCGATGTTATGAATGAAAAGAAGTTGGATGTCCTGGCCTAAGCGAAACAAAGCTGAAGGGGTAGGCGAGTTTCAGTGGGGAGAAATAAATGGGATTAAGTCAGGAGTATCTGAGAGAGTTAGAGCTAAGGAAGGGGTAGCAATAATGTTGAAGGATCAGTTATGGAAGGAAAAGGGAATATAAATGTGTAAATTCAAGGATTATGTGGATTAAAATAAGGGTCGGATGCGAAAAGTGGGTCATAATAAGCGTGTATGCACCTGGAGAAGAGAGGAGTGTAGAGGAGAGAGAGATTTTGGGAGATGTTAAGCGAATGTATAGGAACTTTTGAACCAAATGAGAGAGTAATTGTGGTAGGGGACCTAAATGCTAAAGTGGGAGAAACATGCAGAGAGGGTGTAGTAGGTAAGTTTGGGGTGCCAGGTGTAAATGATAATGGGAGCCCTTTGATTGAACTTTGTATAGAAAGGGGTTTAGTTATAGGTAATACATATTTTAAGAAAAAGAGGATAAATAAGTATACAAGATATGATGTAGGGCGTAATGACAGTAGTTTGTTGGACTATGTATTGGTAGATAAAAGACTGTTGAGTAGACTTCAGGATGTACATGTTTATAGAGGGGCTACAGATATATCAGATCACTTTTTAGTTATAGCTACAGTGGGAGTAAAAGGTAGATGGGATACAAGGAAAATAGAATCAGTAAGTAAAGAGAGGTGAAGGTTTATAAACTAAAAGAGGAGGCAGTTAGGGTAAGATATAAACAACTATTGGAGGATAGATGGGCTAGTGAGAGTGTAGGCAATGGGGTCGAAAATGTATGGGGTAGATTTAAAAATGTAGTGTTAGAGTGTTCAGCAGAAGTTTGTGGTTACAGGCGAGTGGGTGCGGGAGGGAAGAGGAGCGATTGGTGGAATGATGATGTAAAGAGAGTAGTAAGGGAGAAAAGTTAGCATATGAGAGGTTTTTACAAAGTAGAAGTGATGCAAGGAGGGAAGAGTATATGGAGAGAAAAAGAGAGTTAAAGAGTGGTGAAGCAATGTAAAAGAGAGCAGATGAGAGAGTGGGTGAGATGTTATCAGCAAATTTTGTTGAAAATAAGAAAAAGTTTTGGAATGAGATTAATAAGTTGAGGAAGCCTAGAGAACAAATGGATTTGACAGTTAAAAATAGGAGAGGAGAGTTATTAAATGGAGAGTTAGAGGTATCGGGAAGATGGAGAGAATATTTTGAGGATTTGTTAAATGTTGATGAAGACAGGGAAGCTGTGATTTCGTGTGTAGGGCAAGGAGGAATAACATCTTGTAGGAGTGTGGAAGAGCCAGTTGTGGGTGTAGGGAAGTTCGTGAGGCAGTGGGTAGAATGAAAGGGGTAAGGCAGCTGGGATTGATGGGATAAAGATAGAAATGTTAAAAGCAGGTGGGGATATAATTTTGGAGTGGTTGGTGCTATTATTTAATAAATGTATGGAAGAGGGTAAGGTACCTAGGGATTGGCAGAGGCGTGTATTGTTCCTTTGTATAAAGGCAAAGGGGACAAAAGAGAGTGCAAAAATATAGGGGAATAAGTCTGTTGAGTGTACCTGGTAAAGTGTATGGTAGAGTTATTATTGAAAGAATTAAGAGTAAAACAGAAAGCAGGATAGCAGATGAACAAGGGGCTTTAGGAAAGGTAGGGGTGTGTAGACCAAGTGTTTACAGTGAAACATATAGGTGAACAGTATTTGGATAAGGGTAAAGATGTTTTTGTGGCATTTATGGATTTGGAAAAGGCGTATGATAGGGTAGATAGGGGGCAATGTGGCAGATGTTGCAGGTGTATGGAATAGGAGGAAGGTTACTGAAAGCAGTGAAGAGTTTTATGAGGATAGTGAGGCTCAGGTTAGAGTGTGTAGGAGAGAAGGGGACTATTTCCCAGTAAAAGTGGGCCTTAGACAAGGATGTGTGATGTCACCGTGGTTGTTCAATATATTTATAGATGGGGTTGTAAGAGAAGTGAATGCGAGGGTCTTGGCAAGAGGTGTTGGGCTAAAAGATAAAGAAGCAAATACAAAGTGGGAGTTGTCACAGTTGCTTTTGCTGATGACACTGTGCTTTGGGAGATTCTGAAGAGAAGCTGCAGAGGTTGGTGGATGAATTTGGTAGGGTGTGTAAAAGAAGAAAATTGAAAGTGAATATAGGAAAGAGTAAGGTGATGAGGATAACAAAAAGAATAGGTGACGAAAGATTCGATATCAGATTGGAGGGAGAGAGTATGGAGGAGGTGAATGTATTCAGATATTTGGGAGTGGACATGTCGGCGGATGGGTCTATGAAGGATGAGGTGAATCATAGAATTGATGAGGGGAAAAGGGTGAGTGGAGCACTTCAGAGTCTGTGGAGACAAAGAACCTTGTCCATGGAAGTAAAGAGGGAATGTATGAGAGTATAGTTATACCAACGCTCTTATATGGGTGTGAAGCATGGGTGATGAATGTTGCAACGAGGAGAAGGCTGGAGGCAGTGGAGATGTCATGTCTGAGGTCAATGTGTGGTGTGAATATAATGCAGAGAATTCGGAGTTTGGAAATTAGGAGGAGGTGCGGGATTACCAAAACGATTGTCCAGAGAGCTGAGGAGGGGTTGTTGAGGTGGTTTGGACATGTAGAGAGAATGGAACGAGACAGAGTGACTTCGAGATGTATAAATCTGTAGTGGAGGGAAGGCGGGGTAGGGGTCGGCCTAGGAAAGGTTGGAGGGAGGGGGTAAAGGAAGTTTTGTGTGCGAGGGGCTTGGACTTCCAGCAAGCATGTGTGAGCGTATTTGATAGGAGTGAATGGAGGCATATGGTTTTTAATACTTGACGTGCTGTTGGAGTGTGAGCAAAGTAACATTTATGAAGGGATTCAGGGAAACCGGCAGGCCGGACTTGAGTTCTGGAGATGGGAAGTACAGTGCCGGCACTCTAAAGGAGGGGTGTTAATGTTGCAGTTTTATAACTGTAGTGTAAAGCACCCTTCTGGCAAGACAGTGATGGAGTGAATGATGATGAAAGTTTTTCTTTTTCGGGCCACCCTGCCTTGGTGGGAATCGGCCGATGTGTTAATAAAAAAAAAAAAAGGAATAATGTGAATTAGATTAATCCGTTTCAGACCCCCAAAAATACACTTACAAAAGCACTTACAGAAATACACTTACATAACTGTTCGAGTTGGGAGCTGCTCGTATGTCGAGGTACCACTGTATATATACACACCCCTCTGGGTTTTCTTCTATTTTTCTTACTAGTTCTTCTTCTTGTTTATTTCCACTTATCTCCATGGGAAAGTGGAACAGAATTCTTCCTCCATGGCATGTGTGTCATAAGAGGCGGCTAAAATGCCGGGAGAAAGGGGCTAGTAACCCCTTCTCCTGTATATATTACTAAATTTAAAAAGAGAAACTTTCGTTTTTTCTTTTGGACCACCCCGCCTGAGTGGGATACGGCCGGTGCATTGAAAGAAGAAGAAAGATGAGAGAATAAGTCTGTGGAGCGAGTGTGCACAGTATACAAAAAATCCTGTCCCACATGGTGCATAATGGGAAAAGTAAAACTCTAACCTTGTGTCTGGTCTAAAATTTAAGCAACTTTGAGTTGTTTTCAAGGATGGTTTTACAGGAGGGGTTTGGGATATTTGCTGTTTGGAGTGACATCTGAACTGTCATATCTGCATGCCTCTGCAAAGACAGTGATTATGTGTGAATGATGGTGAAAATGGTGAATGATGGTGAAAATGTTTCTTTCATTTTTGGGTCACCCTGCCTAGGTGGAAGAAGGCCAGCATGTTAGAAAAAAAAACTGGCTTTTTATGGTACAAATACCATTTGATAGAATGGAAGATATACTATGAAATAGAGATGATTTTGGTTGGCTTCAAAACTGCAAGTACAGTGGACCCCAAGTTTCTGTCACCTCGGAAATCGTACAATTATGTAAGTAGTATAATATTGTAAGTGCTTTTGTAAGTGTATTTTTGGGGGTCTGAAATGGACTAACCTACTTGACATTATTCCTTAAGGGAGTAAATTCGTTCGGTAATGGCACTTGAGAAGCCTTCTGGAATGAATTATGACCAAAACTCGGGGGTCCACTGTAGTTAGAAATTGAGCTCAAATTAGAGAAAATATATGATTTTTGCCAATTTTACTAAGGATGGGTAAGGACTCCTACACCCACCTCTCCTGTCTGGTTTTTTTTTTAGGAGGGGAGGGAGGGGAGTTTAATAGGTCCAATTCAATTATTGGGACACTGCAAACTATGACCATTCTTGGTTATATTTTAATATCCAAGAAATAGGGTAAATCTTCGATTTTTTATGTGATTTTGAATTCAAAATGTAAGACAAATATAAGGAGAGGCCTGGGGACATGATTAATGAACAGAGGAATTGTTGCTTTAGTGCCTGGAATGTCTACATTGTTTATTTTGGACTCCCTTTTGAAATTGGTACTTACTGAATGTGTAAAATTCGACAAATTACCGACTTCTGTGAACTTTACAGGATAGTTGTAATAGTTGAATGGGCAGTTTCTTGTGCTCAATTGATATAATGGAAGGCATAGTGATGAAAAAGCTAAGAATTTGGTTTAGTGGAGCAATGAAATTGGCTGAAAATAGGACTCAAAGTGGGAAAAATTGGCAGATCAGATGAAAAATTGAAGTCCATATTTTCATTAAAGCAATAGGAGAAAGAATTATTTAAAAAATCCAAAGAGAAACTTGTTACGTACCTCATTGATTGAGTGATGTGATCTAAGAAGTGATGCTCTTCTAAATTGTTCATCAAATGGATTTAGACTTATTTCCTGGAAAAGTCCCACTTCTTCACACTGCCTTAAGAATCTTGTTGGAGTAGGTGTCTGGTCTATAAAACAAGAGAAGCAGTTAGAAAAACATATACAAATTATATATGTATTGTTTGTACAGAAAACCCTCCATAGAATAAGCACCAAAAAGTAAACAATAAGGATGAGGTAGAGGTTATTCATCAATACTTACTGTATTTCACAAAAATTTACAAAGCTTCAGTTTTCAATTGTTTTCATATAAAATATTCACAATATTTATAGATGGGGTTGTAAAAGAAGTGAATACTAGTGTTGGGGAGAAATGTGGGATTAAAAGTTAAAGAATCTAATACAAAGTGGGAGATGTCACAGTTGCTTTTTGCTGATAACACCGTGCTTTTGGAAGATTCTGAAGGAAGGTTGCAAAGGTTGGTGGATGAATTTGGGAGGGTATGTAAAAAATTCGAGAATTCGTAGTGCAGAAATTAGGAGGTGTGGAGTTACTAAAAGTATTAGTCAGAGAGCTGAAGAGGGGCTGTTGAGGTGGTTTGGTTATTCAGAGAGAATGGAACAAAGTAGAATGACTTGGAGAGCATATAAATCTGTTGAGGAAGGAAGGCGGGGTAGGGGTCATCCCCGTAAAGGTTAGAGGGAGAGGGTAAAGGAGGTTTTGTGGGCGAGGGGCTTGGACTTCCCGCAAGCGTGCGTGAGCGTGTTAGATAGGAGTGAATGGAGACGAATGGTTTTTGGGACCTGACAAGCTGTTGGAGTGTGAGCAGAGTAATATTTTGTGAAGGGATTCAGGGAAACCAGTTACCCAAACTTGAGTCCTGGAAATGGGAAGTACAATGCCTGCACTTTAAAGGAGGGGTTTAGGATATTGGCAGTTTGGAGGGACGTCTAAACTGTCGTATCTGAGCGCCTCTGCAAAGACAGTGATTATGTATGAGTGATGGTGAAATTGTTGAATGATGAAAGTTTTTTCTTTCTGTTTGGGTCACCCTGCCTCGGTGGGAAACGGCCGACATGTTAAAAAAAAAATGTAAAAAAAAAAAAGTGAATACATACAGTGGACCCCCGCCTAACGAGCAAAATTCATTCCAGAAGCCTGCTCAAGTGCCATTACCGAACGAATTTACTCCCTTAAAAAATACACTTCCACAAGCACTTACAATATTATACTTACATAATTGTACGATTTCCGGGGTGCTCGTTAGGCGGGGGTCCACTGTATATGAAAAAGCACGGTGATGAGGGTAACAATAAACTTACGTAATGAAAAGGGGAAGCATGGAAGAAGTGAATGTGTTCAGATATTAGGGGGTGGACTTGTCGGTAGACTGATCAATGAAACATGAGGTGAACTATAGAACTGATGAGGGGGAAAAAGGTGGGCTGTTCCTTGAGGCATCTGTGGAGACAAAAAACGTTATCCACAGAGGCAAAAATGGGAACATATGAGAGTAGTGGTACCAACATTCTTATATGGATGTGAATCATGGGTTGTGAATGTTGCAGCAAAGAGGAGAATGGAGGCAGTGGAGATGTCGCATCTGAAGGCAATGTTTGGTGTGAATATTATGTAGAGAATTCAAAGTTTGGAGATTAGAAGGAGGTGTGAGGTCACTAAAAGTATTATCCAGAGGGCTGAGGAGGGGTTGTTGAGGTGGCTTGGACTTTTAGAGAGAATGAAGTAAAACATGATGACTTGGAGGATGTATAAATTTGTAGTGGAGGGAAGGAAGTGTAGGGGTCATCCTAGGAAAGGCTGAAGGTAAAGGAGGTTTTGAATTTGTGGGGCTTGGACACCCAACAGGCATGTATAAGGATGTTAAATAGGAGTGGAGGCAAGTGGTTTCTTATGACTTGAAGTGATGTTGAAGTGTGAGCAAGGCAACATTTGTGAAGGGATTCAGAGAAACCAGTTAGCTAGACTTGAGTCCAGGAGGTGGGAAGTACAGTGCCTGCATTCTGAAGGAGGGGTAGGGATACTGCAGTTTGGAGGGGCATCTGAATTGTAGTACCAGCACACCTTTGGCAAGGCAGTGATGGAGTGAAAGATGGTGAAAGTGTTTCTTCATTTTCAGGTCACCCTACCTCAGTGGAAGATAGCTGGTGTGTAAAAAAATAAATATTCACCATCAGACCTGGAAACTTCAAAGAAATTATAGCGGTATTGCATATTAAGAACAAAATAAATAAAATTTAATGGTAAGCTTTTGACTGATTATGAGAAGGCTGTTTTATATTAGCATGAAAAGAGATGATCAAAGAAAGGAAGTATGTACAGTAGTTCAAGAAACATTTTTGGAAAAGAAGTCTTAAACATTTCATAATCTAGAGTTAATTGAACATTAACCCTTTGACTGTTTCGGTCGTATATATACGTCTTACGAGCCACTGTTTCGGACGTATATATACAGTGGACCCTCGGTTAACGAAAAAAATTAATTGCAGAAGCCTGCTCAAGTGCCATTCATGTAGGTTAGTCTATTTCAGACCCCCAAAACTACACTTCCACAAGAACTTACCAAATTATACTTACATAATTGCACGATTTCCGGGGTATTCGTTAACCGAGGGTCCACTGTACTCACAAATTCTAGCGGCTTCAAATCAAGCGGGAGAAAGCTGGTAGGCCCACATATGAGAGAATGGGTCTGTGTGGTCAGTGTGCGCTGTATAAAAAAAATCCTGCAGCACGCAGTGCATAATGAGAGAAAAAAAACTCAGACCGTTTTTTTGGATTAAAACGCCGTCTTTGAGGTGTATTTTCGTATAGTATTTATGGTTGTATTCTCTTTTTTATGGTCTCATTTGATAGAATGGAAAACATACTACAGAAATATAGAAGATTTTGATTAGTTTCATGATGAAAACGATCTTGAAATTGAGCTCAAAGTAGGGAAAATGTTCGATTTTTGCAAATGTTCAATAGTAAACAAATCACGCCACGCGTGCAATACACATCAATTGGTGAGTTTAATATTCTTTCACAAGTGCACTGATATTATTTATACCATTTTTACAATAATGCAATAGTCTGCATAACGGTAAATCTTCTATTTTTTGTGTGAAAAAAAAATCAAAATAGAAAGCAAGAGTAATATAAGAGGGGCCTAAAGACGTGACTAATGAACAGATAACATCTTATTTTAGTGCCAGGAATGTCTGCACTGTTTATTCCGGACCCTATTTTGAAACTGACAACTTTTTTATTTTGCATGAAATTGGCCAAATTGCCAATTTCTGACCACTTTATTGGGTAGTTGAAATCGGTAAATTGGTGGTTTCTTGTACTCAATCGATAGAACAAATGGAGTTCTAAAGAAATAGCTATGAGTTTGGTCAACTGGAACAATGGAATTGGCCAAAAATAGGGCTCAAAGTTGGCGAAATTGCCGATGCGTATATATCGCCGAGATCACTTACTTCACGAGAGCGTAATTCCGTAAGTTTTCCATCAAATTTCATACTTTTGGTGTCATTACCATCGGGAAAATTCTCTATCATTTCATAAGAAAAAATAATTTTTTTCTTTTTAAATTTTGCGACAACAGGAGAGCACTCAGGATTAGGGGTTGCGACAGTCAAAGGGTTAATTTGGATTTTTTAATTTTGTTCTGTACGGTATATTTCAGACTTTTGGATGCTCAGGTTTCTATAGTGGAAGTGGAAGAAAAGCTTTTTGTATTGTAAATTATTATTATATTAATGGGAACACTAAACCTGTATGGGTCATACTGTACTTGGTATGTGCTAAGCCCATAGGGATCATACAGTGCCTGATAAATGGTGAGCAATCCAGTTCCTTGAACCAAAAGCCTTTCACCAGGCTCAAGGAATCTCCCTTGAATGGAGTGTACTGATGAAGCATTACAAGTGGTTGGTTTAATATAAATAAGATACTGAAGTAATTGCACAGCAATAATTTGTAATGCTGCAGTGATTAGTACGGTTGTCCCTACAAATCTGTCAGGGAATGACATAACAATACTAAGAGATCTGTGAAAATAGAAACTGTAAATAATACAAAATTATGTCTGGATAACACATTTTTTTCAGCTTTGACCCAGTATACTAACAAATTAAACAATCTGCAAAATGTCAGGGAAATCCAACTAACCGTGCAAACAACAGTCAAAGGTTACAGTACAAAATATTTATCACATTGAAATGCAAAAACTGATGAAAAATACTAAAAAATGCAACATACTGTAGACTGGAAAGTACACATTGATACACAGTTTACTGATCTCCTGCACAACAAACAGATCAAATGAAGCAGCAACAGCTAGCAGATGCTGTTGTTAATAGTAACACAGTGTTTCCCAACTCCATCAATTGATATACTTGCTTGAAATTCACTCTTCAATGATTAAAGATGAACTAAAGATCAGCATCAAGCACAGTGAAAGTAGAGAAGCATTTACATTAGCTAAACCATGAGGTAAGAGACCAGTTTAATTCAGATTTCTTGCCTCTTCAATAAGAAAAGACCTCATTCAATCAATAATAAAACATCTTTGTATGAGTGCTTCACAAAAAGTGGCAGGGACTTTTATTTCAACAATGGTGAAATTTTTTTATCATTGTTTTGTATTAAGATGGACAAATTAATTTAAGAAAAACACCAACAGGTAACTGATACGAGACCTAAACAATGTCCTCAATTAATTTTGCCAAGTTATCACAGTCATAACTTAACAATGCCATATATCAGTAATATTTACCTATTTGCTAATAATGTACTTGACTAGCCAAGAAACTTTCCTCTCGTAAGATTATTATTAATTTTACTATTACTTATAGTAATAGTAAAGTTTCTTTTTTACAATTCATATAATTACCATTATGTATTTACAATAAACACTATATACAAGTTACCATAAGAGTACAGTACTGTATCTGAAATTACAATTTGTATTTGTATACAAACTTTTTAACTTCTTTCTTTCTTTCAATGCACCGGCCGTATCCCACCAAGGCGGGGTGGCCCAAAAGGAAAAACAAAAGCTTCTCCTTTTACATTTAGTAATATATACAGGAGAAGGGGTTACTAGCCCCTTGCTCCTGGCATTTTAGTCGCCTCTTATAACATGCATGGCTTACAGAGGAATAACAAGAACTATTAAGAAAAATAGAAGAAAACCCAGAAGGGTGTGTATATATATGCTTGTACATGCATATGTAGTGTGACCTAAATGTAAGTAGAAGTAGCAAGACATACCTGAAATCTTACATGTTTATGAGACAGAAAAAAAGACACCAGCAATCCTACCATAATGTAAAACAATTACAGGCTTTCGTTTTACACTCACTTGGCAGAACAGTAGTACCTCCCTGGGTGGTTGCTGTCTGCCAACCTACGACCTAGTTCTTAAATAATATATACACCAATTAGCAGCTTACTGACCAGATTTGGCAAACAATGCAAAAAGCATTCTTAATAAAAGCAACTGTCTGAATACTGCATCTTCAATTATAATCTCTCCAAGCAAACAATGATGACTTCATGGTACTTACTTGAATCACTGAATACCCAATTTTCTTTTATATTTACAAAAACCTGGTTAAAACATGACCTAACTAATGTATTCAACATACCTGGATATACAACTATCCCCAACTGTAGATGAAACAGGAAAGGTAAAGGTACTGCTATTTACTATGTTTGTGAATTTAATTGTGATATCATAAACACCAGTAATGAATATTGTGACTATGTATTTATTGAACCTCAATACTACTGATCTAATAACAACTGGGATGATTTAGAAAATATGCCACCAATATACAAAACTTTACTGGTAATCTAAGGAACACAATAAACAACAAACTCAACAAAAATGATACAATAATTGCTGGTGACAACCTGAAATTTTATCAAATTCCAAGCATCAAGCTTCTTAAGCAGAATATATTTTTGACTTCCTAATACCATTAATCACAAAACCCACTAGAATTATGGAAACATCTGCTGCTATTTGTAATCCAATCTAGACCAACATAGTAGCACTTCTAAGAACAGATATAATCATGGACAGGACAAGTAACCACAATCCTACTTTTCTAATAACTAGCATAGCAAAAAGCCCACTTGAAACCAAAAAAAAAAAAAAAAAAAAATTAGATTCCATAACAATGTTTCAATTAACAAACTCATAAGATCCCAATAAGCATATAAATCTAGGAAGTAAGCTGAATCCTAACCATGCTACAAATTCAGGAGTAGAAAACTTCCTCAGCATTAATTAACAAACATCACTATGATATACAATGCCCACAAAACTTGAAGCAAATAATAAGAAAAAGGCAAAATAATTTTTGGCTCACAAAAGGCTTACTCAGATCAATCAACAAAAAAAACAATAGAAATAATGGTTAGGCCTCCTCTCCAAGGAAATAGTAAAGTGATACTATGTAGTTCTCACAAGCATAATTCGAATGATTTCAGAGATACAAAAACTCTGAAATCTCGCCCAAATTCCAGTGTCAACATTTTTTTGATATGCATACAAATATGTAACCCTCTTCAAAGCAAATTAACCCACTCTCTCAAATACTGATCCAGTACCTCCGAAGAAATAGTAACAACATTTATAAAATCACTTAAAAATACAGCTAGTAACACAACTGAAATAGCTAAAATTATCTACAAAAATAGTTGCCCAAATATTATAACCAGATATTGCAATACTTTTCAATAAATCACCTGAAAAGCAAACCTTTCAAGATAGCCTCAAAAAAAAGTAAAAATAAACTCATCCACAAAGATAGTGATCCAACAGACTAAGTTCTAATCCACCAACATCATCAAAAATGTCTGAAAAAGTAATCTACAAGCAGCTCCATACATACTTAACCAAGAATACGCTTACCCCTTGTCGGTTTGGATTCAGACCTAAAATTAAAAGCACAAATGACAATACTGAAAATGCTCGGCACAGTATATCCACCCCTTGAGAGACATGAGTATCCTATTAGACTTGTTTTTATTTATCTGTGAAAAACTTGAGATACTGTTGACCACAATATACTTTTTTTTTTTTGACCATACTAGCCATATTCCACTGAGGCAGGATGACACGAAAAAGAAGAAACATTTTTACCATCATTCACTCTATCACTGTCTTGCCAGAGGCACTTGGATACTACAGATCAAATGCCCCTCCAAACTGCATTATCCTCACCCTTCCTTCAGAGTGCAGGCACTACTATCTACCTCCAGGACTCAAGTCCAGCTAACTGTTAGAGTACTAGCCTTGCTAGTACTCTTAACAGTTAATCTTACTTTGCTCCTTCTTCTCTAAATGTCCAAACCACTTTAACAACCCCTCCTCAGCCCTCTGAATAATACTTTAAGTAACCCCACACCTCTAAGCTACGAATTCTCTCCATAATATTTACACCACACATTGCCCTCAGACACGACATCTCCACTGCCTCCAGCCTCCTTCTTGCTGCAACATTCACAACCCATGCTTCACACCCATATAAGAGTGTTGGTACCACAATACTCTCATACAATCCCCTTTTTGCCTCCATGGATAACGTTCTTTGTTACCACAGATGATTCAATGCACCATCCACCTTTTTCTCCCCTCATCAGTTCTATGGTTCACAATATCAGGTTCAAATCCCCCTTGAAAATAATCACCACAGTTAACAATGAACTGAAAAGATAAAAAAGATCCACACCAGGATGACTATCAATAAACTTAACTTTAATTTAAAAAAAACTACATAATTTTTGGGAACAAACCATGTACCCAATTATATATAACTAATGGAACTGAAGTAAACAAAATGACAAAGAGGAAATGCCTAGGTCTAGTCATGGACAACAAATTAAAATTTAATGCTCACATCTAACATATATCAACAAAAGTATCAAAGACTGTAAAGATACTTTCAAAAATTTGATATGTTCTGCAATTGCTAATACTGTACTTGAGGTAGGTTGCACTTCAGCAACCTACCTCAAGCAATTATCACCCAACAACAGGCAGCTATCATAACCGTCACAAACAATAATTATATGCAACACACTGTGCCTTTATACAAGTCCTTACACATACTTAATATAAATGCTGCTCATACATACTACTGTTCATGCCATATCTTTAGAATACTACATTGTAATTTTTATGCTGACCTACAACAATTCCTGGAAAATCTGCAAGAATACACAGGCCTGGTCTGGGAACAGGTCAGGGGGGTGGTGACCCCAAAGCCATCTATAAGTAATCAAGCATCACACAAGAAATAAATACTGTAGGTACCTTTCTGATATCCCTCATCTTTAATTACACCATGTATCCCTTGTCATTCTTTAATCCTGCCTCAAATTTCAAATTTATTTATTACAGTGGACCCTCGGATTTCGTGCACCTCCAAACTCGAACAATTATGTAAGTACATATATTTTCGTAAGTGCTTTTGTAAGTGTACTTTTGGGGGGTCTGAAATGACTAATCTAATTTACATTTATCCTTATGGGAATAAATTCGTTTGGTAACGGCACTCAAACAGCATTCTGGAAAGAATTTTCAACGAAAACCGAGGGTCCACTGTATTTTTAACCTCTATTACATTATTATTAATACTACTGCTTTTTATTCCACTATACGTATAATGATTTTTATCCTATCCATTCAGCATTTAATTTTTGTGAATTAGACATAAATGCAATATGTTGGTATCTCCATTTTGAAGACAATCTTCCAAGTAATGACGATGACATACTTAGTCCTTCGGATCAGGTGTTCACTGCCTTAGTCTTGATGAAAATTAAGCACAAGCAGAAAGATGAACACTTATATACTGGCCCAACTCTTGGGAATGACCTACAGCCACTAGTGGGTCCTGCCCACTGGTGATGATGACTTCGCTGTGCCTCCTCTCACTCCAGCATGTATACAAGTGTCCATCTTCCTGCCTATGATTCACATTCATCAAGCCTTAAGATGGTGAACACCTGGGCTGAGGGACTGATTATCTCATCTTCTACTGTCTCCAGTTTCAATACCTTTAAGGCTGAGGAAGTGATTACCCCATCTTCTACTGTTTCCAGTTATAAAGCTACCCAGATGTTGTACCCATGTCTAATTCACCTACTTGTCAGTACTGGATACCATTAATATAATGACATTAATTTTTATTTATGCATAATTAAATAACATTAGAAACCAACTCTTTTCACCTGTGAGCTGTGACCAGATCTTATCTCTCAATCTTATCCTAAACTCACAAGTTTAACCCTTTGACTATCGCAACCCCTAATCCTGAGTGCTCTCCTGTTGTCGCAAAATTTAAAAAATAAAAAATAAAAAAAATTTCTTATGAAATGATAGAGAATCTTTTCCTGATGGTAATGACACCAAACGTATGAAATTTGATTGAAAACTTACGGAGTTACACTCTCGCGAAGTTAGTGATCTCGGTGATATATACGCATCGGCAATTTCGCCGACTTTGAGCCCTATTTTCGGCCAATTCCATTGTTCCAGTCGACCAAACTCAGAGCTATTTCTTTAGAACTCCATTTGTTCTATCGATTGAGTACAAAAAACCACCAATTTACCGATTTCAACTACCCAATAAAGTGGTCAGAAATTGGCAATTTAGCCAATTTCATGCAAAATAAAAAAGTTGTCAATTTCAAAATAGGGTCCAGAATAAACAATGCAGACATTCCTGGCACTAAAATAAGATGTTATCTGTTCATTAGTCACGTCTTTAGGCCCCTCTTATTCGTTCGGTAATGGCACTTGAGCAGGCTTCTGGAATGAAGTTTTTACTTTACTCGGGGTTCCACTGTATAAATAATATCAGTGCACTTGTGAAAGAATATTAGACTCGCCAATTGATGTGTATTGGAAGCGTGGCGTGATTTGTTTACTCTTGAACATTTGCAAAAATCGAACATTTTCCCTACTTTGAGCTCAATTTCAAGATCGTTTTCATCATGAAACTAATCAAAATCTTCTATATTTCTGTAGTATGTTTTCCATTCTATCAAATGAGACTATAAAAAAGAGAATACAACCATAAATACTATACGAAAATACACCTCAAAGACGGCGTTTTAATCCAAAAAAACGGTCTGAGTTTTTTCTCTCATTATGCACTGCGTGCTGCAGGATTTTTTTTATACAGCGCACACTGACCACACAGACCCATTCTCTCATATGTGGGCCTACCAGCTTTCTCCCGCTTGATTTGAAGCCGCTAGAATTTGTGAGTATATATACGTCCGAAACAGTGGCTCGTAAGACGTATATATACGACCGAAACAGTCAAAGGGTTAAACAGCTCCACAAACATGTATATTATTCAGAAATTTTGATCATAGTTTAAGGTGTCCAAAATTTTATGCATCTGGACTTCTCGTAAAAATCTGGTTAGTTTTCACTTTGTATGATAATAAAAAAAATTTACAGGCATTCCTCACTTAACAACCGAGTTCCGTTCCTACGACTAGGTCATTAAGTGAACTGGTGGATAAGCGAGGAGCATACTGTACTGATAGTGGGTTTGTGTCAACCATCATTAGATATTGTTGTAATGTCACCTTTGCACCATTTATAAATTTTTTAGTACATTTTTAAATATTTATACTGTAGTCTACTGTATACTGTAAAAAACAGAAGAGAGAAAATTAGCTCTAATATACATAGGTTTGCATACTAGTCAGAGAGCTGGTCATAAGTCTGAGCAGTCGTTAAGTGAGGAGTGCCTGTATTATGCATTTTTGTGTTCCAGATCATATCTCTACAGTATATCACTCTAATATAGCTAATGTTAACATCCATAAGATATAATGACCAGAATAAAATGAGATTTGGGCATGGGAATGCCTCTGAGCCAGACAAAATTGGATTATCAAATCTATTCACCGACTGCCCATCGCTTAAAATGTTAGGCAATCAAAATTAATGAATGCAGAACCTCAATATGCAAATAAATAATAGAATTATTGTTATAATGTGTAGAAACACACAAATTATCATGAATTTTAATCAAAGTTGCTCTCTAAACTGCATTTTAAAGGGAAAAATTAGCAAAATTTGCTATATTATACGAACTGAAAATCTTTGATATTTCACAACACTTTCGTGTTTCACTAATTTAATATAATATTGTAATGTATATACACACAGTCAACCCCCTTTGATCTGAACCTAGACGAATGGGAGGCTTATAGAATAAGTAACAAATATAAATACAGGCAAACCTCGATTTAAGTAGCCCTATTCTATATTATCTCTGAGCATCAGACTAAGTATTATTCCACACCTCTATATGCATAAAAATTCTTAAACTGGTTTTTTATATCCTCAAAAATTAAAAAAAAAAATCAAATTACATTTTTCTTCTTAAGCCATAACATACTTCACTCTGACCGATGGTTGAAGAGTGTTGCATATACTGTACACTATTATATAGTGTTTTAGTAGTTATGGCACTTTGTAAGGTAGAGAACTTTTTATGTACAAATTGGACAACATTTCTCAGCTCATTCCATGGAATTAAAAATGCTGGGAGCAGGGGAGAACAAGAGGCCACAATTGCAAAATGAGACAAATAAAAAAAAAGTTTAAAAAAGTGCCAGAAGGATGCTAGAATGTTTATCTTCATCAAAATGGAAAGAATACTGGACTAGGATCCAAAAGAACATAAGGAGGTAGCAAGTGCTATAACCACTGACAACAAATTAAACACAAAACATGACACAAGAAAAAAATTAAAAGAAAAAAAAAAAAAATTGTAACCCAATATGGGTAACACTACTGGAGATATCTAACAGCATCAAGAAACAGATGAAAAATATCAACTTACCAATAATAAATCCATGATGCTTGACTAGAGATGGAGTGTGATGTTCCCCATTGACTGTGAGCTGCATTTCGTGGCGTCGACGATGTACCATTAAGTGATCCTCATTAGTAAAGCTCTGTGGAAAGTATTATTAGCAGAATTTTATTCTGGTTCACTTCTACAATAACTACATTACTGCTGAATTGCTGAGACTTATAATGAATAAATAATAACAAAATTTGTTCTAATATAGAAGAGCATACTGCAAATAAGTGGTGAAAGAACTGATGAGTTATTCCTTTTTAGGGGTCACCCTACCTTGGTAGAATACAGCCACAGCAATAAAATAATTTATTATTACTATTATTATTATTATTATTTTTATTATTAATTTTTTATTTTATCTTTCTTTATTAACACATCATCCGTCTCCCACCAAGGCAGGGTAGCCCAAAAAAGAAAAACTTTCATCATCATTCACTCCATCACTGTCTTGCCCGAGGCATGCTTACACTACAGTTATAAAACTGCAACATTAACACCCCTCCTTCAGAGTGCCGGCACTGTACTTCCCATCTCCAGGAATCAAGTCCGTCCGTCCTGGTTTCCCTGAATCCTTTCATAAATGTTACCTTGCTTACACTCCAACAGCACGTCAAGTCCTAAAAACCATTTGTCTCCATTTGCTCCTATCTAACACGTTCACGCATGCTTGCTGGAAGTCCAAGCCCCTCGCACACAAAATCTCCTTTACCCCCTCCCTCCAACCTTTCCTAGGTCGACCCCTACCCTGCCTTCCCTCCACTACAGATTTATACACTATAGAAGTCATTCTATTTCGTTCCATCCTCTCTACATGTCCAAACCATCTCAATAACCCCTCCTCAGCTCTCTGGATAATAGTTTTGGTAATCCCACACCTCCTCCTAATCTCCAAACTACGGATTCTCTGCATTATATTCACACCACACATTGACCTCAGACATGACATCTCCACTGCCTCCAGCCTTCTCCTTGTTGCAACATTCACAACCCATGCCTCACACCGTTGGTATAACTATACTCTCATACATTCCCATCTTTGCTTTCATGGATAAAGTTCTTTGTCTCCACAGATTCCTCAGTGCACCACTCACCTTTTTCCCCTCGTCAAGTCTATGATTCACTTCATCCTTCATAGACCCATCTGCTGACACGTCCACTCAAAAATATCTGAACACATTCACTTCATCCATACTCTCTCCCTCCAATCTGATATCCAATCTTCGGTTACCTAATTTTTTTGTTATCCTTATCACCTTACTCTTTCCTATATTCACTTTCAATTTCCTTCTTTTACATACCCTACCAAACTCATCCACCAACCTCTGCAACTTCTCTTCAGAATCTCCCAAAAGCACAGTGTCATCAGCAAAAAGCAGCTGTAACAACTCTCAATTTGTGTTAGATTCTTTATTTTTTAACCCCACACCTCTTGCCAACACCCGCTCATTCACTTCTCTTACAACCCCATTTATAAATATATGTACTGAACAGCCATGGTGACATCACACATTCTTGTCTAAGGCCTACTTTTACTGGGAAATAATCTCCCTCTCTCCTACATACTCTAACCTGAGCCTCACTATCCTCGTATAAACTCTTCACTCCTTTCAGTAACCTACCTCCTATTCCATACACCTGCAACATTTGCCACATTTCCTCCCTATCCAACCTGTCATGTGCCTTTTCCAAATCCATAAATGCCACAAAAACCTCTTTACCCTTATCTAAATACTGTTCAGCTATATGTTTCACTGTAAACACTTGGTCTACACACCCCCTATCTTTCCTAAAACCTCCTTGTTCATCTGCTATCCTACTCTCTGTCTTGCTCTTAATTCTTTCAATAATAACTCTACCATACACTTTATCATATAATTATGTAAAAGCAAGAGTACCCTATCTCATCTTATACATACCATGCCACAGCCAGGCTGGGGACATCCAAACGGTTTATCAACCTCTCCCATGACTAAAACTGGACTACGGCCTCATTAAGGCTGCCTTCCAAAATGAAATATTGGATAACAATGTGCAGGACTTGGACCACTAATGTTGGGAGCCTGCATGGCCCAACTGGATCTTAACACATTGTTAATATCCTGCCGCCTTCTTGCATATTAGGGTTCTGAAAAGAAGATAATCAGAAAATTAATTCATAGCAATTTTGTTTTGGATGTACAGCATTCTAACAAGTACTGTATATTACTGGCCATAAGTGGCATTTTTTCTAAATATATGTGTCTAGAGTTATGCCCCACGTCTTATGAGCGCATACTAGCCCAAAAAATTGCATAAAAATGAAGAAAAAGAGAGAGGTAAGAGAATAAGAATGAAGGAGCACTGCAGTAGGCCTACTGGCCCATGCTAGGCAAGTCCTAATCACACTCAACCATTATGTCTTTCCTATATCCTTTCTAAACCTAAATTTTTCCAACTTGAGCCCAACGTTCAAGTTCTGTCTTTGTTAGATATTTGTAGCATGTTATTTATATCCCGTTTATTTATTTCTGGCTCTGTATAATCATATGGACTTCGTGTTCCACTCCTAAACATAACAATATTGTACCTTAGTGCAATAAATATTCGAGGGGGAAAGAGTTGGATATGAGAAGAATCTGCCTATCATGGGCCAGTAGGCTTGTTGCTGAGCTCACAGGGTATGAAAACACTGCATATATTGACTACTAATGCAGAAAAAAACAATTTACTTCCATTTGTGAGACCTGAAAATATAACCCCAGAATCTTATGGCAAGGGTTAAGCAAAAATCTGATTATCTGAGATAAAGTACACCCCAGCGTCTTATGGCATTGTGCGACTCATGGCCGGTAATATGTATACGGTAAATGGGCAATGGTACAGAATAAGAAGAAAATGCCATGTTCAAAGTAATTACCTAGTAGCCACTACCTAAGGCAAGTGCAGCATACAAATCAAATGAAAGGCATAAATCACATATAATTTTTTAAATGATTTCTAAACATACACACACACACATTATTTAAGTTAGGTTGGTTACATAATCATTAATTTATGATAAGCATTTTAGGAAGCAAGAAAGGCAGTCAACATGCTGAAAATCACACTCATGATGCTATAATACTAATTGAGCTTACATCCAGATGCAAGGCTCATATGTTGTTATTTACTTATTAACTCATATGTAGGTTGAAATTATTACAGTAGTACTTAAGAAGAAAAAGTAAAAAATTAACCTAGCTGAATCTGAGAACAGAGTGCACTGCAAAGTCTTATGGATGCAGAAGGATAGCCACGGGAGGGAACAGGGATAATGATGGAACAATGAAGTGAAAATAGTGGAAGTTGGCATGTGAAAGCTTTTTACAATGAAAATAAACTTAAGAAATGGTCAAGGTTCAAGCGCATAGCAAACTAGTGCTGAAATTAGCAGGTTAGTGGTCAGGTTGTCCAGGACTGCCTGTCTGATTTCCCCCATGATACAACCCACATCAGTTTCATGGAGTTTTATGACTCTCTGATCATGGGTTCTATCCTGCCCGTGGTATGGCTTGTTTGCAATCGTGTCATTACGATTTTGTGAGTCACATCAGTTGCCTAACATTCAGGAAGGTGAATAGGGGCAGCAGGTGTAAGGAAATATGCCCTACACTTTTCATCGTGCCAGGGATTAAACCCCAGTCCCTCAATGTGTGAGCTGAGCTCACTATCAACCAAGATATGAGATGTCACACAAATAACCCACTGATATATTATACATGGATAATATATTCCAACAGTTTAGATTAAGCAAGTACCATATTTTTTAGCATATAAGGTGCACATTTTTCCCAAGAAATATCTCAGATCACCCTGTGCCTCACATGCTAAGTCAAGATCAGGAGCAAGGGTAGGCTTTAGGTTACTGGCAAGTAGTGGTTGCAATGTTGCAGTGCAGGTAAACTAAGCTCCAAACTCACCCCCATCCCCACAAAATTGTGTCCTAGATTGCTTTAGTGATTAGTAATTTTTATTACCAGTATGTCTGAAGCAAACCAGCTTCAGCAATGGTAAATAAATGTAAAGTAGCCATCTGTAAACAACAGGCAGTCACGTTTGTTACAGTGGTTGGTGGCAGTGGAGCAGAAAACACGCTGCGCTAGGTGTCACCTTTTTCAGCTACTGTGTGCAAAAGCAGCCAGCCACTGATGGCTCATCTTTTTTTATATTTTTGCCAGAATATGCCTGACAAAATTGGGGTACACCTTATATGCTGGAAAATACAGTAAGTTTATTTAGGTACAATTTTACAAATTTTTTGGACGATTACAATAATATTACATAGCAACATAGTACATATATGTGAATGACATAGAATAACCTAAAAAAGTCAAAGTGACTATCAGATACAGTAAAATTCAGTCAAGATTATTAATAATAAGAATAAAACAAACTGAATAAATCAAATGCATGACAATGAATAACAATAAGAATAGATTCAATAGGAATAAAATAAAGTGAGTAAATCAATTACATGAGATTAACATAGGATTATGGGAAAAATAATGCAAAGTGCATTAAAAACAAATAGAACAATTAAATACATATATTAACAAAAGTGTTTGCCAATAATATTACTAAATTTACATGTAAGTAAGTTTATTTAGGTACAGGTACAAATAAGTACAATTATCATACCTAGGATAACCCAAAAAAAGTCAGTGACTTATTTTCATTGGGATCCTTGTATTTCCATTGGGATCCTTGTATTTCCACTGGGATCCTTGTATTTCCATTAGGGTCCTTGTTATTTCCATTGCATCCTTGTTATTTCCATTGGAGTCCTACTGATCCATCAATAGAAACGCTAAACCCACTAGGGTCATACAGTGCTATCAATGACTTAAGAACGTCGGCATTCATTATTATTGGTGTTCATTACTTTTAGTCATCAGGAAGAGCTAGTTATAGGGGTCATGCAGTATCCCAGGAATATGGTATGCTAAGATTTTGTTGGAATTATTAACAAGGGGGAGGGGTGCGATGAAAACCAGCATGAGGGGGGAATCGAATGCCGTGGATTAAGAGCTCACTACTAGCATCAATGATTGAAAACACATTAAGCTTCTACTGAGGAAACTGGAGCGTCACAGCATGTTTATTTAGGTCCAACTTTACACAATTTTTAGATGATCACAACTATCTTACATAATAACATATGTGTAAATTGTCTAGAATAACATACAAAGGTCGAAATGCTTTATTACCATTTAGATCCTCGAATTATTTCCACTGGGGTCCTTGTTCTACATTATCTGGTCTGCCTTACCATTACTTGTCAACCATTACAATACTACCAACGTTTGCCAGGATGATATTTATTTGATATGCAGGGCTAGTTTATACACGAAATCATTAACTGACAAGAAAACATCCTTATAATCTTACCATTGTGAAGAATAAAGGCGTTTCGTATCACTGCTGTTGTTGTTGAGTTTAAGGGTCATTACGACTTTCGTCACATTATGCCTTATTTCCCACTGTGCGAGGAGGAAATAGTATCAAAATCATAAGGAAAACAGAAAAATTCACACGAATTCTACAATATATGTGTGGATCTGCTCTCTTGAAAGTCTTGGTGAGCGAGACGTCCACCTCGTGAGTGAGTCGATGGCCGACTTTGATCTCAAGTCGTACAAAAATCCACGGCGTTGGTCTTAAACCTGTATGACGCATCGCGGCTCTCTTGGAGGCCCTCAACCTCACCACCACCAAACCTCGCCACCATCACAACCTAATAAACCTATCCACCACCACTCGCAACCAAACCTCACCACCCACAACCAAACCTCACCACCACCACAATCAACCAAACCTCACCACCACTACAACCAACTAAACCTCACCACAACCAACCAAACCTCACCACCACAATCAACCAAACCTCACAACCACAATCAACCAAACCTCACAACCACAATCAACCAAACCTCACAACCACAATCAACCAAACCTCACAAACAAAACAAAACCCCACCACCACCCACAACCAAACCCCACCACCACCCACAACCAAACCATACCACCACAACCAACCAAACCTCACCCCCATAATCAACCAAACCTCACCACCATAATCAACCAAACCTCACCACCACAACCAACCCTCACCACCACCCACAATCAAACCTCACCAATACCACAACTAAACCACAACTAACCAAACCTCAGAACAACCAACCAAACTTACCACAACCAAACCTCATCACCACAACCAAACCTTACTACCACAACCAAACTTTACCATCACACTCTACCAAACCTCACCACCACAACTAAACCTTACTACCACAACCAACCTTTACCATCACACTCTACCAAACTTCACCACAACCAAATCTCACCACTACAACCAATCCTCACCAGAACAATAAAACCTCACTACTACAACCAAACCCCACCACCACAACCAAATCTCACCACCACAACCAATCCTCACCACTACAACCAAACCCCACCACCACAACCAAACCTCACCACCATAACCAAACCTCACCACCATAACCAAACCTCACCACAACCAAACCTCACCACCACAACCAAACCTCACCACCACAACCAAACCTCACCACCACAACCAAACCTCACCACCACATTCTACTAAAATATGTTCGCAAAGGGAAAAAAAGAAAGAATAAGAAGATAACGAGAGCGACGACAACAGTAACAACAACAGCGAGGTCCCATGACTCACTACAACAGTAACAACAACAGCGAGGTCCCATGACTCACTACAACAGTAACAACAACAGCGAGGTCCCATGACTCACTACAACAGTAACAACAACAGCGAGGTCCCATGACTCACTACAACAGTAACAACAACAGCGAGGTCCCATGACTCACTACAACAGTAACAACAACAGCGAGGTCCCATGACTCACTACAACAGTAACAACAACAGCGAGGTCCCATGACTCACTACAACAGTAACAACAACAGCGAGGTCCCATGACTCACTACAACAGTAACAACAACAGCGAGGTCCCATGACTCACTACAACAGTAACAACAACAGCGAGGTCCCATGACTCACTACAACAGTAACAACAACAGCGAGGTCCCATGACTCACTACAACAGTAACAACAACAGCGAGGTCCCATGACTCACTACAACAGTAACAACAACAGCGAGGTCCCATGACTCACTACAACAGTAACAACAACAGCGAGGTCCCATGACTCACTACAACAGTAACAACAACAGCGAGGTCCCATGACTCACGGAACGGACAAGATTCAATTTTATTTTTATATCAGAAAAGAGCTAAACCCGTAACAGTCATAAACCCGCCTGGAGACAGAGGCACTCAGGTTTAATGCAAGGAAGGGATGATAGGTTTTCAGTTGCGTGGACTCGCACCTATGGCATGCCACTCCTCTAACTACCAAAACGTTCAATGACTACAGAATCATTATTATTATAATTATGGGGGAGCGCTAAACGCGTGTGATTATACAGTGCATGTGGGGGGATATGGAAGGTATGCAGGCTCAATTCAGGGAACCGGAGTACAAATCCAATTCCCTAGATCAAGAGCCCCTCACCAGCGTCTAGGAACCTCCCTTGAGGGGAACTATAGAATCAGGTCTCGCTTCAAAACGAATTAATGCAAGCGAAAAATGCCTTAACTAGACAATAAATGGATGTGTGAGTACAGGGGCAAAAAACCTTGATGGAAATAAATGTTTGATTTTTAATATATTTACAGGGAAGCACTAACCCAGAGGACTCGTACAGCGCCTGGGGGGGGGGGGCATGTGGTAAGCAGGTCTAAGCCGGAGGGAGGGTAGCGCCAATTCCTCAATCAAGAGCCTTTCCCCAGAATCAAGGCACCCAGCATGAACCTTTTTTAACAAAATTTGATACTTTAGTGTGTAGAGAACCTGATGTAACATTTTAACCATCACAGCCAATATGCAAGCATGTACTGTGAATTATATCCATTGTGAAGAATTAGACACATGTACAACACCTGGGTATCTTTAATTAAAGTACCCAGGTGTTGTACATGTGTCTAATTCATCAACTTGTCGATACTGTATACCACTGATCTAATGATTGTATTGGGAACCTTCCACTAGGATGCCACCCACAATAATCGACTACAATCTGCGTAATAATTTAACTGTTAAATTAATATGATAGCAGAATTGCCCATACGTCTCGCCCAGCCCGAAATCCAAAATTACATCACTAAGCTACAGGTCACTAGTGAGAGAACCAATTTTTTTTCACCCTGTCGTAATTGACTGACAGGAGAGTTGCACTATAAGTTAGCATAATGCTTGTTTACTAGTATACTCGCTAGTTTATTGACTGCACGAGGAGTACCAGGCATCTGTAACACGTAATATACTCTGGAACACTAAAGGATACTCGTCGTTCATCCTGTTTAAGTGCCAGATACCAGCTGATTGTTACTCCAGTGTGGGAGCAATGTGAACTGAGGACAGACGTAGCGTGCGTGTCCTGGAGTGAGTGTGAGTGAGAGCATGTGTTGGGGTGTGCATGTGATGAACCCGCGTCCTTCACTTCTTATACAGGTGTCTCGCTCTTTCTCTGCTGAGTTCAAGTAAAGCTGTGCTTCTCCCTGTCAAGTTTTGCTGCAACCTCTATATAACTTTATTATTGATTTCTGACATGTTACATTACAGTGTTCCTAGTTTTTCTTGTCCTCTCATACTTTGCTGCTGTATTGCATATTACTGAGTTGCTATAAGGATTGTGACTCATTTTGTCTCTATTCTTTTAAGTAATTGTATCATATCATTTGCATGATGATGCCCTCATCACTTCCGCTAAATAAGTATGATATGCCACTCAAAACAGAAATCCCAATGTAAAAGTGACCCAGCCCTGTTGTACGGAAACCGGTAAAAGATTCAGTTGTTAAAGAACGCCTGCTAGAATGCTGGACGACATCCTCATTGCTCAGACCTCTACAAGACTTCACCTTACGAAACAAAGCAAATGCAACAGTAATTATGGACAAGGTAGATTATAGTGGAAAAATGAACATGTTATTAGAAGACGATAATTTCATGCACTGGGCCAGGAAGAAAACCATCTGGTAGGAGTAAGGAAGAGCCAAACGTGAATGTCAGGGAAGTATATGAGGCAGTGGGTAGAATGAAACGAGGTATAGCAAATGGGAAAGATGGGACTAATACAGATGTTAAAAGCAGGTGGGGATACAGTTTTTGAGTGGTTTGTGTATTTGTTCAATATATTCATGAAAGAAAGGAAGGTATCTAAGGGCGGGTAGAAAGAATGCATATGTTCATTGTGTAAGGGAAAAGATGACAAAAGTGTAAGAATTATAGGGAATAACGCTTTTGAGCATATTAGGTAAAGTGTATATAATAATTATTATTGAAAGAGCTAGAGGTGAGACAAAGTAGAATTGCAGAGGAACAAAGAGGATTAAGGAAGAGTAGATGTGTAGATTAAGTGTTTACATTGAAGTGTATAAGTAAACAATACTTAGATAAGGGTAGGAACTGTTGGTCGCATATATGGATTTCGAAAAAAGTGTATGATGAGGTAGATAAAGGAGCAATGTGGTAGATGTTACGAATATATGGAGTAGGTGGTAGGTTGCTAAAAGCAGTAAATTTTTTAATGCGTATAGTGAGGCTCAAATAGGATATTTAGGAAAGAAGAGGATATTTTCCAGTGAAAGTAGGTCTTAGGGTTGTGTGATGTCACCATAATTGTATTGATATTTATAGATGGGGTTGTAAAATAACTGAATGTCAGGGTGCTGGGGAGACGTTTGGGTTGAAAAGTTAATTAATCTGATACAAACTGGGAGTTGTCATAGGACGTGTAAAAGAAAAGGAAATTAAAAGTGAATATAGAGAAGACGAGGGTGATGAGAGTAATAAAATGTCTAGGCAATAAAAGTTTGGCAATCAAATTGGAGGGAAAATGAAGGTAATGTATTTGGATATTTGGGATTTGACTTTTAGGCTAATATGGGTTTATTAAAGATGATGTGAGCCATAGAAAAGACAAGGGAAAAAAGCTAGGTGTTGTGCCGGGGTATCTGTGGAAAGAAATTTATGGAGGCAAAATGGGGAATGTACCAAAGTATAGTAGTACCAATACTGTTGTATGGATGTGAAACATAGACTTTAGACGTTGTAGCACGTAGGAGGCTAGAGGCAGCGAAGATGTCTGAGAGGAATGTGTGGTGTGAATATTATGTAGAGAATTCAGAGAGTAGAAATTACAAGACGGTGTGGAAGTGCGAAAAGTATAAGTCAGAGAGCGGAGGATGGGTTGTTGAAGGGCTTTGTGCATTTAAAGAGAATGTAACAAAATAGAATGATCAAGAGAACATATAAGTCCGGGGTAGAGGGAGGAGGTAAAAGGGAATTCGAGTAATGGGGACTTGAGCATCTAGCAGGCTTGTATGACTGTACAAGATAAACGTTGCTTAAAGTTTCAGTGCTATTGGAGTGTGAGCAATACAACATTTATGAAGAGAGTCAGGGAAAACTGGTTGGCCGGACTTGAGTCTTGGAGGTGTGAAGTACAGTGTCTGAATGAGGGGTGTGGATTTTGTACTACGGAGGGCCCATACACCATAAACCCGCACTTAGGAGAGCAACCTTACTACGACATTTCGGTCCGTTGTGACTTCAGTGGGTCATTTGAACTGTCAAGTGTAGGCACTCCTGGCAAGACAGATACTGAATGAATTACGGTGAATGTGTTTCCTTTTAAGGTCACCCTTACCTGGTGGTAACAAAAATATACATTATTTATATATATATATATATATATATATATATATATATATATATATATATATATATATATATATATATATATAATATAATATAATATATATATATATATAATATATTAAGTGTACCATAATGTAAAATGTCTTTTAGCATATGTTACATGTTAAATATATATATATATATATATATATATATATATATATATATATATATATTCAGCGAATTAGACATGCCGACCAATATGTAAAAGTGGCTACCATTTGCACACTACTGGACATAATTATTGGCAATGTAAAAACTGAATAATGAAAATTACCGAATTAAATTCTTAATGTCTTATTTCAGAATCATAGTTACTTACATTTGTAGTGAATATGATAGTAAACCTGCCCCTCTGCACTGCAAAAAAAATTACCATTAGAGCCCATATTATTGAACTATGACACTTCGATTATTTTTTTTTTTCAACAAACCGGCCACACCCCACAGAGGCAGGGTGACCTAAAAAGAAAAACGAAAGTTTTTCTTTTTAAATTTGGTAATTATAAAATAATAATAATAATAATATATTTATTTACTACAAGTACATGTACAAGGTGTACAGGCCTAGCTGACATCAATGACATACTACTATATAGAAAGCCCTTTGTTATGCCGAGCATTTCAGGATGCGACCCACACCAGTCCACTAACACCCAGGTACCCATTTTACTGATGGGTAAACATAGACAACCGGTGTAAGGAAACACGTCCGATGTTTCCACCCCTTCACCGGGAATCGAACCCGGACCCTCGCCGTGTGAAGCGAGAGTTTTTGCCACCAGGTCCCCTATGATATTTTTCAAAAGAAAATAAGTTAAAGAAATATTAAATTTATTTTTACAAAACTAACCACAATTAAAATTCAAACATTTGCTTTGCGTAATTTCTTGGAAACAAATTTCTCCAAAACATCAGTAAATTGTAAATTGTTGCGAACATCTCTGGAGGCCCTCCAGCTGGAGGAGGACCTGGACTGCAGCCCCTAAAACCCAAGCATTAAGGGGATGGCGAATGGTTTAATTTTTGTTTTGTTTTGTTTTTTGTCCAATTTCAATGAAATTTTTACTGTGATTTAAGCAGCATTTGAAACCTACACACTGTGTTTGTAGTAACTTTTTGCCTTAAAAGATAAATAGAAAAAATAAAATGGTGCCCTATTCTATAGGGCATAAAACTCTCCATTATCTACAAAATTGATAAGATGTTCTAGTTGACATCAGATGAAAGATAAAGGGCTAGATAATCTTATTTCAGGGTCGTTTGAGCGAAATGCCAATGGAAATAAGTCACTCTGACTTTTTTGGTTTATCCTAGGTTCTCTACACATATGCTGCTATGTATGATAATCTATGTAACTGTATTTGTGTATACCTGAATAAACTTACTTACTTAGACTGCCCTCGCTGGTCTCTTATCTGGCATATTACATCTTACACTGCAGCGCTGTATGACCCATGTGGGTTCAGCGTTTATTTTGATTGTAATAATACAATTTTAAAAACTCACTTGTTATGAATGTGTGCAATGGAGTGCGATGGTCAAACATCTTGACTTCCTCCATTACAGGGTATTCGGAGGACGCAAAAAGTTACTGACCATGACCTGGAGTCTACCTGGAGAGAATTCCAGGGGTCAACGCCCCCGCCGCCCGGTCTGTGACCAGGCCTCCTGTTGGACCAGAGCCTGATCAACCAGGCTGTTACTGCTGGCCTGTTTAGGTTCATCTACAATTCTACACCAACATCAGAGAGAGAGAGAGAGAGCGGTGCTAGGTACTCGGAGAAGTACCACTGATGTCCATAAAACACCTTGATTTTGTGCCTAGCGTATTTGTGGAGGAGAGCGAGTGGTTTCGAGTGGTGCTCTTAATGGGATCAAAACCTCATGCCAGTAGCGAGTATAGACGAGAGAGACAAAGAGGCAGAATGCTGTCATGCCAAGTGTTTTATGTGCTATTAATTCCACTTAGTCCTCTAACATGAATATCCTTAACGAATAAATGACCTTTGAAAGCCACCAAGCAAGTGTCATGGACGCGGAAGTGCGGCTCACCCGCAGTGGTAGCCAGGAAAACATTCCTCATCGCTGACTGTGCTGTACATTGTGCTACAGGCCCATCGAAAGTACCTGTTTGTTACCATTTTGTCCTAGGCACATGTCGATTAGACACTAGGCCTGTTGTATGTGTGTGTGTGTAAGGAAACACTTCGAAATGTTTCCGCCCCGCCGGGAATTGAACCCGGGCCCTCCGTGCTGTGCCACCGGGGCTGTGATCATGATACTTTCTCGAGTGAGGACCATGTGTGAGGTGCATCTTCTGTCTTTAACAGACCTATTACTTATCTTCGTTATTCTTTAAGACTATAAAAGAGAAGAGATCGCGAAGGACTTGAAATCTTATTTCCCTTCATTGTGGCTGAATAACATATTGATATACACTTTATTTTATGATGTGACTGAGCGCGCGAGCGCGCGCTCAGTCACACAACCACATGTATGTGTGTAATATATATATATATATATATATATATATATATATATATATATATATATATATATATATATATATATATATATATATATATATATACACAGAACAACCACTGTGAAAAATAGTGAAATTCCAGCACTTTCGTGATTTCTCACATTATCAAGGAACTCTAGTTCCTTGATAATGTGAGAAATCACGAAATCGCTTGGAATTTCACTATTTTTCACAGTGGTTGTTCTGCATATTGTGGAACTCATTTAAAATTAATTCCTTTCTAAAAATTTCTCTTATACGTTTAAAGATATATATTTTTCATTTATGTTAATGTAAAAATTAATAATTTTGTACCAAAAGAACCTTAGAAAACTTACCTAACCTTATTATAACAGGCGCAATTTAATTTAGCCTAATCCAACTAAATATATTTAAGATAAGTTTACAATAATTTAATAATAAACAAACACAATGAAATATTTTTTTTTTCGTTAGGTTCAGAATGATTTTTGCGAAATTATTGCATACACAAATTTTCGCTTGCGTTATTCGGCAAGAAGAGCATTGCCATTTAAGCCAAAATCGCAAGTTTTTACCTATGCAAGGAGAATTTAGCTCTAATTCCTTGCATCAAGAGCCTCTCAGTATCATCAAAGCACCCTCATTAAACGGAATATTTATAATAACAGTAGTAATAAACACAAGATACAGGAAGAAAAAGAATGGGGGGTGTGGTTGGTGGTGTGGCTGCTGGAGGGGGGAGCCAAGATGATGGTGGGCCACACTGACCTTGACTATCTTTAGCGTCACACCAGCCACCCCACCTTACCTGACGGCGGCAACACACATCCCAGGTTATACGCTCAAATTTTTATGTTCATTCTTAACCCTGGAGGTTTAATAATCCAGGATAATCCAAGAAAACCAACCAGTGTGGCTCATTTCCACGGGTAGGGTTGTCTGATCTTTCCCAGGATGCCACCCACCAACAGTGGACTAACACTCGGGTACCTAATTACTGCTAGGTGAACAAACAGGGAAAGAAGGTGTAAGTAAACATGCTCAACGTTTCCACTCATAACCTGCTACCACTTGTGCCACAAGCTATCATAGGTGGCATGGCAGTCACTCGTATTGTTACTGTACATGCTGCGCTCTCTCTCTCTCTCTCTCTCTCTCTCTCTCTCTCTCTCTCTCATCCGTTATCCTAAATTAGCTACTTTTTATCATAGGATGATACACATCCTATGATAAAACCCTTCCATGTATCCAATGCTGATACCCTCCTATGTATGCTATGACGCCATCAATGTATCATACTGGACCTCTCCGTTTCACACTCCTCACATGCCTTAGTAATTTACACGTAATTAACTCTTTTGTTTTGCTTCTGAAAATCGCACTACAATAATCTTTCTTTCAGAGCTCCTATATAGAGTGAGATTTGTTGGAAATGCGACTGAAAAAGTACCATACATCAAAAATATGTAAGGCACGTAGAAAGGCCTTCATAATACGCATCATTCAATTTTGGAGAGACATTTTCAATTACTTCTATATGAAAAACACTATATATATATATATATATATATATATATATATATATATATATATATATATATATATATATATATATATATATATATATTGTTGTGCGATTTTCCAAAAAATAAATAAAATAAATAATTCTTGTTAAGATTTAAATTTATTTGAGTTATTCATAATAAATAGTTCGGTTAAATGCTTTTAAAATAAATATATATATATTTTTTTTATCTGATATTCTTTCTCCCTCTTTCTTTTATCGATTTCCCATTTTGTGCTCTACCCTGACACTCCCTCTGCCACTGCCAACCACCTTCCTTCCCTCCTGTCTCTTTGTGACATCACAGGGGTGGAACAATCGCTTGCATAGCAACAAGTGTTTTTCACAACGCGAGGTAATAAATTTGAGTTCTGAATAGAAGGCTGTCAAAGAGGGTGGTGGAGATGGAGGGGTGATTATGGTGAAAGGGATCATGGTGGATTGGCGAGTACTTGGATGGGTGATCATAGGGCAGAGGTGCTGTAAATCCCGTTTCCCTCCCACATACCAAGGACCCTGGGTGGTGAGGTGGGAGGGATGAAGGAATAGGTGAGCCTCGGAGGTCGACCTTCAGGAGGTGGATGCCTCCCTTGTAATTCCTAAATCTTTGTTTATGAACCCTTAATGTCCCAATATATAAGCAATTAATTAGTTATTTCCATTTTAGTCTTAATTTTAGGCTTAAGTTTGCCCGAAATACTCTGTTTACCATGGGCTTTCTGCATGCACAACTAAATGTCACCCATCTCAGTACAAACATTGTACCATGCTGAAATAAATTATTATTATTCTTCAAGAGATTCTACGATAAGAAAACTAGAACAGAGACCATATAGACCTTTATTTATCCCTGCTATAAACACCTTCCAATGTATGCAAGGCGTCCAATAAGACGGGGACTACGGAGTAAAAAAAAAAAAAAAGTTAAATAATAGTCAGTATGTCCAATATTATTGACACATGAATGTAAACAAGGCAACCAGTCAACCGTGAATGGTATTAGAAGCGAAGGTGTTATAATGTGTGTGTGATGAGTTCCTACAACACATCATCTGTATAGTTCACATAAAGTTTGCAGCAAAGTTCTTAGTGAGGTTAGATTAGGATAGGATAGGTAGAATGACCAGAGTTTCTACCACCTGCAGTTCACAAGACTGCCATTCCCACGAACCCCCCTGGGGCGGGGAAGATGGCAGATGAGCCCCTTGAAGGCGGGGTATGGGGCTAGGCCTGGGGACAGTTGGTCCCAGAAGATGACGGGTACTTGTACCTCCTCCCATGGCACATCATAGGTCTCAAACATTCCCAAGACAGAGATCCAAGGCCGGGTCACCATCTGGAAAAGACCCGGGCTGGGAGAGTACCAGCGAATCAAGAAGTAGGGTAGGTTAGATTAGGTTAAGCTAGGTTAGGTTAGGCTAGGTTAGGTTAGGGTAGGTTACATTAGGTTAGATTACATTTGGCTAGGTTAGGGTTAGACTGTCCCCCTCAAGGTGAGGGGCTCGTGATCTAAGAAACTGGACCTGTGCTTCAAATCCGTGAATCGAGTCTGAATAGTCTGAATCGAGCCCTTATTGGTATGATAACACACCACTGAAAAATATAAATATAAGATAAGGGAGATAAAAGTTCAGCGGCGTGAAAACAGGGAGCCATGAGCACGGCAGACATAACTGTCTGATTTCTGACTGTTTTACGGTGTCATCATCATTCTCCTGTTTGACTGTTTTTATAACAGTGAAAGGATGTGATTAAGAGGAGGGGTTGACTGCACATACACTGCAGCTTGGCCAGTGACTGGTGTTTGTTTACCTGCTGCTGGCCCAGAGTGACAAGTGAAGCTGCCCTCACACACAGTCACCACTCTTACTTAAGTAAGTTTATTCAGCTACACGTACATTACCTAGGATAAGCCAAAAAAAGTCAGCCAAAGTGACTTATTTCCACTGGGGTCCTCCTTCCCGTCCTCCCGCACACACATACTATATATATATAACCCCTCTCTCCCTCCCCCTCTCTCCCTCACCCTCTCTCCCTCCCCCTACCAACAAGGAGGGTTAGTGCTTTGATGTTGGTGACGGGCTTTTTATCCTCCTTTTCCTTGCATTGAACTTCAGTGCCTCCCATTCTCTTGGTGCTGTATGACCTTTACATGTAGGCTTAGCGCTCTCAACATAATAACAAGTTATTATAATAGTAAAATAATAACTATATATATATATATATATATATATATATATATATATATATATATATATATATTACCATCACATTGTAACTAAACATCGTACTGAAGATTGTACTTATTTTTTTCATTTGCTTTCTCCATAATTCGTATCATTATTATTATTATTATTATACTAAAATAGTAATAATAATAATAATAATAATATATTATTTATTATATTACTATAATAATAGTAATAATTATTTTTAATATTACAATGCTAAATGCAATAATGAAGCCAGGATTTCATTCTGGGGACTAAATAATAAGATCTTGCTAAAATCAAAGAAATCTTTAAAAAACATGTAACTGTCAGTATGTAGGTGCAATTTCTTAACAACTGTGCTTTTGTAGTCCATGGTCAATATAATACGGTGAAAATTAGCCATTAATTGACAAAAATAAAAAGTATTTACCTCTGGGGAGACTTTATCCCTCTCAGTCCCCCGTGGCTGAAGAAATGGCTAAACACGCATGGGTCATGCAACGCTGTGTAATAACTAGCAAGGCAGTGGTAGCCGCTAGGCTTGTAACCGAAAAATACTCTGGGCGAGGTGGAACATATCTGCACAAGATATATACATTGATGTGTGGGGCTCTCAGTGTAGATACGATGAGAGTGCACTTGAATTCCCACTCTTGGGATTAAAGTATTCTTGACTGGTGTTGAACAGGATATAAGCAACCTTAAGGAGGGCCCCCACCTCCCTCTTCGTGGTACAAAAAATGGAATTTATATTTAGCGTTGTGAAAAGATAAGCATAAATCTGGCAACATTTTGGTGGTAAAGATTTGTTTCTACGATTTTTCTTAGTCGTGCCATCAGCAATTTTATATTATGTCTAATGACACAATGGCTTTCACGGGTATGAGAAAGCTTCTTGGGCTGTAGAAGGAGATGTTACAGTCACAGTTGGTGCTGCTGACGAAGTAACAAGTACTGTCTCCAAAATCTTGCTATAGCAAGCTTTGTAGCTCAGTCGAACAAATATATTTGAGAAATTTTCCTAAATTTGCTTGTAACAGATAAATGAAATGTAGATATAAATCCAAATGTACTTCTGTTAACCCTTTTGAGGCCTAGTTAATAACCTTTTGTGTATTCATAAGCTCTTGCGCTACCGTCCACAGGATGGATATGGGATGCACAATAATACAATAAAATATTTTATTTCATTGCAAGTTTACATCGAGATTTTGTAATTACAATTATGAATTGCAGTGCAAAGAGTGCAACTATCATGTCATGGCATTATGGGCAGACTAGATCTAATGGCTTATAGACTACTTAATACTAGAGAAATTGATTAAGTTTGTTATAGTTAAACATTAACTTATATTTATAGCAGATAATAAGTTTACTCAAATTACAATCTGAGGATATTACATTGTGACAAGGTGAAAGTATTTTGTAGGTTGGTTATATCAATAATTATATATTGCAATTATATTATGGGAAAATAACACTGAGTGTTGTTGAAAGTTGTTTACAGTATGAGAATGCTTCAAGTTGGTGGGGGGTGGGAAGTATTTATACTATAATGTAGTATTTATTAATGTATGAACTTTGGGAATCTAGTTTTGAAGTTTTAAGATTTAGGTAATTGGGAGATTTTTTGGTTGAATTGAGTATAGAGTATTTAGTTTAGGGTGAGTAGGTGGTTTTTGAGAAGAGTCTTAAATTGATGTTCAGACCAGGTTATTTTAGTATTTACTGGTAATGAATTTCAGATTTTGGGGCCCTTTATGTGCATAGAATTTTTACACAGGGTGATATGGACACGGGGTATATCAAAAAGTGATCTATGCCTTGTGTAATGGTCGTGTGTCCTGTTAAGGTTGGTGAGGAGAAGTTTGAGTGGAGGATTTATATTTGAGTGTAGAGTTCTATGTATGTAGTAGGCACAAGAATAAGTGTGAATGTTCTTTACGGTGAGTAGTTTTAGACTTTTGAATATTGGTGGAGTATGCTGTCTAGAGTGGGAATTTATCATTCTGCCTGCAGCATTTTGCTGGGTTATGAGTGGTCTAAGGTGATTTAATGTTGTTGATCCCCATGCACAAATTCCATAGGTGAGATAAGGGTAGATGAGTGAATGATACAGTGCAAGGAGAGCTGATTGAGGCACATAGTAGAGTATCTTTGATAGTATGCCTATTTTCTTTGAGATTTTCTTGGAAATTTTCTGTATGTGTGTTTGGAATTTAACGCTACTGTCAAGGTGGATTCCTAGGAATTTCCCACTGTGAGTCTTGTGATAGGTGATCCATTGAGCGTTAAGTGGAACATTTGTAGCTCTGTTTCCAAACTGAATGAAATAGGTTTTGTCAGTATTGAGAGTAAGCTTATTAGTCGTCATCCTGGTAGATATTTTATGTAATTCAGCACTAACAGTGTTGGCTAGTATGACTGGGTTTGGGTGAGAGAAGACATATGTTGTGTCATCTGCAAATAATATGGGTTTGAGTAGTTGCGATGCATTCGGTAGATCATTGATGTAAATGAGGAAGAGGAGTGGTCCTAGGACACGTCCTTGTGGGACACCGACTGTAATTTGTTGTGTGGAAGAGTTAGCTCCATTTGTGTACACGTATTGGCTTCTGTTACTAAGGTATGACTTTAGGTAGTTGAGTGAGTGCCCTCTTATACGATAGTGTGTTAATTTTGTGAGCAGTAAATCATGGTCGACTGTATCAAAAACTTTACGTAAATCAATGAAGATTCCAAGTGGGACTTCGTTCTTCTCAAGAGCGGTGTATATTAGCTCTAGCATGTGTATAATAGCATCATTTGTGCTTCTGTTAGTCCTGAATCCAAACTGACAGGGGTTGAGTATGTTGTGTGAGACAAGGTAGGAATAGATCTGTCTATGAATTAATTTTTCAAAGATTTTAGAGAGCAGAGGTAAGTTAGATATTGGCCACTTCGGTAGCAAAATCTAATCTGCCAAGATCACGGTTCGTGTCCCCGTCCATTCTTCTGTTTATTCATTGACAGCTGTTCATTATGACTTATCCTGAGTTTACACACACACACACACACACACGCCCCGGTGGCCTGGTGGTTAAAGCTCTCGCTTCACGCACGGAGGGCCCGGGTTCAATTCCCGGCGGGGCGGAAACATTTCGAAGTGTTTCCTTACACACACACACATACATACAACAGACCTAGTGTCTAATCGACATGTGCCTAGGACAAAATGGTAACTAACACACACACACTGCAAACCTCACTCAAGGAAAAGGATCTTGTGGTGAGTATAATATCGAGCACATCTGAGGCACACACCAACCTGATAACTGCTGCAGCATATGGGCGCCTGGCAAACCTGAGAATAGCGTTCCGATACCTCAGTAAGGAATCGTTCAAGATTCTTTACACCGTGTACGTCAGGCCCATACTGGAGTATGCAGCACCAGTTTGGAACCCACACCTGGTCAAGCACATTAAGAAATTAGAGAAAGTGTGAAGGTTTGGAACAAGACTAGTTCCAGAGCTAAGGGAAATGCCCTATGAAGAAAGGTTAAGGAAAATCGCCTTGACGACACCGGAGGACAGGAGGGTTAGGGAAGACATGATAATGACAAACAAAATACTGCGAGGAATTGACAAGGTGGACAGAGACAAGATGTTCTAGAGATGGGACACATAAACAAGGGGTCACAATTGGAAGTTGAGGACTCAGAAGAGTCAAAGAGATGTTAGGAAGTATTTCTTTAGTCACAGAGTTGTCAGGAAGTGGAACAGTCTGGCAAGTGACGTAGTGGAGGAAGGAACCATACATAGTTTTAAGACGAAGTATGATAAAGCTCATGGAGCAGGGAGAGTGACTTAGTAGCGATCATTGAAGATAAGCTAAGATATGATAAGATTTCTTCGGATTTTTAACCCCGGAGGGTTAGCCACCCAGGATAACCCAAGAAAGTCAGTGCGTCATCGAGGACTGTCTGTCTTATTTCCATTGGGGTCCTTAATCTTGTCCCCCAGGATGCGACCCACACCAGTCGACTAACAACCCAGGTACCTATTTGCTGCTAGGTGAACATGACAACAGGTGTAAGAAAACACGTCGAAATGTTTCCACCCGCCGGGAATCGAACCCGGGCCCTCCGTGTGTGAAGCGAGAGCTCTAGCCACCAGACCACCGGGCCAGGAGGTGGGGCCAGGAGCTGTGGATTGACCCCTGCAACCACAAATAGGTGAGTACACACACACAATTTATATTTAGGAATTATTTATTTAAAAGGCACAAATATGTATACAATAGTACAACATATCCAACGAGATTATGAATATAATCCAGCTCCTCTGAAGTTGGACGCGAGACAAGTATGCAGCAAGCAGTTTCCCTCTGGATGAACACATTGGGACATTGGAACATAAAAGCAGCCGCCCTTAGATCTCTAAGGGCGGCTGCTTTCATGTCAATATGCCTAGAACCCAGTTCTTTGAGGAAAAGTGTGGCATTCTCTCTCCATAATCCCAGCATCTACAATCCCACTGGGACAAATTGGTACTGATGGCTCTACACTTGCTGATCTTGTACTCCTCCCTGTGATTCACAGCATCTCCCTCTTGTTCAACGCTGCAGGTGCCAATCAAGTTGACACACAGGTATAGTCCCATGCTAAAAGCTTGACTCTTCCAGGGACAGATGGTGATTCCGTCAGGGCGGTTTGTTATTAATGTATACCAGCGCTGCGTGGGCAGCCGCTGGGGAAGCCTCGTGATTCAAAATTCTCACTGCAGCCCTGGCAACATGGCGCGAAGGCTGTTAACCGCAATGGGTCTGATTCCTCTATCCTTTTCTCCGTAGAACACATAGTGATGCACTGAATGGTCTCCGGAACACCGCCAGCCAGGCACACATTGATAAATCTGGAAAGCTCACACAAGCTCTCTGAAACATCCCCATATGCTGGGTTGAGCATTTGGTTTAAATGTTGCAGCCTTAAACTCGTGAAACTACCTGCTGAGCCTGTGGGAATGGCATAGAAGCTTTACACACACCAGCATCCACTAGGGTTAAAGGTTCTTCACCTGCTGTACTGTCAGGGAGATCAATGTTAGTACTGGGAGTTTTGGGTGGATGTTTGTTCTTCAGAGCTTGTGCTGTAGTGGCATCCTTAAGGGCAATGGTATCCTCACTAGTTATAAGCCTAAGTGCTCCAGTAGTATTTATCTCTTCTATTTTTTTTTGCTAATTTGGGCTCTGATTTTTGAGGCTTCAGGTGTTCTTTTACTGGCATTTCCTCGGCAGGTCGCAGGTGTTTGTTGCATTAGAAGGGAGACGGATGAGGTTTTCACCTCTAGGAAAAGCACTTATTACCCTGATAAAAAAAAAATGTTGCTAGGGCCTTGTCCCTCCTGGGTGGGACAGCCAGACAAGCATCGCCAAACAGCAGGAGCTTGTGCCAGGATCCAGTGATTGATGGGGCATCATTGATTTTCTGCAGCTATTAGGTAGATACAGAAGTAAAGTCTGGGTGGCTGTCGGTTCTCTCTCTTTTACACAGGGTTTCTCAAAGTTAGGTTAAGAGTTCCTAACTTTATTAACAAGCTAAAAGCTGTCACCTACAACAGTTCATTTGAAAAAATTTCGTTGTTATGAGACATACAAATAGTGAACAGGATGAAGTTTGAGCCATCTGTGAGCCAGCGATTTCATTTGGCCAACTGACTTTATTTCGTTGATGCCGTTATGCTGTACGAACGTGTTCCAGACTCGAGTTAGACTGGTAATAAGTGATCTCAGATGAAACGATGTTCTGGAGAAGTGTACAGCCAGAGTGTAGTTGCTGTTTGCTGCCCGTCTTGTTGTGTAGAAGCTCACCTCTCGCTGTCCTCGGAGTGGAGCCTAGTGTGGTACCTTGAGAATACTAGCCTTGTACATAACAGTATGGCCACCTACATACCTCCTGTGCTGAAATCTCTGCTGGGATGACATATCTGTCCAGGCGAGAGATAAATTGTCTTGCTCTGTTCTCCATTCTGTCAAAAAGTCAGATAAGACGGGGGCCAGGCAATCCAAGAAAGTGGAGCATACTCAAGTGTGAGTGTATTTGTGCTTCGTACAGAATCTTGCAACCTCTACTGTCGAGCAGATGTGAGATACGTCTAAATGCTGTAAGCTTCCTGGCCGCTTTGTTTGCAAGATTTACGTGTTTCATTATAGCCAGTTTGGAGTCCAATTTCATCCCAAGGATATCAACTTCATCCCGGGTACCAACACTCTCCCATTCATTCTTACTACTGCTCCAGCATTGCCATCATGGTTCCTAAAAATGGTCCAAGTCGGACTGAAACGTCGTCGTAAGCTCCTCTCTTCTATGTGCGGGTTATTTTTGTATTGTTCCAGCCTTTTTTGTTATTTATGGTTCCTAGAGACCGTCATCATTTGTGTTTTCTCACGAGGAAATGTGACCTGCCATCGTTTTCCCAGGCTAATATAGCCGTAAGCTGGTGACTGATGCAACTTACAGCAGCTGGCATTTCCTCTCTTGGATAGGTAAATGTCAGAGTACAGTCGTCTGCACACGCATGGGAGTCTGGGATGAGATGGTCACTGAAGTAGACATTCCATAACGATGGCCCAAGCACACTTCCCTGTGGAACACTTGCACCACTTGACTCTCCCGTTTAGAGCTACTCTCTCACTGTGTACTCACCTATTTGTGGTTGCAGGAGTCGATTCACAGCTCCTGGCCCCGCCTCTTCACTGGTCGCTACTAGGTCACTCTTCCTGCTCCATGAATTTTATCATACCTCTTCTTAAAGCTATGTATGGATCCTGCCTTCACTACATCACTTCCCAGACTATTCCACTTCCTGACAACTCTGTGACTGAAGAAATACTTCCTAACATCCCTGTGATTCATCTGAGTCTTCAACTTCCAACTGTGACCCCTTGTTGCTGTGTCCCATCTCTGGAACATCCTGTCTCTGTGTGTAATCCAACTAAATATATTTTAGATAAGTTTAAAATTATTTAATAATAAACAAACACAAAGAAATATTTTTTTTTCGTTAGGTTCAGAATGATTTTTTGCGATATTATTGTATATACAAATATTCGCTTGCCTTATTCGGCAAGAAGAGCGTTGCTATTTAAGCCAAAATCGCAAGTTTTACACACACACACACACACACATTTTATATATATATATATATATATATATATATATATATATATATATATATATATATATATATATATATATATGGTTCAGATAAACACGTAAGCAAACACTAGGACATAGAAAAATTTTCGGTCCTGGGACCTTGATCACTTCTAACATACAGAGGTGTAGGTTCCAGTGTTACGCTCATTGGTGTCAGTGCCGGCGATTAGCAAGGCTTCCAGACATCTTCGGCGTCTAAGATCTTGTTCAGTGAGAACGAGTTGTGCCTCATCCCAATTTATCAAATGGCCCAAGGAGTTCCTGTGGCGTACCTTAAATCGTCTCTGTTACTGGCATTCCGATGCTCGTTCAGGCGGACCAAAAGATCTCTGCCTGTTTCGCCTACATATATCTTGGGACAGTATACACAGGGGATGGTGTAGACGTCCGCTGTGGAAGTTAGAGATGTGCCGCTACGTTTCGTGGTGAGGTCTTTGATAGATGATGTGTTTATGGTGGGGACATTTATGTTACTCTTAGCAAGTGCCTGGCGAGTATTCGTGGCAACATCACCACATGGGAGCACTATGAACTGCTTAGAGGGCTGTTCCATGTGGGGTTTGTTGAGGATAGCTTGTGCCTTGAGTCTGCAATCCCGGATGCAGAAAGATGGAAACTGAAGACGTGTAAAGGCTTATGTTATGTAGGTACATTCTTCAAGAAAACAAGGGCTGGAGATGCGAGGCAGGGTGACCCAAAAAGAAAGAAAAAACTTTCATCATTCAACACTTTCACTATCACGCATACATAATCACTGTCTTTGCAGAGGCGCTCAGATAAGACAGTTTGGATGTCTATCCAAACACACACACACACACACACACACATACACATTAAGTGGCCATTTTATTAGATATCTAATCAGTCAATCCCGTGGCAGCACCTCAGTGCGTAAAAGCATGAAGACATGGTCAAGAAGTTTAGTTGTTGCTGACACCAAACATCAGAATGGGGAAGAAATGTGATCTAAGTGACCGTGGCAAGATTGTTGGTCCTAGAGGGATGATATGAGTATCTCAGAAACTGATGATCTGGAATTTTCACGCACAACAGTTTCTAGAGTTTACAGAGAATGGTGCGAAGAACACAACATCCAGTGAGCGACAGTTATGTGGGTGAAAACTCTTTGTTAATGAGAGAGGTCAGAGGAGAATGGCCAGACTGGTTCAAGTTGACAGGAAGTCGACAGTAACTAAAATAACCACTTGTTACAACAGTCCTATGTAGAGCAGCATTTATGAATGCATAACACATTGAACCTTGAAGTGGATGAGCTGCAGCAGCAGATTACACCAGGTTCCACTCCTGAGGCTACAGTGAGCACAGGCTCACCAAAACTGGACAGCTGAAGATTGGGAAAACGTCACCTAGTCTGATGAAACCCGATTTCTGCCGACATGCAGATGGATGTGATGGAACGGTAGATTCGCAGTGTGACTGTACTGCCGACAAATCTGACATGCTATCATGTCAACATGAATATTTCCAGCACTTTGTTGAATCCATGACACAAAGAAGTCAGGCTGTTCTGAGGACATATGGAAGCCCTACCAGTACCAGAAGGGTGTCCCTAATAAAGTGGCCACTGAGTGTAAATACAGGATCACATTGGAAAAAGCAGATACAGTCTCCCAAAATCTGGCCACCCGTGGTCTAAACCTTTAGGGTATAAAAGGGTATTATATTATCGTATGAATCAGCATTAACTTCTGGAACCAATCATAAGAGACAGTCTTCTGTTACTGAATGTAAATAAAAATCACAATTTGCTTAATAACACTGGCAAATTAAGACTTATGCAGTCCAATAACAACACGAATCTCTGATGTAGGAAAACACATCAGTGCTAAAAGCTTGAAGGTGATCATAAGATAATCTCCAGTTATGGAACGGATACTGAAGGGTCCAAGATATTTTAATTATGTTTGTATACTGGTAAATTTGTAGCCACACAAACTACAATGGTTGGCTACTATTCTATCCACAAGATGCATTAGCCATTAACGATTGATTCCGTTCAAATGAGGTATACATATTTAACATGATTTATCAGGAAAATATTCCACTATTTTACACATAAAATTGGGAAATATGCTCCTACACACTTCAGTAACACACTCAGCATTCTTCTAAGTAGGATACGCCAGTGTTGAATGTTGGAAGCCAATCAGAAGACGCATTATATAGTTATTACAATAATACTAGAATGGGTTATGTGCCATTGTTCGTATCGCACCTGAACTTGCCAATTGTTACACGAACAATTAGTAGATACAGGACACCAGTGTTGAAAATATAAAGCCGTTCGGATGAGGCGTTCTCAAGTTATCCACTAAATAAAAGGGAAACTAGCAGGAAGTAAAAAAAAAAAATCAAGCAATCCTTTAAAGGTACCCCATCGTGGATATCAAATAAAGTCCTTTACGTTTTACGTGCTTAAGTCTCGTGAGTAAACTGCAGCCTATTAAACCCCACAAGATTTGCACTTCAACCACAAACATTTTCGTGCTCAGATAATTTGATTTTATTGATAACAGGACTAATTCTCGACCAGAAACAGCATGGGTAGGTACTTCAGTACGTTACTTCAGTAAACACTGTTTTCCAAGATGGCGGATGCGTTCAGATGCCTTTTTAGTACGTCATGATGTGTTGTTTGTATGACGTTAATTCTGGTGTCAGTATCATCTTGCACTACCACCAACATCTAATTTGATCTAAGGACATACTATATACCGAGCAATATCTGTCAGAAATTTACTTACACTTTTCAGTGATTACAAGTCATGCTGAACACTGTCAGCATGACTGAAGTGTCTTACATAGAATGTAACGTCCAGACTGAAGTTTATTACATAGAATGTAACGTCAAGACTGAAGTTTTTTTATTTTTACACAAGGATTCCTAACTTTATTTACAAGCGAAGAGCTGTTACCCCCCTCTCTCTCCCTCTCCCTCTCTCTCTCTCTCTCTCTCTCTCTCTCTCTCTCCTCTCTCTCTCTCTCTCTCTCTCTCTCTCTCTCTCCACTTCGTTAAAGGAACGTTTAAATGGTTCACGTAATATCTCGCACATTTCTATATCCAATAACTTTACCGGTACTCTTAATTTAATTTATAAACCTAAATCACAGTCCCTTTTGACATTCATAGGGGAAGCGCTAAACTCGTAGGGGGTCATACAGCCCCTGGAGGCACGGGAAGGCAATCAGTATCGATCAATAAATGGAAAGATCTAGTCTAATTCCTTAGATCAAGAGCCCCTCCCGGCACCAATTAACCTTCCTGAAAGATAGCTTCATTTCAAACTTTCCTCTTCTCCTTATTTCTATTTCAAAGTTTATCTCGTCTTATCTATTTCTATAATCACTTCTATCTCAGTTAAAGCTCTAAGTATTTCTATACTTCCAGAATAGTGAAAAGCTCTGCTCCACAAGGTACTCGTCCCCATCCTGTTCCTCATCTTCATACCAGACCAGACGTGTGTCGTCTTTGGCATACGATACCAGGATCTGAACGAGTGTGTCATCCATTGGAGTCACGGTAAATCTCCCAGAAGATATAAACAAAGTTTCCTAATGGGCTGTGAAAAGCAATACGATATTCAGTGAGGACAAAAAAAATCAGCCAGGCTATGGTTCGTAGACTGGATTGCGTGCGGCCAGCTGTAACAGCCTGGTTGATCAGGCCTTGATCCACCGGGAAGCCTGGTCGAAAACTGGGCCGCGAGGGCGTTGACCCTCGAAATGACCTCCAGGTAGAGGAAGACTCCTAAATGTGACTCAAAACACTGACAAAACTTCCACAGTATAAGACGCAACCTTCTCCCCGGTTGACCTTGAAGAAGCCAACGGCACCATGTTTGTCATGAACTCTGAACACCAGTCATCGTGGACCCTGAATACCAGTCATGAACCCTGAACACGTCATGAATCCTCAACACGTCATGAATCCTGAACACGTCATGAATCCTCAACACCAGCCATCGTGAACACCTGTTACAATGAACACCAGTCATCATGAACACATTCCATCATAAACACCTGTTATAATGAACACGCCTCATCATGAACACGTTCCATCATAAACACCTGTTAAAATGAACACGCCTCATCATGAACACGTTCCATCATAAACACCTGTTATAATGAACACGCCTTATCATGAACACGTTCCATCATAAACACCTGTTATAATGAACACGCCTCATCATGAAAAAGTATTAGCATATTAGCATAAACTTCAACACTTGCTACTATGACGTGCCACACAATTTATTGTCAGTTTGTTTTGGTGTCGGCACAACACACGCCATGAAGTAAGATGACTGTGGCTGAGGCACTCAGTCGCTGCCAGTTGCAAGACTCAGTCTATATATACCAGAGTGGCGTCACCAGGGACACATGCTAACTTGGCTATATGCTCACCGTATAATTGGCCAGCCTTTTCATCCACAGTTTGGGGACTTGCGTTATATAGCAATGAGGCTTGTCAAACAAACAAGAGTGAAAATTCACTGCCGCAGTCTCAACAGTCACTGCTGCAGTCTCAACAGTCTCTGCCGCAGTCTCAATAGTCTCACTGCCGCAGTCTCAACATAGTTTGATAAATATATTTGTTGATAACAAATAATAGTAAATTTAGGTTGACTCACGATATTAGAATAAAATACGTGTGCAACACCTGCGTATCTTTATTGCTAAGACGTTTCGCCAACCAGTTGCATTTTCAATAAATACAAATAATAAATACTGGGGACAATGAAAGAAGTGGAGAGGTCCTTAGCTTATCAAAGCTGAGGGATTGTACACCTCAGAATTACCTCTTCACTTGTTTATATCCTGTATTTATTCTCTATATTGGATTGAAAAAGCTACTTGTTGGCGAAACTTCTCATCACCAATGATGCCCATTTGTCGGTGTGGTATACCATAAACAGTGATTGTGAAACACTCAGGAACCAGATAATGTGGAAGTCATGATAAACCAGTCATCAAACTAGGAAGTCAGTGCACACACAAGTGGTCCACATTTACTAGATAATATTCATCATACTAGGTATATTCCAATAAAATGGAGAAGTTAGACCACGTTGTGATCCCACACACAACATTGTATGGACGACTCTCACACACACAAAGGTTTGCAACAAGACTAGTCCTGGAGCTAAGGGGTGTGTCCTACGAGGAGAGGTTAAGGAAAATCGACCTGACGACACTGGAGAACATTAGGGATAAGGGGGACATGATAACGACATGTAAAATACTGAGAGGAATTGGCAAGATGGACAAGGACAGGATGTTACAGATATGGGACACAGCAACAAGGGGTCACAATTGAAAGCTGAAGACTCAGATGAATCACAGGAATGTTAGGAAGTATTTCTTCAGTCATAGAGTTGTCAGGAAATTGAATAGTCTGGGAAGTGATGTAGTGGAGGCAGGATCCATACATGGCTTTAAGATGAGGTATGATAAAGTTCATGGAGCAGGGAGAGAGTGGACCTAGTAGCGACCAGTGAAAAGGCGGGGCCAGGAGCTATGAATCGACCCCTGCAACCACAATTAGGTGAGTACACACGGCAGCGAGGAGTGCCACCGTAAGTCCCTCAAAGTCGCTTATAATGGTTAATGGACGTAACACTCACAGGTACGTCTCCAAAGACACAAGTATACATAATCGTGTACTTGGACAACGCCTCAGACTGAGGACTGAGGCGTTATGTTTGCCAACAATCTACTGCTTGTATATGATCACGCTAACATTACTACTTCGTCTAGTCTTGTTTTAAAACCCATCCTCGCAAGTTCTGTGAATTTATCATGTGATTTGCAGCAAATGTCTCGATTTACGCTATTTACGTTAGCTTAGGTTTAGTTAGGTTAGGTTGTCTTACATCAATAAAAATAATAACATACCACTACGGCAATAAATGAAATATAACAAAAACAATAAAAACTCTTGATGCGCAACCAGTAAACAGGGATCCACCGAGCGCAGTACAAGACTCGAGGTAATCCCTGACTCACGAAATCGTCATAACACGATCACAAACCAAGGTACGGGTGGGGCTTGAACTAGCGGAAAGTGAGTAGTAAAACTCCAGACCAGCGCGTAAGCCACTGGACCAGCTGGCTACAATAAAATTCATCCATGTATAGTATTTATACAAAATAGGGAGGTTAGCATGGGTCTCACTGTGACCACAAATGCAAGTTTTTACAGATGAATCTCCGCTAGCTGGCCCAGTGGCTTATGTGCCGCCCTGCAGTTTTACGACTCACTTGCCGCTAGTTCAAGCCCCCACCCGTACCCTGGTTTGGTTATTTTTTCAGGTAATCCCTGTTTACTCGTCAAAGTCAACCATTTGACTGTCATATCAACAGCAATGCACTGTTATTAACAGGACAGGTTGTGTGTGTTAAAGCACTTTCTTTCCTCACAATCCCACTTCTCCTGTGAAGGCAGCACAACACCAAATCCTTTAGTAGAGGCAGAAATATATTTGCCTGAACTGCACGAATTCTTTTCAGGTTCCAATCTTGGCGTTTTGCGCTCCTAAAAACGAAATCTGAGAGTTGTGATCGATGTACAGACCCTGAAACTGACCTGCATGACCTAACTTTTAACACTGGTATAGCCTACTTAGAAGGTTGTTAATGGAGTGTGTAGGTGTCACTTTGGCACACAATCTCGAAATGGTTTTGCATTTTTTGTATCATATAACTAAATTATGCCTCCTCAAGGGGGGTGCTTTGATGGTAAAGAGCTCTTGATCCAAGGAACTAAACTTGTGATTCGGTCGAAGGAAATGGAGGATACCACCCATTAACCATGCGCTATTTAACCCCTACGAATTTAGTGCAGGCATCAGGCGCTAACAGTTTGATCAATCAGACCAAGCCAACAACCACCTTGTGGTTGCTTTGATATATATATATATATATATATATATATATATATATATATATATATATATATATATATATATATATATATAAAATGTCGTACCGAATAGGTAAAGCTTGCGATTTTGGCTTAAATAGCAAGAATCTTCTTGCCGAATAAGGCAAACAAAAATTTGTGTATGCAATAATTTCGCAAAATCATTCTGAACCTAACGAAGTTTACCTATTCGGCACTACACACACACACACACAACAACACACACACACACACACAATATATATATATATATATATATATATATATATATATATATATATATATATATATTGTGTGTGTGTGTGTGTGTGTGTGTGTGTGTGTGGATCTCGGTGGATCCCCGTTTACTGGTTGCGCATCAAGAGTTTTTATTGTTTTTGTTATATTTCATTTATTGCCGTAGTGGTATGTTATTATATATATATATATATATATATATATATATATATATATATATATATATATATATATATATATATATATATATATAAAAGCTAAAATAGTAAACAAGATATCAACCAAAAAGACAAACATATACTGATACACTATTTCAATTAAGCTGCAGCTACACACTTCGGGCCATAGCCGGGTAGCAACTCACAACTCGACTGTTTAACCTCTAAAAGGAATAACACAACCAAACTATTTTCAAACTTATAAAAGGAGCATCAACAAATCAACCAAATTTGAAAAGTTGTAAGGACACAATTCCCCAATAAAAGTGCAAAATACACATTTTAGGGCGTAGCTCAAAGATAACTGGACTGTTAAACCGCAAAAATAAATAACAGTCTGTTGTCCAACTAATTAATAAAAGGAGCAACAAAACATGAACCAAACTAGAACAAAAATTATATATGCACAATTTGAACAGAGCTGCAAACTAGAGATCTGAGGCTGCAGCTAGGTAACGACTCGTAACTTGTAAAGAGATGGTATGGGAATATCGTGGTGACAAGTTGCAGTGACTGGAAATATGATTCAGCCAATATATTACTTGACATTATTTATTGGAATAACCTACTATCACTAGTGGGTCCAGCCCACCTGTGATGCTTTCTTCAACTGCTTGTACTTCTCTGGTTCCGTCCTCATGCCCCTGCTTTAGACAGATCAAAGCTCAGAGACTGAACACCTATCAAGACTGAGCGACTGAACACCTATCAAGACTGAGGGATTGAACACCTATCATCAAAGCTAAGGAACAGAATACACTAACTCAAAATTACATCACTTCTTCAGCTGTCTCCAGCATAACAGTCGCCTCTGTGGACAGAAAAAGCCTGGAAAACTGTTATAACATGCTAAACCCAGGTATAATTCACAGACTTGAAAAAAGCCTGTTTCAAGGGCGAAATGTTGTCTCAATAAAGTTTCCAGTTACCGCAACTTGTGGCTCAATCATTTACAACTCACAATTTAACTGCCAAACTTCTGAAAGAATAACACAAACTCTACTGCCAAACCTATAATAGGAGTTACAAGATGTCAACTAAACTGAAAAATGAATCAGCAAGGCAACCAGATTCACTATTTCAGTAAGATTACAAGCAACACAATTCCAGCTATATCTTAACCTACAAATCAAGTGCTACGCTTCTAAAATAAAGGAAAAAAAGAGTAAGGATGCAAGATAACCTAAATTCTTATTGTAAATTATTTCTTTTACAAAGAACGCAATTTTTATTTTGTACACTATATGTAGTATACAAATTTCTGAAGGATTCCCCTGAAGGATGTTGCATATATCAACCTTGAATGTGACATCCTAATTCAGATTATTTTTCTGATTCTGAGCTACTACTCTCTCAGTTAATACGAGGCTAATGGCCTCGTCTCCAGGGAAGGACTGTTGAGGTAGAGACTGGGAGAGCTGAAGCTCCAGGCACATCAGGTAAAAAATAAACTAAAATTCAGACAAAATTTGGTTTCACTCCATTTAAATGTTTTCCTTGAGGGGATGGTAAGTCTAAAGGCGAGTCCTAATTAGTTTTTCATTTGTGTATCACCATGAGTTAACATGGAGAGGAAATTATCTCTGCAGGTAGGTCATTCACTTTTATTAACAGAACTGCTTCAAGGACTGATGCTTGCTGGGATCCTGTTTGGTACGTGTTGGTACGTGTGTGTGTGTGCGCACCCTGTCTGCGGGAGAGACTTAGCATTATATTTGTTCGTTTAATTTCCGAGGTTAATATCATGTACAAGAACCTATACACAGATTTAAATAAAACATGATTACTATAACAAAATAGTGGCAGAAAAAACAAGTGAAGTTACAGTTTAATATTAAGATGTAATTTTTGTTCTGGTGAAATATAATATTTGGGTGTGGGCTGCGTCCTTGTCTGAGGAAAGTGGAGTCGAGACTTTATTTACTTAACTTTTATCGGTTACCATTACTCGTTTTAATTTAATAGTTACTTATTCTTTTTAAATTCTCGCATTTTAAATTCTGCGCATTTTAAGCTCAATTTATCTATCGGCTAAAATACTGGTATTTATGTGAAATTATCAGTTATATTAATTTTTTCGTCCCGACCTACTCAACGGTGAGAATCTAAAAAAAAAGTTTTCCTCTCTTGAGCTGTCTATTACTGTTAATGTCGCTGTTGTGTTGCGTTGTGTGTGTTGGGGGATGCAGTAGCACACACGCACGCGCACACAGCCTCGGTGGCCTGGTGGCTAAAGCTCTCGCTTCACGCACGGAGGGCCTGGGTTCAATTCCCGGCGGGGCGGAAACATTTCGAAGTGCTTCCTTACACACACACACATACAACAGGCCTAGTATCTAATCGACATGTGCCTAGGACAAAATGGTAACTAACTGGACAGGCAGGAAGCCTGGTCCAGCAACTGGCTACTCGAATTTAACCCCGCCAAGTGTAAAGTTATGAAGATCGGGGAAAGGTAAAGAAGACCGCAGCCAGAGTATAGGTTAGGTGGCCAAAGACTGCAAACCTCACTCAAGGAAAAGGAGCTTGGGGTGAGTATAATACCGAGCACATCTACTGAGGCACACATCAACCAGATAACTGCTGCAGCATATGGGCGCCTGGCTAACCTAAGAATAGCGTTCCGATATCTCAGTAAGGAATCGTTCAAGACTCTGTACACTGTGTACGTCAGGCCCATATTGGAGTATGCAGCACCAGTTTGGAACCCACACCTGGTCAAGCACGTCAAGAAATTAGAGAAAGTGCAGAGGTTTGAAACAAGACTAGTCCCAGAGGTGAGAGGAATGTCCTACGAAGAAAGGTTAAGGGAAATCGGCCTGACGACACTGGAGGACAGGAGGGTTAGGGAAGACATGATAACATATAAAATACTGAGAGGAATTGACAAGGTGGATAGAGACAGGATGTTCCAGAGATGGGACACAGAAACAAGGGGTCACAATTGGAAGTTGAAGACTCAGATGAGTCAAGGTGATGTTAGGAAGTATTTCTTCAGTCATAGAGTTGTCAAGAAGTGGAATAGTCTGGAAAGTGACGTAGTGGAGGCAGGAACCATACATAGCTTTAAGACGAGGTTTGATAAAGGTTATGGAGCAGGGAGAGAGAGAACTTAGTAGCGATCAGTGAAGAGGCGGGGCCAGGAGCTATGAATCGACCCCTGCAACCACAAATAGGTGAGTACACACAAACACACACATACGTTGTTATAACAAAAGGTATGAGTCTACAAGCTTCTACACTCACTGCTCATGCTAGTATCCAGAATTCACTTACGAGTGTTTCTGGTTTCAACGGATGGTGTCGCAATGATGACGTAAGTGTTGTAGCGAGTGTCCACTCACCAATTTCTGTTGCGGGGGGGGGGGATGGGGGAGAGAAGGTCAACACAGCTCCTGGTCCCGCCGCCAAGACTACCTTTATCTCATAACTGATTTACAGTTTTTTTTGTACCTTATCGTATCTAAGTATCTTTAAATTATGAATTGAGTTTGCCTCCGCCACTGCCTCTTTCACCCAAGTCATTCCATTTTTCAATCACCCTGAGGCGACTAAAGAAATACTTCCTTACTTCATTATGGCTCATTTGTGTCTTCAACTTCCACTCTGTCCCCTTCATCTTGAATTAAAAAATTCAAATATTCTGCCCTTATTTGCCCTATCAATTCCCCTTAAAAAAATTGTATGTAGTAATATCTTGACTCACGAAATCGTAATAACACGATTGAACAAGACACTGAACGGGTGGGGCTTGAACCCATGTGAGTCCTAAAACTCACAGGCCATTGCGTTAACCACTCGGCCAACTGACTAATAAGATTCATCCAACTAGGTATATGTGAGTTTTTAGAACTTACTCGACATGGGTTCAATCCCCACATATTCCGTGATTTGTTTGCAATCGTTATTACGATTTCGTAAGTCATGATGGTGGCTTTGAAGGGACTTGAGCTAGAGCTCGCTACAGCCACGCTCGTAAGGGATTCTGTAAAAACTTTAATTTGTGGTCACAGTGGTGGCCCATGCTAACCTCCCTATGGTGTATAAATATACCTAGTTGGATGAATCTTATTTGAGCCAACTAGCCGAGTGGTTAACGCACTGAACTTTTAGGGTTCACTTGCCATGGGTTGAAGCCCCACCCGTTCCGTGATTAGTAATATCTCCCCCTGTCTTTCTGCCAAGGTCGTCAGGTTCAGGTCCTTCAACCTCTCCACACAGGGCATTGTCAACGAGAATTGTAACTGTGATAGGCTTTACTTACTATACCGGAGAGGAGAGTGTCTTGACTAACCCCTAACTTAGTATACCCCTACCCCTCACTCACTCAATCTTCCTACATACCTATTATCCTTACGCATTTAGCGCTTAAATTAATAATAATAATAATAATAATAATAATTATGATAATAACAATATGGCATTTCCCTCAGTTCTGGTACTAGCCTGGTTGCAAACCTTTGTACCTCGTCGAGCTTATGCTTTTGTCTGTGTGTGTGTACGTACTCACCTAGGTGTGGCTACAGGGTTCGAGTCACAGCTCCAGGCCCCTCCTCTTCGGTGGTCACTACTAGGACCACTCTCTTCCTGCCTCCACTACACCACTCTCTATATTCCACTTCCTGACAACTCTATGATTGACTGTGTGCGTGCGTGTATACTCAGCAAGTTGTACTAGCTGAGTTGCGTGTAGGTGGAAGAGGGGTCCAGAGTCACCTCCTTGGAACCAAGGCGAGAAAGGTACATTATAATGTATACCTGGAAAATCCTGGAGTGATTGGTCTCAAACTCGAACAATGAAAACACACTGCATAAAAATAAGATTTGACAGACGGTTCAAAATACCTCTAATAAAAAACAAAGAGCTCGACGAGTATACTAAGAGAAAATTCGATGAGTATCAGAGGTTCCCAACTATTTAAAGCCGCCCTCCTTCCGTGCGTACAGGAAATTACCAACAAACTTCTGGATGCCATCAAGAGAGAACTGGACAAGTTCGTCAGATCCGTTCCTGACCAGCCAGACAGGCTGTAGTTCGCAGATTCGACTGTGTGCGGCCAGCAGTAACAGCTTGGCTGATCAGGCCTTGATCCACCAGGAGGCCTGGTCAGGGACTGGGCTACAGGGGCGTTAACCCCCGGAAACAGTCTTCAAGAATCCACCACCTCATTATACTTGTATACTACGCTAAGACTAAAAAAAAAAAAAAGTATTTCCTAACATCCTTGTAACTCATGTTCAGGCTGAGCCCTGCAGTTCAGTATGTCCTTGTCTCCTCACTTGAAACTTTGTCCCCTCGTCCCTCTTCAAAGGTCGTCAGATTTAATTCTCTAAGCCTCTCCTTGTAGTTAAAGCCCCTCGGTTATAATAATAAAATAGTTGCAAACTCTTGTGCTTTCTTCATCTAGTCTGGTGATAGACTGGAGCTTCACTTGCCTCCGTCTCCACCTTAAAATAACAAGGCTGTATCTGAAGAAGATACCAGTAGCCTCATAGCAACTGAGAGAATGGCGTCTCATAGAGTAAAAACAATTCTGGGTTAGGCTGTCACGTACAAGGTTGGTGTATATAACTGTCTTCAGGAATTTGAACAGGGAGGCCTTCAGGAATCTGTCTAAAAACTTAACGCTGGAGAGGAATTGTCACGTTCAGAAAGTAGGGTCACGTGAGATCATACATTATCTTACTGGTCACAGACCGGGTCGCGGGGGCGTTGACCCCCGGAACTCTCTCCAGGTAAACTGTTCCTTGATAATGTGAGAAATCACGGAAACGCTTGGAATATATATATATATATATATATATATATATATATATATATATATATATATATATATATATATATATATATATATATATATATGTGTGTGTGTGTGTGTGTATGTGTTCCGATTTGGCTTAAATAGAAACGTTCTTCTTGCCGAATAAGGCAAGTGAAAATTTGTGTATGCAATAATTTCGCAAAAATCATTCTGAACCTGACGAAAAAACTATATTTCATTGTGTTTGTTTATTATTAAATTATTGAAAACTTATCTAAAATATATTTAGTTGAATTAGGCTAAATTAAATTTATCTTGTTATAATAAGGTTAGATAAGTTTCTAAGGTTCTTTTGGTACAACATTATTAATTTTTATATTAACACAAATGAAAAAATATGCATCTTTAAACGTATAAGGGAAAATTTTAGAAAGCACTTAATTTTAAATGAGTTCTTGGTAATTGACCAATTTTATCTATTCGGCACGACATATATATTTATTTTTTATTTACTTATTAACACATCAGCCGATTCTCACCAAGGCAGGGTGGCCCGAAAAAGAAAAACTTTCATCATCATTCACCCCATCACTGTCATGCCAGAGGGGTGCTTTACACTACAGTTATAAAACTGCAACATCTCCAGGACTCAAGTCCGGCCTGCCGGTTTCCCTGAATCCCTTCATAAATGTTACTTTGCTCACACTCCAACAGCACGTCAAGTATTAAAAACCATTTGTCTCCATTCACTCCTATCAAATACGCTCATGCATGCTTGCTGGAAGTCCAAGCCCCTCGCACACAAAACCTCCTTTACCCCCTCCCTCCAACCTTTCCTAGGCCGACCCCTACCCCGCCTTCCCTCCACTACAGATTTATACACTCTCGAAGTCATTCTGTTTCGTTCCATTCTCTCTACATGTCCGAACCACCTCAACAACCCCTCCTCAGCCCTCTGGATAATAGTTTTGGTAATCCCGCACCTCCTCCTAATTTCCAAACTACGAATTCTCTGCAACACACACACACACACACACACACACACACACAGACAAGAGACAAAAAAGATAGACCTACTCATTTAGGCTTATATTACATCTCTACACACCACAGAACGGTAGTACCTCCCTGGGTGGTTGCTGTCTACCAACCTACTACCACAGGACGGTAGTACTTCCCTGGGTGGTTACTGTCTACCAACCTACTACCACAGGACGGTAGTACCTCCCTGGGTGGTTACTACCTACCAACCTACTTCCACAGGACGGTAGTACCTCCCTGGGTGGTTGCTGTCTACCAACCTACTACCAAAGGACGTAGTACCTCCATGGGTGCGTTGCTGATCCGAACCTCTCCACAGGATGTGTACCTCCCTGGGTGTTGCTGTCTACCAACCTCTACCACAGGATGGTAGTACCTCCTGGGTCGTTGCTTCTACCAACCTACTACCACAGGACGGTAGTACCTCCCTGGGTGGTTCACTGTCTCCACCAACCTACACCACAGACGAGTAGACCTCCTGTGGTTGCTGTTACCAACCTACTACCACAGGACGGTAGTACCTCCTGGGTGGTTGCTGTCTACAACCTACTACCACAGGATCGGTAGTACCTCCCTGGGTGGTTGCTGTCTACCAACCTACTACCACAGGATCGGTAGTACCTCCCTGAGTGGTTGCTGTCTACCAACCTACTACCACAGGACGGTAGTACCTCCCTGGGTGGTTGCTGTCTACAACCTACTACCACAGGACGGTAGTACCTCCCTGGGTGGTTGCTGCTACCAACCTACTCCACAGGATGGTAGTACCTCCCTGGGTGGTTGCTGTCTACCAACCTACTACCACAGGAGGAGTACCTCCCTGGGTGGTTGCTGTCTACAACCTACTACCACAGGATGGTAGTACCTCCCTGGGTGGTTGCTGTCTACCAACCTACTACCACAGGACGGTAGTACCTCCCTGGGTGGTTGCTGTCTACCAACCTACTACCACACATTGCCCTCCGACATGACATCTCCACTGCCTCCAGCCTTCTTCTCGTTGCAACATTCATCACCCATGCTTCACATCCATATAAGAATGTTGGTATAACTATTCTCTCATACATTCCCCTCTTTACTTCCATGGACAAAGTTCTGTCTCCACAGACTCCGAAGTGCACCACTCACCCTTTTCCCCTCATCAATTCTATGATTCACCTCATCCTTCATAGACCCATCTGCTGACACGTCCACTCCTAAATATCTGAATACATTCACCTCCTCCATACTCTCTCCCTCCAATCTGATATCCAATCTTTCGTCACCTAATCTTTTTGTTATCCTCATCACCTTACTCTTTCCTATATTATATATATATATATATATATATATATATATATATATATATATATATATATATTATATATATATATACCTAGAGGTGTTTATCTATATATAAAAAATATATTCATAGTGTATATCTCTTATTGTACATATACACCGGGAGTTTAATCAATTACCTATTTTTATATTTTAAATATTCTTGAAGTTAGTGTGCCTTAAATGACCAACTGCAGTTCAATGTCTTAGGCAAACTAACACATTTCCCATAAGCACGAGTACATATGAGTAGACATACAGAAGTACGCAAACACATAAAAAAAGTACACACTGAAAGTGCACACGAATATACAAAGCAGAGCTTTGTTGGAGTACAGGAGACAGGCGCACACTACACGAGTACTATGCAACGCAGCGGTGTGGATGCTTGGCCTTTACATGTTAATCTTGTGGTGACGTCAGTGCACCCGGCGAGCCAGGGTACATCAACTGAGGTCCAACACTTCACCCAGAGAACCAGGGTACATCAACTGGCGTCCAACACTTCACCCAGAGAACCAGGGTACATCAACTGACGTCCAACACTTCACCCAGAGAACCAGAGTACATCAACTGACGTCCAACACTTCACCCAAAGAACCAGAGTACATCAACGGACGTCCAACACTTCACTCAGAGAGCCAGGGTACATCAACTGACGTCCAACACTTCACCCAAAGAACCAGGGTACATCAACTGACGTCCAACACTTCACCCAGAGAACCAGAGTACATCAACTGACGTCCAACACTTCACCCAAAGAACCAGGGTACATCAACTGACGTCCAACACTTCACCCATAGAGCCAGGGTACATCAACTGATGTTCAACAGTCATTCCAGAAGCCCAGCTCATTGCTATTAAAAACAAAATTACGTATCTACCTGAATTGAGGGACGTGAAAAAATATTACCTCCATCTCAACCTTAGTGAGTCCTGGTATAAAATATTACCTCCATCACAAGCCTAGTGAGTCCTGGTATAAAATATTACCTCCATCTCAAGCTTAGTGAGTCCTGGTATAAAATATTACCTACATCACAAGCCTAGTGAGTCCTGGTATAAAATATTACCTCTATCACAAGCCTAGTGAGTCCTGGTATAAAATATTACCTCCATCACAAGCCTAGTGAGTCCTGGTATAAAATATTACCTCCATCACAAGCCTAGTGAGTCCTGGTATAAAATATTACCTCCATCACAAGCCTAGTGAGTCCGGGTATAAACTATTACCTCCATCTCAAGTTTAGTGAGTCCTGGTATAAAATATTACCCCCATCACAAGCCTAGTGAGTCCTGGTATAAAATATTACCTCTATCACAAGCCTAGTGAGTCCTGGTATAAAATATTACCTCCATCACAAGCTTAGTGAGTCCTGGTATAAAATATTACCTCCATCACAAGCTTAGTGAGTCCTGGTATAAAATATTACCTCCATCACAAGCTTAGTGAGTCCTGGTATAAAATATTACCTCCATCACAAGCTTAGTGAGTCCTGGTATAAAATATTACCTCCATCACAAGCTTAGTGAGTCCTGGTATAAAATATTACCTCCATCACAAGCTTAGTGAGTCCTGGTATAAAATATTACCTCCATCACAAGCCTAGTGAGTCCTGGTATAAAATATTACCTCCATCACAAGCCTAGTGAGTCCTGGTATAAAATATTACCTCCATCACAAGCCTAGTGAGTCTTGGTGTATAGTATTATTTTACCTTGGTGCATCATTTTTCCTTGATGCTGATGAGGGGCTCATGATCCAAGGAACTGGACTTACCTTCCCTTGATTGGATCGTATTTGAATGCTTCCCATTCCACAGGCGCTCTATGGCTCATACGGGTCTAGCACACTCATCTGATTAAAATACAACACACACACAACCCGCACATATAAAAAAGAGAGGAGCTTACGACGACGTTTCGGTCCGAGTTGGACCATTTACAAAGTCACAGTGACTTTGTAAATGATCCAAGTCGGACCGAAACGTCATCGTAAGCTCCTCTCTTTTTTATATGTGCGGGTTGTTTGTGTATTGTTCCAGTCACGGTATTGTGCCTTTTTTTGTTATTTAAAATACAACAATTGTGAACGGCATCAATCTTCAGTGAACGACGCATCGTATGAAATGGATGGAATGTTCCATGGGTTGAGGCTGTGTAGACACAAATTCTGTTTTTATATAAATAATTTGGGAAACCGACCAGTTAATGAACGAGACACTTGTACAAGTGTCACGAGACACTTGTACACGAGATAAAGATACCCGAAAATTGTTGGATTCTTTGCAATAACTGGAAAACATATATAGACAGTTTTAAACTTCTAGTGCTGAAGTGTTTCCTCAAAGTAAACAATCTCTTGACGTTATGTAAGTTATCATGTGTCAGTTTTTTATATATAAAATCAAATTGGTTTCTGTGAAGTAACTGGATAATTTCTTTTCTGATCAGAAATAAGTCACAGTGATTTAATTTATCTGATTATCCTAGGTTAAATCAACTAAATTTTTAATCGCCTATAACATATGCCCCCTCAAGACCATTGTAAAATATTTGTTATGTACACTTAAAAAAAACTTATCTATTCAATTACTGTAGTTACTTTCTTAAAAGCTGATCAAACTTTGAGAAAAGTTTAGACTGATTTTGGCCTGTGTAGGTTCTAATCTGCTTGTGCGGAAGAAAAATGAAAAAAAAAACTGAAATATTTTTTGTTTCCATGCGACAATTTGTGAGTATCGCATCCCTTCCATGCTACTAACATAGTGCAACCATGACTCACGATATCGAAATAACAAGATTGGCAGCAAACCACGGAACGGGAGAGGAGTGAACCATGGCACTGGCCTGGAGTTTTAGGACTCACCATGGGTTCAATCCTCGCCTGTTCCGTGGTTTGATAGTGCAACGTCTGAGCCGCTTCAAGTTTAATGTGCTTGCGTATTTTACGACACTGATCTTACTTTGAAAGGTTTGAATTAGATTTGGGATGTATATGTCCTAATTTACCCTTTTTATTGAAGAAATTTGAATAATACGTTTCCAAATGATCTATGAATGCTTCTTCTGATTCCATTTAAATCTTCAATGGTAATATTTAACTGCATTATCAACTTATGCCGTATTCTGTACTACTGCAATCCCGTGCGTTGAGGCACAAGGTCCTGGGGGTTATGGAGTACGGGGATACCTTTCTTGGATCGCATAACAGAAAATAAATTTAGTTTTACCACATTTTAGCCACAATGGAGTTTAAGTGCTTGATAAAGCTCTACTGTGGCTGAAAATTCGCAATATAAACGTTCATCCTCTTAAAGTTGGTTGCTTAATGGGGTTTAAATATAGATTATCAACTACACGAGGGTCAATAAAATTGCATGTCACCTGTTCATCAACAGGATTAAAATCTCAGCATATATACACAGATATACTCACTTTAGGTGTATATATGCTTAAACCTCTTCAGTGATTCTCAGCCTGGGGTAAATTTACCACTTGGGGGTAAAAAATTACATGGCAAGGGGTAAATATTTGTGTGCTATTTTTGTGAAAAATCTGAATAATTTATCTTTTTCTGACCTTGTTTTTCTGTCCCTTTATGATGGTGATAATTTTTTTGTATAGAAGTAAGGGGGTAAATGGAGAAATACATCAAGCCGAGAGGGTTAATGATGGAGGAAACGTTGAGAATCCCTACATGTGTCTGTTTACACTTCTAGGTGGATATGTCTGTTTACACCTCCAGGTGGATATGTCCGTTTACACCTCCAGGTGGATATGTCCGTTTACACCTCCAGGTGGATATGTCTGTTTACACCTCCAGGTGGATATGTCTGTTTACACCTCCAGGTGGATATGTCTGTTTACACCTCCAGGTGGATACGTCCGCTTACACCTCTAGGTGGATACCTCCGTTTACACCTCTAGGTGGATACGTCCGTTTACACCTCTAGGAGGATACGTCCGTTTACACCTCTAGGTGGATACGTCCGTTTACATCTTTAGAGGATACGTCCGTTTACACCTCTAGGAGGATACGTCCGTTTACACCTCTAGGTGGATACGGCCGTTTACACCTCTAGGTGGATACGTCCGTTTACACCTCTAGGTGGATACGTCTGGTTACACCTCTAGGTGGATACGTCTGTTTACACCTCTAGGTGGATACGTCTGTTTACACCTCTAGGTGGATACGTCTGTTTACACCTCTAGGTGGATACGTCTGTTTACACCTCTAGGTGGATACGTCTGTTTACACCTCTAGGTGTATATATCTGTTTACACCTCTAGGTAGAAATATGTCTGCTTATCGCTGACGCGGTCGTCTAAGTGGCTCTGAACTTACAAGGGCGTCAGTAGCACAAGAACGATGGCAGTTCAAGGACGACGGCAGTTCAAGGACGACGGGAGTTCAAGGACGACGGCAGTTTAAGGACGACGGCAGTTCAAGGACAACGGCAGTTCAAGGACAACGGCAGTTCAAGGACAACGGCAATTCAAGGACGACTACAGTTCAAGGACGACTACAGTTCAAGGACAACGGCAGTTCAAGAACGACGGCAGTTCAAGGACGACGGCAGTTCAAGGACGACGGCAGTTTCGCCTACATTACTGTGTAGGCAGTAATGTGGGTTAAATAAAACTTGTTATATTTCAGACGTTCTTTATATACTATTTGAAAAGAACCAACCAGGAGTGGAGAGCTCACAATAATATATCCATTGTTTAACACAGCGGCAGTCTCCCACCGAGGTAGTGTGACCCGAAAAAGAAGAAACACTTTCACAATCGTTTTCATCATTACTCCATCACTGTCTCGCCAGAGGCACACTGATACCACAGTTGAGATGACCCTCCAAACTGCAATATCTCCACCCCTCCTTCAGAGTGCAGGCACTGTACTTGCCACCTCCAGGACTCAAGTCCGGCTAACCGGTTTCCCTGAATCCTTTCATAAATGTTACCTTGCTCACATTCTAATAGTACGTCAAGTCATAATAACCTCTTGCCTCTATTCCTATCTAACACGCTCACAGACGCCTGCTGGATATCCAAGCCCCTCGCATATAAAACCTCCTTTACCCCCTTCCTCCAATCTTTCCTAGGGCGACCCCTACCCCGCCTTCCCTCCAAGCACGCACTCTCGCACGCGCTCGCACACACATGCCTGACGACACTGGAGGACAGGAGGGTTAGGGAAGACATGATAACGACATATAAAATACTGAGAGGAATTGACAAGGTGGGCAAATACAGGATGTCCCAGAGATGGGACACAGAAACAAGGGGTCACAATTGGAAGTTGAAGACTCAGATGAGTCAAAGGGATGTTAGGAAGTATTTCTTCAGTCAAGAGTTGTCGGAAAATGGAAGTCTGGTAAGTGACGTAGTGGAGGCAGGAACCATACATAGTTTTAAGACGAGGTTTGGTAAAGCTCATGGAACAGGTAGAGGACCTAGTAGCGATCAGTGAAGAGACGGGGGTCAGGAGCTATGAATCGACCCCTGAAACCACAAATAGGTGAGTACACACCAATTCCTCCTATTTTGTTCAACCCTTTCTAAATGTCCAAACCACCTACGGATAATACTTTTAATGACCCACCACCTCCTAATCTCCTAACTAAGAATTCTCTGTCAAATATTTACACCACACATTACCCTCAGACACATCTCCAATGCCTCCACCTGCCTCCTAGCTGCAACATTAACATTCGGAAGCATTAAACCTGCAGGAAGTAATCAGGTTTGATCAGAAGAGATGGAAAGCTCCAATTCCCTGAATCGAGAGCTCTTCACCTGCATTAAGGCAACCCTTGAAACAAGAATATCAAATAATACATAAACAAGGCACATAAACAAGTCACGACCGATTCTCGAAAAAATAAGCTAAAAAAAAATAGGATATGTTGTTTTAACGTAACATAACCATATTATAAAAAACGGCCATATGAGTAACCAGAGTAACAGCAGAAGAATACACATAATATACTGACTTGTGGGAAACCTAACGTTAGTTACGTAAAATTGAGGACGTCCTGCTGGTGCAGGTGTCTGAGAATACCACGAAACATTGATAAGTAGAACTCTCACTGTATACACACCTCCAAGTGCAGAGTTCTTGGTTTATGTACACCCACAGTTGTGTACATCTGTTTATTCACCGATAAATTAGTATCTCAGTGTAAACACGGGATGTATATCTTTTAATGTACATACACGGAGAACTATCAGTTTATATACACTGAGAGGTGGTGTATCTTAGTGTATACATAATGAGAGGTGTGTCTGTATATACGCTGAAAAGTGTATATCCCTCGGTGTATATACTGAGTTTATTATAATATTTATATTAAAGATTAAAATCTTGACTGATGTACCAAAAAAATATGCAAGCCTTATTGCCGTCGTGTAGTAGATGGGTTTTAAACCTAACAAAACAAACCAAGTGGAAGGTGACACCAGCAGCTAGGATGAGAGGAAGCAGCAGCCCAGCCCTCTCCTCCCCTTCCTGTGATGCTCCACACATTCACCACCATTATGGTACTGGTCCTGGGGCACACCATTTTTATGCCACACGTGATACGCGTACAAATTCTAACGTTGCCGCTCTGGTCCAGACGCCATACTGCCAGGCGTGTTTTGTTTATTTATGGTCATAAATATGTTTTATATGCTAATGTAACACCAAAAAATGTTTTCCTAATTGCAGATTGGTTGGTTAATGATTGGTTGGTTAATGATTGGTTGGTTAATGATTGGTTGGTTAATGATTGGTTGGTTGGTTAATGGTTCTTAAAAGTCTATCGAATACTCAAAGGGTTCATTTTCATGCTATCTATTCACCACCAGTCAAGAATATTTTAATCCCTATAACAGTAATTGAAGTAAATTGTCGGTGTATATAGTATCACTGAGAAATATACACCTCTTCCCTGTACACGAGGCTAGGTTGTGAGGTTGTCAGTTTGCGTGCGGCCAGCAGTAACAGCTTGGTTGATCAGACCCTGATCCACCACGAGGCCTGGTCTCAGACCGAGCCGCGGGGAAGATAACCCCCGAAACCCTCTCCTGTTACGTATGTTTATTCCGAAACGTTTCGCATACACAGTTTTTTCAGTCTAATACAGAGAAGGCAGCAGCAGTGGAGATGAAAAGATGATGTAATCAGTCCATCATTCCTTGAAGACGTAGCTTTGAGGTAGTCAGTCCCAGTGTCTGGAACAACGAGAAGCTCAATATTGTTTTATTCGTCAGGACACAGGACAAGTGTCTCCTGACACGGGTGGTAATCATATAGATGACCCATAATGAAGCTGAATTCAGTTCAGTTCAGACTCTCAGGTAAGGAGCCACTAGGGGCGAGGGGGAAGTGAGGACAGAAGAAGAATAGCCAGTGAGAGGAAGAGCTGAAGTAGAAGAGAAAGAGTCAGGACTAAACCCAACAGTCTAACTACTGGTTTGGAACTTGAAGCTGAAGAATCAGAACGGACACTTATATACTAGCAAAGGTGAGACTCAGGCTGTGTTGGTTGCCTAGCGAGCAGTCAGTGTTGCCTCCTGCTGCCTCCCTCCATGCATGAACACATCTCCACAACGAGGACACAAACAAACTTATTACCCGCATGAGTCACAGGCACCCGAGAAGGCATTTCTCCTGCATTAAGATATGCAGTGCAGACCAACTCCTTACATGGGTTTACATGTAGCCATAACAAACATGGGAGGGCAGTGTTTGTATCAGATGAATGCAAAACACGCAGCACATACACACCCACCTGCGCGCACACGCACACACAAACGCGCACGCAAGCACAATAAAGTGAAAAAAGTGCAAATGAACTAAAATAATACCCCGATGACATATGGGAGCAGAAGGACCAGAGGAGATATGATAATGAAGAACAAAATAATGAGAGGCATTAATAGGGTGGACTGGGAGAGGCTGTTGGAGAGGCGGCAAACAAGGGCACAGCTGGAATTAAAAACACAGATAAGCCTCAGGGATGTCAGGAAGTAGTATTTCTTTAGCACCACAGTGGTCAGGATGTGGAATGATCCTAACAGTGAAGTGGTAGAAGCAGGACCCATATAAAACTTTAAGAACGGATTAAGCTAGAACGGATCCATAAACAATCAGTTCAAGAGGCAAAGCCAGAAACTGACATTTAACCTCTGCAACCAGAAAGTTGAATGCGCAAGCGCACGCACATACAACACCTTTTCGACATCTAAGTAAGGAGTCATTTAATACACTGTACACCATGTACGTCAGGCCAATACTGGAGTACGCAGCACCAGTATGGAATCCACACCTGGTCAAGCATATCTAGAAATTGGAGAAAGTGCAGAGGTTTGCAACAAGACTAGTACCGAAGATAAGGGGTATGTCAAGAGAACTCAACCTGATGACACTGGAGGACAAAAGGAATAGGGGGATATGATAACGACGTACAAAATACTGAGATGAACTGACATGGTGAACAGGGATAGAAAGTTACAGAGATGGGAAATAGGAGAAAGATGACACAACTGGAAGTTGAAAATTCAAATGAGTCATAGGGATGCTAGGAAGTATTTCTTCAGCTTTAAAGTTGTCAGGAAGTGGAACAATCTGGAGAGTGAACTGGTAAAGGAAGGATTCATGTATAGACTTAAGAAGAGGTACGACAAGTCTCGAGATGCCTGGAGAGCGTGGGCCTAGTAGCGACCAGTGAAACGGGGCCAGGACCTATGATTCGACTCCTGCAACCACATATAGGTAAATACACACACAAAAAAAGGTCAGGTGTCTATCACACACACAAGACGAGAAGCCGAACATCAGTTTAAGAATGACATAGAGGCAAAACCCAAATCAGAGCCGAAACTGCTAAACAGAGGACGATGACTGTAGAAGATCAAGTAATAAGGCTGAAGAGGGAGGAGGGGGGGGGGTAACTCACAGAAGACGGCAGATAAGTTTGCATGGAATTAAGCAGAAGATTTAAGGAGGTATTCACTGAGGAAACAGGGGTGGTAGCAGAATGCAGGTTTTAAGGGGCTAATCAGCATATATTGGATATAAATCATGTATGAAAGGAAAAAGTAATGACTCTACTAAAAGAGATAGACATATTGAAAACCACTGGGCCTGATGATATATTACCAGGAAAACTGAGAGGAGGGGAAGAACTGTGTGAACCTATAGCAATGATCTACATGTCCTTGGAGATGGGAAACGTACCGGACAGCTGGAAAACTGCAAATGTGATCCCAAGCAGGGGGACAGACATGAGGCACAGAATTACAAGCCAGTATCATTGACATGTACACTGTCCAAAGTATTGGAAAAGATAATCAAAAAATGGTAGCTGAACATCTAGCACGTATTTGGGGAAGGTAAGTTTTGTCTCACTAACCTACTCGAATCCTACGAAAAAAATCACGGAAATCAAGCAAGAAAGACAAGTACAAGGTGACTTCATATTCTTGGACGGCAGGCAAATATATGACACTATACTCCACCAGATTGACTCACAAATCCTAGAGTGGACCTACGTTTCTAAATCTTAATATACGTAAAGGACCTGCCAGAGGGCACTGCCTCATCTATCTCATTGTTTGCTGATGACGTAAAACTATGAGAATTATACAAACTGAAGAAGATAGAGACAGGTTACAGGCAGACCTGGATAAACTGCAGGAATGGTCAAACAAGTGGTTACTGGAATTTAACTCTAGCAAGTGTAAGGTCATGAAAACGGGATGGAGAGAAGCGACCAGAGACGGAATACAGCTTGAGAGGCAAGAAACTACAGATATTGCTCAAGGAGAAAGATCTTGGTGTGAACATTAAACTCAACAAATCGCCAGATGTACACATAAATCGGATAACATATGTGGTGATAGCTAATTTTAGAACTGCCTTCAGAAACCTCAATAGTCTTTTAGGGCTCTCTAACATATGTTAGATGTATCATGGAGTATACAGCACCAGCATGGAACCCTCACCTGATCAAGCATATATGAAAATTAGAAAAGGTCCAAAGGTTTGCGATAAGACTAGTCCCAGAGCTGAGGGGACTGAGTTATGAAGAAAGACTAAAGGAACTGAACCTGACGATATTAAAAGAAAGAAGGATTAGAGGGAGACATTATTACGACATACAAGATACTCAGAGGCTTTGACAGATCAGCTAGAGTCAGACTTTTTGAAATGAGAGAATAGCTGCGAGAGGTCACAGATGGAAATTAAGGACACAGCTGAGACGTAGGGATGTTGGGAAATACTTTTTCAGTCTCAGGGTGGTAAATGGAATGAGTTAAACGAAGTAGTAAAGGCAAACTCAAAATATAACTTCAAGATTAAGCACAATAGGGTCCATGAGGTCAGGAATCAATAATATCGGTGATTGTGGTTAAAGAGGCAGGTCGAAGAGTCGAGACTCGACCCCCGCAAATACAATCGGCGAGTACACAGGCAACTCCTTCCCTCTGTACCACATAGAACAATCACCATATCAGAATTATGTTAATAATATCAATAATAGCACGTGATATTTGTAATACTATAAATTATTCATGAGAGCCACGATAAGGTATGACACCATGACAACTGCTGCCTCTAGATGACTCGGCAAACCAGTGTTGAGATATAAGAGTGCTTTGACCTGCTGCTTGGTTAATGTGCTTTAAAAAGTATTAACTAGGCAATGATTATTAAGGCTGCATGTAACCTGTTCACCACCAGTCAAGAATATATTAATACTAAAATACGAATTGAACTTTCGTCATATATATACTGAGAGACGCACCTCTCGGTATATATATATATATTCAGTGTAAATCACTAAAGAGTATTTAACAATAAAAAATTAATACAAAACACAGATAAGAACATTCAAGATAACACTGTTTAACAAAACACGAAGTAACAAATGCTGTCACAACGACTCAGTGGCTGTTGGACATTTACAAGCAAATGTCAAGTGGAAATACAAACTTATAAAACTTAGTTTTTTCTTTTGTTAGGTCATAAGAGGGATGACAAGAAGGTAAAAACTCGGTAGGGTAGAGCAGCAAATATATATATATATATATATATATATATATATATATATATATATATATATAATTTATATATATATATATATTTATATATTTATATATATATTTATATATATATTTATATATTTTTTTTTTTTTCAACAAGTCGGCCGTCTCCCACCGAGGCAGGGTGACCCAAAGAGAAAGAAAATCTCCAAAAAAAAATACTTTCATCATCATTCAACACTTTCACCTCACTCATACATAATCACTGTCTTTGCAGATGAGCTCAGATACTACAGTTTAGAATAGTCCTTCCAAACTGTCACTATCCCAGACTCCTCCTTTAAAGTGCAGGCATTGTACTTCCCATTTCCAGGACTCAAGTCCGGCTAAATCAATAACCGGTTTCCCTGAATCCCTTCAGTAAATATTACCCTGCTCACACTCCAACAGCTCGTCAGGTTCAAAAACCATTCGTCTCCATTCACTTCTATCTAACACGCTCACACACGCTTGCTGGAAGTCCAAGCCCTTCGCCCACAAAACATCCTTTACCCCCTCCCTCCAACCTTTTCGAGGACAACCCCTATCCCGCCTTCCTTTCCCTACAGATTTATACGCTCTCCAAGGAATTCTTTTATCCATTCTCTCTAAATGACCAAACCACCTCAACAACCCCTCTTCACCCCTCTGACTAATACTTTTAGTAACTCTACACCTCCTCCTAATTTCCACACTCCGAATTTTCTGCATAATATTTACACCACACATTGCCCTTAGACAGGACATCTCCACTGCCTCCAGCCTCCTTCTCGCTGCAACATTTACAACCCATGCCTCACACCCATATAAGAGTGTTGGTACCACTATACTTTCATACATGCCCTTCTTTGCCTCAATAGATAACGTTTTTTTGTCTCCACAGATACCTCAACGCACCACTCACCTTTTTTCCTTCATCAATTCAATGGTTAACTTCATCCTTCATAAACCCATCCGCTGACAAGTCAACTCCCAAATATCTGAAAACATTCACTTCTTCCAAACTCCCTCTCTCCAATGTGATATCCAATTTTTATTTATCTTAATCGTTTGAAACCCTCATCACCTTACTCTTATCTTTGTTTACTTTCAAGTTTTTACCTTTACACACTCTATCAAACTCGTCCACTAACCTTTGCAACTTTTCTTTAGAATCTCCTATAAGCACAGTATCATCAGCAAAAAGTAACTGTGTCAACTCCCATTTTGTACTTGATTCCCCATAATTTAATATAAAATGTATATATGTATATGTTGTGAGTAGAGAAAAAGTGAAAGAAAAGAATGGTTAAGCGACCTGACCATTTTGTGTGTTTTTATCAGTGACAAATTGTTATCACGTATTGTTTAATCTTACATGTGGGCACTCAAGTGCACTATTTCAGCACGACATCTTCACAAATATAATCTTGCCAATGTTTCCAATACCAAAGGAATAAATAGCTTTAATTATTTATGTAACTTCTAGAAAATTATTAAAAGGTAGAACATATATAATAGGTTAAATATAGTGGCAATATAGGGAAATGTGAGGAAAAACTATCAAGTAGCCTGACTGAAGAAAAAAATTCTAATAGATTTAAAAATAAGAATGTGATTTAGATAAATACACGAATGACATCTCATAATAAACCATACCACGGGTGGGGTTCGAACCCGCGGTCAGAGAGTCTCAGAACTCCAGACCGTCGCGTAAGCCAGTGGGCCAGCTAGCTTAATAAGATTCATCCAACTAGGTATATTTCTACACCATAGGAAGGTTAGCATAGGCACCACTGTGTCCACAAATGCAAGTTTTACAGACGAATCTCCAGCTAGCATGGCCGTGACGAACTCTAGCTCAAGTTCCCCTCAAAGCCGTCAACATGACCCACGTGGCTTACGCGACGGTCTGGAGTTCTGAGACTCTATGACCGCGGGTTCGAACCCCACCCGTGGTATGGTTTGCAATCGTGTCATTACGATTTCGTGGGACATCTCATAATCTTCTAACCAAAGTCAGTACTTCATTGTGGTTAAAAAAGTCAGATAGGTAACTTACGAGTCTTAAACAGTGATATCTGTGTTGTACAGTGCGTTCACGTCGAATCTACCTCAGTGATCATGTTCTTATTGCTAGTCTGGACGTCGACCTCAGTGAGACATACAAGTTTTCTTAAAAACATATGCTTTATATTCTCTCTTCCAATAAAACTTAATGTAGATGAATAAGAAAAGAAAAATAATTTGAAGCAAAGTGAATTGAACCGCCGACCACGCACACACATACCACCAAGAACCGAACCCACGACTGCACACCCAGAACGACCCAGACTGACAACCCAGAACTGAACCCACGCCAGAACGAACCCGACTGCACACCCACGCCAAGAACCGAACCCACGACTGCACACCCACGCCAAGAACTGAACCCACGACTGCACACCCACGCCAAGAACTGAACCTACGACTGCACACCCACGCCAAGAACTGAACCTACGACTGCACACCCACGCCAAGAACTGAACCTACGACTGTACACCCACGCCAAGAACTGAACCTGCAACTGCACACCCACGCCAAGAACCGAACCCACGACTGCACACCCACGCCAAGAACTGAACCTGTGACTGCACACCCACGCCAAGAACTGAACCTGCGACTGTACACCCACACCTCCAAGAACTGAACCTGCGACTGTACACCCACACCTCCAAGAACTGAACCTGCGACTGTACACCCACACCTCCAAGAACTGAACCTGCGACTGTACACCCACACCTCCAAGAACTGAACCTGCGACTGTATACCCACACCTCCAAGAATTGAACCTGTGACTGTATACCCACACCTCCAAGAATTGAACCTGTGACTGCACATCCACGCCAAGAACTGAACCTGCAACTGCACACCCACACAAAAAATTGAACCTGCGACTGCATACCCACACCTTCAAGAATGGTCAATGGAAACCCTCACCTGATGATACTATAGCAAGTAATAAACCAGTCCTCAAAATGCAGTTCATTTTAAACCCTATTAATGATCTACAAAATTTAACATTAATTACATAACGTTAAATTAGGCTACTGTAGTTTATTGCAAATTATCGAGTAGATACAGTTGCTGCTGCTGTATTCGTTATAAACAATTCACTTATGTACTGTGTGTTCTTCAAGGGAGGTGTCTTGACGCTGGTAATGCAAGGAATTGGTCCTATTCCCCATTTCCTAGGATCAAATCTCATTTCTTCCATCTTCCCAGTCGTTGTATGACTTTATGGATTTAGCGCTCCCCACATGAACGCACGAACGAACATGAATGCAGGAATTACAATTATATACAGCATGAGGACGTGTTGAATTGTGACTATTTTGACGCTTTTATTCCCGCTATTACATCTAATTATGTGTCATTAAACTAACGTTGAATGTATTCATCGCTTCCTGGTCAAGCTAGTAGGATATACCCAGGACATATATAACTCTTACCTCCCTCTAACATTCACTAATAAGTCACTAGCTTAGGACTGATAGTATTGTACAGTCCATCATTATGCCACTAGCATGCACTGAGGGAATGTTTCTAAACAATACATACCTCTTATTGTGTTTGGCAGCAGAGGCGGACTGGTGTGGCGTCATACATTAGAGCGTCAATGGTGCCTCAAGGGTTCCTGTGAAGAAGCACATGGCTACACATTAGAATATATATATAATTCATGTTAAGCGCTAAACCTATTTGGGTTATTCAGCGCAATACTTTGTGGAGGTTTGATCCTCCGTCTGCTGGGCGCGAGACAGACACGCTCTCTATTTGTACTCACCTACTACACATTAGAGAGGTATATCGCAGGATCATGCATGCTCTAATATTCATGTATCCTCGTCAAGTATGAATTTTGAACACAAATTATTACCAAAATTGTCTGTAAATGCCCTTTTCATTTGTCACTTTAAACCCCACATTGAGGCATCATCCTCTGTACAATAAGGTTAATATAATATAATGAAGAAGTACAATAATATAATTTTTTAAAGGGGTGGACGGTTAAGCCAGCGGAAGGCCTCAGTCAGATGACCAAAAGTTCTAGATGCGGGTCATCATATGACTTGGACCCGCGTCAGGAAATACTTGTCCTGTTTAATGACGAATCTTACCTAACTTAAGATAACCCAAGAAAGTCAGTGTGTCATCGAGGACTTTCTGTCTTATTTCCACTGGCGTCCTTTAATCTTCTCCTCCCAGGATGTGACCCACATGAGTTGACTAACACCCAGGTACCTACTTACTGTTATGTGAACCAGACAGCAGGTGTGAGGAAACATACCGAATGTATCCACCCGTGCCGGGGATTGAACCACGGACAATCAGTGTGTGTAGCGAGTGCACCTCACACTAGTTGGATCACTAATACCTTATATTTGAATCCATCCACATATATAAACTCTTAAATAAAAGTAGATATATCTGAGAAAATATCGCCACAGTTTAAAGATTACCCAACTACTCAAGTTTTAATCGTCAGTAACAATAACACTCACAAAAATATATATAGACATTTTGAAAAGTAAATCAAAGTTAAATTTTCCTCAGTCTAAATATGTTTCTGCTCCCTTCTCAGCTATGATAAATTTGAATAATACTGGTCTAGATATATATTTTTTTATAATTTTAAAGAAAATTCCTGCTCAGTAGGCTATATAGCCTAAGTCAAACTAAGTGCAACGAAACAAAAAATCCTGAATGCTCACGCCGTCAACAGGGAGGCCTAGTCCGAGACCATACAGCGGGGGTGATTTCCGAAACCATCCACAGGTAAACTACATGTAAACAGGTAAACCTTCTAAAACTAAACTACACGTAACCAAGTAAATCATCTACAGGTAAACTATATGTAAACATGTAAGCGATCTACAAGTAAATAGGTAGATCATCTACAAGTAAACTGAATAATTTAGAACTAGGTTACTATCACTGTGGAGGAATTGTCTCCATACTGCTAAGGTGAGAGGCACTTTCCCACCGTAATACGGAGCTTTATTAAGTCTTGATAAAATTCAATTCTAAGTTAATGTTGTCTCAAATAAAAACGTGCTCTGCATTACGTATGAGGATTTATTTTTAATTTTCCTAGCTGCTATATTCATATATTCTGGTGTAGTAACAGTAGGAAGTAAATATTAATAGCTTAAAAGAAACATTTTTTTTTTTAACACCGGCCATTCACCACAGGGGCAGGGTAGCCCCCCAAAAAAGAAACACCGTCACCCAATCCATCACTGTTTTCCAAAGGGCGCCAATACCACAGTTCAGAACTGCAAATGTCTCCACCTCTCCTTTAGAGTGCAGGCTCTGTACTTCCCACCTCCAGGATTCAAGTCCGGCTAACTGGTTTCCCTGAATCCCTTCATAAATGTTACTTTGCTAACACTCCAACGTCAAGTCATAAAAACCACTTGCCTTCACTCCTAACACGCTCACGCACACCTGTCGGATGTCTAAGCCCCTCGCACGCAAAACCTCCTTTACCCCCTCCCTCCACCCTATGCTAGGACCACCCCTACCCCACCTTCCCTCCACTACAGATTTATACGCCCTCCACGTCATCCTATTTTGTTCCAGCCTCTCTAAATGTCCGAACCACCTCGAAACCCCTCCTCAGCCCTCTGGATAATACTTTTAGAAACCCCGCACCTCCTAATCTCCAAACTACGGATTTTCTGCAGTATATCCACACCTTTGCAGACGATACTAGGATCTGCATGAGTGTCATCCATCGAGAACAGGGCAAATCTCCAAGAAGATATAAACCAAGTTTTTCAATGGGCAACGGAGAACAATATGATGTTCAATGAAGACAAATTCCAACTGCTCCGTTATGGAAAACTGGAGGAAATAATAGCTAGGACTGAGTATACTACAAACTCAAATCACACAATAGAGCGGAAAAGCAATGTAAAGGACCTGGAAGTGGTAATGTCCGAAGATCTCATCTTCAAGGACCACAACAATGCCACTATCACATCTGCGAGGAAACTGATAGGATGGATAATGAGAACATTCAAAACAAGAGATGTCAAGCCAATGATGATCCTTTTTAAATCACTTGTTCTCTCTAGGCTGGAATACTGCTGATCATTAACATCCCCATTCAAGGCAGGTGAAATTGCAGATCTAGAGAATGTACAGAGAACCTTTACTAGTAGCACGTATAAGTTCCATCAAACACCTTAACTACTGGGAACGCCTGGAAGCACTTGACTTGTACTCACTGGAGAGCAGGCGAGAGAGATATATCATAATCTACACATGGAAGATTCTGGAGGGACTGGTCCCTAACCTGCACACAGAAATCACTTCCTACAAAAGCAAAAGACTTAGCAGGCGATGTAACATACACCTTGGTATACCAAGAGAAAACACAATAAGTGTCCGGGGCCCAAGATTGTTCAACAGCCTCTCACCAGCCATAAGGGGAATTACCAATAGACCCCTGGTTGTCTTTAAGAGGGAGCTGGACAGATACCTAAAGTCAGTGCCAGATAAGTCGGGCTGTGGTTCGTACGTTGGACTACGTGCGGCCAGCAGTAACAGCCTCGTTGATCAAGCCCTGATTCACCAGGAGGCCTGGTCATGAACCAGGCCGCAGGGGCATTGATCACCGGAATGCCCTCCAGGTAGACTCCAGGAACATTGCCCTCAGACACAACACCAAAACTGCCTCCAGCCTTCTCCTTGTTGCAACATTCACCACTCATGCTTCACACCCATCTAAGAGCGTTGGCACCACCATACTCTCTTACATTCCCCTCTTTGCTTCCATGGATAACTTTCTATGTCTCCACAGGTGCACCACTCACCTTTTACCCCTCATCAATTTTATGATTCACCTCGTCTTTCATAGACCCATCTACTGACAAGTTCACTCCCAAATATCTGAACACATTCACTTCACACTCCCTCCACTCTGTATCATCTTTATCACTTTGTTCTTTCCTATGTTCACTTTTATTTTCTCCCTTTACATACCCTTCCAAATTCGTCCACCAACCTTTGTAACTTCTCTTCAGAAGCTCCCAGAAGCACAGTGTTGTCAGAAGCACAGAATTGTCAGAAACTGTGACAACTCCCACTATGTGTTGGATTCTTTATCTTCTAATACTATTCTCAGCTCCAAAAAAAAAATAATAAAGTCGCAAATTGTACATTATAATTTGACTAAAATTAGTTAAAGGGGAAAATTACCCTTAGAAATCTATTAACCAATTCGAGGTCAAGGAATACGACAACATGACCACTGGCCAATGAAAAGCAGGCACACAGGGCATACCCAAGAGGTGTATTTTTCTGCATGGGAGTTTATTTTAATCTCTATTTTAGTGATTAAAGTATTCTTTGGTGGCGAAAAGGCTTCCCTTGTGTAGTTGATAGGCTTTAAACCCAATTAATCAAAGTCGGAGTGAGTCGTACGCTTAGGTCTCATACTTTTGACATGTAGTAAATTTACTAATGATAAACCCAGCAGAGTTAAGAATTAAAAATGTACAAATAACAGACTCAAGATAAAGCAGTACAAACAATAAATTACTTAAAATAAATATGAATTTAATTAAAGAATGAACTAAAGATTGCCTATAGAAAAACGTAGCACTCACTTGTACCTCTTGGCCCACCACCTTTAACTAGGACAATACGTGGTCATCTGGTCTTGAGATATTTGGCTTGTTAAAAAAGAGCAGCATTATCTCCGACAGCAATTCGAACAAACGTTAGAAGACGACTTTCTGCAGATCACAGAAAAGAATGCCTACTACAGAACAGGTTCCCTTCACAACCATCACAAATGGCACTTCTATACACAATCTTAGCTAGAGTAGATTAAATCGATAGGACATTACAATCATTGCATGGAGGGGATGAGGGGTTAGGACGCGCTATAAAACACCAAATAATTTATGTTGGCATGCCACATGAACAATATCACCATTTATTCTACAGATAATTGTCATACCCTTTTTGCCACTTAACTTAAAACGAATAACAGCATAATAGTTGAAATAAACTTTTCACTGAATAAGAGAATTAATCCTAATGATAAACTTCCCTCCTGTTTGAGGGCTGAGCTGGAGGAGTGCTAACCTAGTCCAGTACCACTGTAAGATAAGTGAAATAACATTTCTGTAGTTGATTCTTGTAACTTGACAGTGATTCCATACGTCTTTATACCCAAAGTAGGAAAACTAACCACACAATCTGACTTAATTTCACCTAACCTAGAATGCCATATTTTTGTTAAAATTTAGATTGTACAGAAATCAACGAACTATAATGCGTGCAGAAACGTCCATCTTATTCGGAGACCAGGTTGCCATAGGCATTGTGTGGGGAGAATAAGTGACAATATCAATGAAAAGCGGAGAGGAAACGGAAGGCTAGGGAGGAAAAAAGATGGATAATAAAAGTGAAGAAGCATAGCGCGGGACAGCCAGTGTGAGAATGCTCAAGGTCAAGAATTAGCACCTCATCGGTGTCTAAATATTCGTTAACCCCTGTAATGAGGCTCACCAGCCTGTGACTATCCGCACTCCGCACCTAACACTGAGATTGGAACGTAGCAGAGTAAAGGAACATAGAATTACTCCCACAAACATTTATGAACACACTAAGTAGAAAACATATCCAGTACTAAATAATAATAACTTTGTAAAGGTAGTGATATGTGGATGTTGCAACAATTTAGGACGGAGTTGATATTTCCACTTGATTTGTGACTGGGTTGAAATGTACTTCACTTCTTTATAGAATATGTTTAACAAGATGAGTGAGGCTACCCAGTACCCTTGGGTACTACCAATGTGGCCTTGCCTCTCAGTAACTGCTCCTCACTGGACCAGGATAGTGCCACGAGAACCTTTAAGATAACCTGAAGGTTAGTCCCACAAAGCCACAAAGAAAAGTTAAATAAGTTATGCAAATTTAAAAACACGTTATGCAAATTAAGCTTTTTTCATACTGCGTAAATTTAAGCAAAGTTAAGTTAGAGTGCTAAGTTTGGTTTAGCGCACAAAATATTTGAATATCAAAACTGTGCGTAACTTTAGTACCTGTTTTCTTAGGGAAAGAAGCAAATCTACAAGTGATGCTGACAGTTTAACTCACGACGTCTTAAATAACTGTCTACGAGTACAAATAACCATGATACGAAATGATGGTTATTAATAAGCAAATAAACAAGCCCCAGGCTACCACCATGGTGAGACCAAGACCTTGGGAACGTTGTAAGAGGTGGAAGGTTACACTCCACACACACTCTCTCAGTAGTCTGCTCTCTAACTTTAATGTATCACTTAAACTGACGGGTGTGGAAATGTAAGTTATTAGCCTACTTTGAAATTGCAGGCAGAGTTAATTAGCCTCGATGGACCTACCCGGCCACCCCTTGTCCATGGACCAACCACCACTGCCCCTCTTCCCCTTTTCACGTATCAGTATATTCTTAAATATATATAGTTTTGATCTTGAGCGGCTACTGCAACAAAGTATTTGTATTGCTTTTATGTATACATGTATGTGGAAGAAATCACAATAAAACGCGTGATTGCAAATATAAAAAAAATACCAGTGAAAATAGGAAATAAAACTAGAGCACTTTCATGTGTTTACACACATATCTGTAGAAGAACTGTTCCTCTGAAGATATGTAAGCACACGAAAGCGCTTAAATTTTATTTCCTATTCTCCCTGTGATATTTTTTCCAAGTATGTCGCAAAATAATTGTAATAACACGATTTAAAACTCTCAGAACGGTTTCATCGAATTATGTATATGAGTTCCATTTTATTCGTGGGAAAGCGCAAAACCCATAAGTCATGCAGCGCCTAGGGAATGGGAGATAATTATGTTTGATCCAAGGAAGAGTAGGGTAGCGCCAGTTTTCTGGACCAAGAGTCCTTCACCAGTTTCACGGCACCACTCCCCCTTCAAGAGATTCATAATTCAATGGGATTCATCCTTCATACTTAAATGGGATTCATCATTCATCCTTCAATTTGATTCATCCTTCAATAAGATTCATCCTTCAATAAGATTCATCCTTCAATAAGATTCATCCTTCAATAAGATTCATCCTTCAATAAGATTCATCCTTCAATAAGATTCATCCTTCAATAATATTCATCCTTCAATAAGATTCATCCTTCAATAAGATTCATCTTTCAATAAGATTCATCCTTCAATAAGATTCATCCTTCAATAAGATTCATCCTTCAATAAGATTCATCCTTCAATAAGATTCATCCTTCAATAAGATTCATCCTTCAATAAGATTCATCTTTCAATAAGATTCATCCTTCAATAAGATTCATCCTTCAATAAGATTCATCCTTCAATAAGATTCATCTTTCAATAAGATTCATCCTTCAATAAGATTTATCTTTCAATAAGATTCATCCTTCAATAAGATTCATCCTTCAATAAGATTCATCCTTCAATAAGATTCATCCTTCAATAAGATTCATCCTTCAATAAGATTCATCCTTCAATAAAATTCATCCTTCAATAAGATTCATCCTTCAATAAGATTCATCCTTCAATAAGATTCATCCTTCAATAAGATTCAGCCTTCAATAAGATTCAGCCTTCAATAAGATTCATCTTTCAATAAGATTCATCCTTCAATAAGATTCATCCTTCAATAAGATTCATCCTTCAATAAGATTCATCCTTCAATAAGATTCATCCTTCAATAAGATTCATCCTTCAATAAGATTCATCCTTCAATAAGATTCATCCTTCAATAAGATTCATCCTTCAATAAGATTCATCCTTCAATAAGATTCATCCTTCAATAAGATTCATCCTTCAATAAGATTCATCCTTCAAAGGTATTCATCCAACTAGGTATATAAAATATACCTAGTTGGATATATGTCATTACAGTGGCATGTTAGTGGTTAACACAGTGGCATTCTTAGATATAATTTAGTCCGATTATATGCTTTCCTGATGGAAGATAAGTCCCTCATTTTTATTATATTTAAGGGAAGCGTTAAACCCGTAATAGTGATCCCACCTAATAATAATTCCAGCTCTGCTGGAACGAACTGTTTTTAAGGTTCTTGTAGCTACTGAACACTTAGTGTCATGCTTGACCAAATCCTAATCGATTAGCCTGAATGAAGTCTCCTAGCTCAGGCTGACAGATTTCCTCACCTCATGTGTAAAACTCCATCATGTGTGATGGAATATGACAGGGGAAACATAGCATGTGTTCCTACACTATATCTATTGTAGTTCAAAATGGCGGTGCTTCCACTTTTGTTAAGCACAAGAAACTACCAGCGAGCCAGCAACTTGCACGGTACACTTGGTACTGCAGCTGGCGCCACGGCTTGCACGGTACACTTGGTACTGCAGCTGGCGCCACGGCTTGCACGGTACACTTGGTACTGCAGCTGGCGCCACGGCTGACCTTGTAAAGTACTGTACCTGGAACAAAGATTTGCCCACTTCCTTGCTCACCGTCTCACTCATTAAACCTGTTTTGCTTGCTACTTGTAGTCCCCTTATCCCTTCCCCCTCTCATGATGCATCCTCTAGTTGCTGACCACAAGAGTGTTCGTTGTAGACTTAAACAGAGAGAGTTGGACCATATAATTTCAATAATAAGCTCTCCAGAGACTGAACGAAGTATGTTGAGAGGCGAGATAGAACATGACGTCAAGCGCACTGAACCGTTACAACTCCATATCCAGGACACTCAAGTCAAAATGGCCGCCAGTAAGTAAACAAAGTCAAAATGAATCCTCATTGTTTAATATTAATGTACCAAAGCTTAAGAACATTAGGGCATAAGAATGAGGGAACATTGTAGTAGGCCTATTGACCCATGCTCGGCAGGCCCAATTCCTACCCACAACTACTTATGTATCCGTCCAACCTATATTTCAAGCTACTCAACGTTCTCTCATTAATGATGCTACCTGTGAACTTGTTCCACTTATCTACAACTTTGTTGCCAAACCCAAACTTCCCTAAATCCTTTCTAAATATAAATTTGTCCAACTTGAATCCATTTTTGCAAATTCTGTCTTATTCAGATATTTTCAGCACGCTATTTATATCGCCATTTATTTATTTACCTTTGCTCTCATGAATTAATTCAACAACATGACAACAAATTCATTTTTTAAACCGATTATTAAGAAACAAAAAGTTCAATGGTATATATACCCTATTATATATATGAAGTGATCACAGGATAGTGGCGGTCAATGTGAGAACAGATCCTGAAGATGGTGCCTCCCTGGGTATACATGGTGTAAATTTATGATAGTCACGGTCCCACGACCCGGTCCCAGACCAGGTATTCTGACTGAAGGCCTAATCAGTCAGGTTATTCGTGCAACACGCAGTTCAGGAAATAACTTTAAAAATCTGACAAATTCCCTCTTGAAGTTTGTTAGGGGTTACTGTCAACTATACTTAATACATCCTAGTATCTCACCATCAATATTGACATATCCAATATTATCCTTATCATTACTATTGAGGCATTACAGTACACCAAGTTAATTATTACAATTATTAATAATTTTATCATTAGTTATATTTATTAGTAGTATTACATTCATAAGGGAGGGCTAAACCAGTAGGGGTCATACAGCACCTAAGGAATGAGAGGTAATCAGATTGGATCCATTCACTTGGATCTGAAGCTCAACACCGGGATCAAGCCAGCTTCCTAGCAGAGACGCCAAGACCATCGGTACTGCTAATCAAAATTTAAAATTAAATGAAAATATCTGATATACACATCTCGTGAATTTTCGGTAAGGATCGTAGTGCACAATATTTAATGCACTAATTACAGAGAGAGTTTGCCACATTGTAAGAAACAACAGTAGTATCATCTCTTTAGTTGTACTAAGTTGTTATTGACTAGTAGTGTTATGTTATTCCTCTGGTTGTGCTGCAAGGAATATAAAGAAGTTGTGAGCTTGGTAGAAGAATGATTTTTTTTCAAACAAAATTGGATATAACAGTGTGCTGCTACATTATTCTATATGAAAATTACACAGTGGGAACAAAAGCTATGTTTTCCTCTGCCATATTCCATAACGCAGGATGGGGCTTATACAGGATGTTGAAATCCCTCAACCTGAGCTGGGAAACTTTAGTGAGGCAATGAGGATATCGACCAGCATTCCAGCCAGGGTTTATCAGCCACGGTGGCGTAGCCACCTGGAGGAAGGGGGGCAACCCCCCCTAGATGGAAATATTTTTTATTATTTTTTTTTTTTAACGAAAGACTAATTTTCATTGCATTATACTGACCAGTACAATAGTTCAAGAAACTTCACATACATACTGAAAATCATGTTTTGAAAAAGAGTGTCTTTGATAGATTGAAATCTTGGCTGTTCTATTGCAAGGATGTCTCTATCTGTGGAGGAGCTTAGCAAATCATTAGCGTCTCTTCAACAAATCACTACTTCAAACAAGTACCGTACCGGATAAATGGAAAATGAAAAAAAGTGATACCCATTTACAAAGTAGGGGATAGATCCTCAGCTTCAAATTATAGACTAATCTTCCTTTCCTCAATTGTGGGAAAGTTACTGGACTCTGTAACTGTTGATGCAATTAGAAACCACCTGTAAAGATGTAATTTGATCAACGAATCTCAACACTCTTACAAAGGGGCGTTCTTGCGTTAACGAATTTACTAATCGTTTTCACGGTGAGTAAAATTTCGTAAGGCTGTAGACGAAAATAAATAATACGATATTGGTCACATGGACTTTAGCAAGGCTTTAGATAATGTTCTGCACAGGAGACTGATTAAGAAAGTAGCGAGGCATGGCTGACTGATAATCATGTAACAGAAAGTTAGCATTAATGGATAGAAATCAGAATGATAACCAGTTACGAGAGGTGTGCCACAAGGGTCAGTGTTTGGACCCTTGTTCACAATCACCATAAACGACGTTGATGAGGGAAGAACAACATAAGTAAATTTGCCAGTGACACTAAGACAGGCCATCAAATAATTTGTGATAAAGACACTCAAAAGGTAAAGGATGACTTGGATAGGTTGAGCTTGTAGACGGAGAAGTGGAAGATGCATTTCAGTGCAGACAAGTGTAAAGTTCTAATCCTAGGAAAAGAAAGCAATTATGAGCTAAATAATGTAGCTCTTAAAGTTAATGCGATAAAAGATTTAGGAGTTCTGGTTGGCAGAAATTTAAAGGTAACAGTGCATGCTGGCAATAAGCTAATAGAATTCTTGGCCTTAAACAATTGTCTAAGATATAAAAAGTCTTAAGGTTAGAACTTTATATATCTTTGGTTAGGCCTCATTTAGATTATGTTGCTCAGTTTTGGTCTCCATATTACAGGATGGACACAATTGTGCTCGAAAATATACAGAGAAGGATGACGCTATGTTCACCTGAATAACAGGAATAAACTATATGCGTTTCGGTCGCTGCGCGATCATGAAAAGGTATTCCCATTTTGTCAATAATAACGACAAATTAGGACATACACAGTCCTAAACTAATTCAGATCATCCACTAAGAAACACCAACTCTGAAGCCATACTAAAGACAAATTCTCTTGTCTCAGATAGACTAATATCCTAAAATACACCAGCACAGATTAAAGCCAATTGGAATATGAATTATCAAGTTACCAGTATTTCAATTTTGCCCTTTTCTTCTATAAAAAGTCAAATACTGCGATTTATTTCTGATCAAAAGAGACAGTTATTTCACGGAAACCAATTGTTAAAACTGGCATATTAAAAATTACACAGCCTAAAATCAAAGCAAGGCTTCCATCGACGAAAACACATCAGCACTAAAGGTTTCAAGTCGACCAGAAAAGGCATTCTTCAGTTACTGCACAAAATACATCATAGAGCGCCTGAGTAATGTGATGCGTTCAACTTCGATTTAAGGGATGGATAAGTGCAGTTCTTTGGATCAAGAGCCCTTCACCAGAATCAATGTAATACAGTACTATACCATCTCAAGATTGTCAAAATGCTCCTACACACTCCACTAACAATACCAACCATTTTCTATGGAGGATACAAGAGTGTTGACATTTTGAAGCCAATCAGAGGCATTCTCCAGATGTTACGAGGAATCAAAATATGGAAATGCCCTGTGTAACATTGTACATAGGGCACCACGAATGCAAATAGTCCTATGAATCATACTCTAGATTTGAATTTTATTATTATAATCAAGGGGGGATGTGGAAGGTATTCAGGCTTAATTCAGGGAACTGGAGCACAGATCCAATTCCCTAGATCAAGAGCCCCTCACCAGCGTCAAGGAACCTCCCTTGAGGGATGAAAATTTGAAGCCGATCGAATAAGGCGTCCTCGAGTTATAAACAAAAATTTTGGAGAAAGAAACGAAAATTGTTGTTGAGAAATATTCCGAAAATAGGAAAGACTCATTAAATTTAGAAAAACCCTAAAACACTACTTTTTCTAATTTTTTTTCTCATTCATAATCTATATAAAATTCTCTATAATCCTATAATACGAAATATTTTATTTAAATTTTTTAAGAGAATCCAATTTGAAAAAATTGGTTTTAAAACAAAATGACAAACTGGCACACACAAAGCCCAAAATCAATACAAAAATATTTGCAATTAAGGTACACCATTGTTTAGAGTTTGAAGCCGATCAGAAGATGCATTCTATAGTTATTACATAGGAAACTGGCAAACTGAAATTGACACAGCTCAAAATAACCGCCAAGCTTCCTTTTAATAAAGTTCACAAACACTGAAAGTTTGAAGTCGATCAGAAAAGGCATTCTCCAGTAATTGATCTGATTTCAACGATTTCATGTTTTTTAACAATTTCAGTAACATTTCAAATTTGCAGCTACACAGACTTAACTTATGGGATATCATCTTTCTTATAGAATACAACATTAATATTTTTAAGCCAGTCAGAAGAAACATTCTTTAACTATTAGCCACCCAATAACAGCATGAACCTGGCGTTCACGAAACCACGTCAGTGGTGAAAATCTGAAGCCGATCAGATAAGTCATTCTCTAGTTATGGCAGGGATTTTAACGATTCCATTTTTTTTAACTATTTTATTATACCGACAAATTTGCCGGTGCACAAACAAAACTTAATGGGTACTATCCTGGTCTTTAGATGCATCAGCCATTAAATATTGAAGCCGTTCAGAAGAGGTAAATTGATATTAATTTAACATGATTTAACGGAAAGGTCAAATCTACAATTGCACACTTGGATTTCACTCTGCCGTGATCGAATTAGGAGACACCTTTTTTTGAACGTTTGAAATGTAGCTTCAAAAGTTTTGAAAGTTATCCGAACCATTCCAGGATACTGGAAATGAGTTCAATAATTTTGGTCATAGGGCACTTACACACTAATTGTTCCAAGAATCTGGACCGAGTGACAGTGCAGAAATACTGAAATTTTGAAGCCAATTAGATAAGGCCTTCTTGAGTTATCAGCAAAATGAAGAAAATGAAGTTGGAGGAAGAAAAACAAGAAAAATCAGGTAACCACTTAAAGTTCCCCCTTCGGGAATACCTAATAAAGGGTATATAAACAGCATGATGAAAATATCTACAGCAGAACTCGCAGCAATGGATTCAAGTTGGAAAAAATTAGATTTAGAATGGAAATAGGGAAGGACTATTTTGAAGACGTGGAACAGATTCCCAGGTAATATTACTGAGGCAAGAACTTTGGGAGTTTGGGTAGCTTAAAATATACTATATCTTTATTTACTACAAGTACATGTACACTGTATAAAGGCCTAGCTGACATCAATGACATACTACTGTATAAAAAGCCACTTGTTATGCAGAGTATTTCGGGCAAATTAGGTCAGTTTTCTCAGGATGCAACCCACACCAGTCGACTAACTCCCAGGTACCCATTTTACTGATGGGTGAACATAGACAACCGGTGTAAAGAAACACTCCCAATGTTTCTACCCTCGCTGGGAATCGAGCCCAGACACTCGCCGTGCGAAGCAAGAGCTTTAGCCACCAGGCCACGGATGGGTACATGAGTGGGTGTGGGTGGGTGTGATTCACACTGGCGTGGGCCAGTAGTCTTTTGCAGCGTTCCTTCGTTCGTATGTTCTTGTGCAGCTTTTCTACCAGTTCTCCCGACTACTGGAGATTACTCCCTCACTCACTTCTCCATACCTCCTCCCGTTACCTCCCTTCTCCATACCTCTTTCCGTTACCTCCCTTCTCCATACCTCCTTCCGTTACCTCCCTCACTCCCTTCTCCATAGGCCTGGTCACAGACCGGGCCGCGGGGGCGTTGACCCCCGAAACCCTCTCCAGGTATACCTCTTTTCATTACCTATCCCTTCCTGCCTTTTCTGTCTCTCCTTCCCTCCCTCCTTTCTGTCCCTCCTTTCCTTCTTCCCTTGTGGCACCAAACAATCCTCGGACCGTAATCTAGTCCCAAGTAGATTCTTCTTATTGTTGTTTGGTTAACGGGCCTTAAAGCTTATCGTCCCACGAGGGTCATTAAGACTTGCATGTTCACCACCAGTCAAGATATAGATATATATCTCAGAAGACAATCTCAGACCTCAGAACGATGGAAAAACACTGACACACATGATGTCTTCTACCTACTGACCAGGTGCCTGTTCCTCCTAAAACTTACCTATTTCTTGAGATGCTTCCCCATCCTTCGGCAGTCTGAAACTCAAGGAATATGACTCCATCCTAAAGACCATGCTACAGGGTGTATTGAATCTTTCCCTTGAAGATGGACAGTGGTTGCAAGCCTCACCTCCAGTCAATCTTGGGAACTGGGAGTACACAAATCCTCCCAGATTACCCTATCAACTTTCTTATCCTCCTCCATAGCATTAAACGAGTTAATAAAACAAATTCTTCCGGACAACCTTGGTGACTCAGCATGAATATAGGATCCTAGCTACACCAGTGCCATTACCGACTGGAAGACTCTCGCTACTCCAGCACTAGCCTACAAACAGTCGAGTTGGGATGGCCCCATCGCTGAAAAGGTGCTTGCCAACATGCCCAGGGTTGCAACATCCGACATGAAGACTCCGTCTCCAAGCTGTGAGCACACATCACTCTGGGGACTTCCACTAAACAGTTCCCATTTCGGCAATGGGAACACGCCTCGACCCACAGACCCTCCATATTGCAGTGGCTCTCCGAATCTCTGCCCCAATTCACACGGAATGTATGTGTATTTGCAGCGATGCGCAAGCCGACCAATATGGTCTACACGGTCTTAACTGCTACAAAACCAAGGGATGGCATGCAAGACACAATAACGTCAACGACATCATAAAGAGGAGCCTTGCTACAGCTGGATGCCCAACTGAGAGAAAGCCCCAATCCCTAGCAGCCTACAATACTGCAATCCCTTAAACTGCCCTACCGGGATTACCATCTATCCTTGGAAGAATGGCAAGCTTTTAGCATGGGACTATACCTGCGTGTCGACGCTGGGTGACACCTACATCCATCACAGTATTGGGCAACAAGTAGGTGTGGCGGATCACAGGGAGGAGCACAAAATCAGCAAGTACAGAGACATAAGCCATCAGTATCAATTTGTCCCAGCGGGATCAGAGACTTTGGGATCATGGGGAAAAAAAACTATACATTTCCTCAAAGAACAGGGTTCCAGACTCATTGACAAGAGGGCAGCCACTTGCATGTTTGAGCGCCTCAGCGTGGCTATCCAGAAGGGAAATGCTTGCTGCGTACTTGGCTCGCATCCAGCTTCAGAAGAGCTGGAGGAGATTTATAATCTTTGATATAATGTACCAATGCATTCGTGTTTGTGCTTTTAAAATAAATGATCCCTGACCTTATATAATATATTTATATAAAATGTATGTGCAGATCAACCACTGTGGAAAAAAAAATATTGTAAACTTCATGCAATAAGAGTGGTTGTTCTGCATATGGTGATATCACCTGTTGACCGTAATCTTATTGTATTTGCGGCGATGCGCAAGCCGACCAATATGGTCTACATGGTCTAAACTGTTCCAAAACCAAGGGCAGGCATGCAAGACACAATGAAGTCAACGACATCATAAAGAGAACCCTTGCTACAGCTGGATGCCCAGCAGAGAGAGAGCCCCGATCACAAGCAGCCAACAATATCCACAACCCAGCAAACCGCCCCGACGGGATCACCATCTATCCACTATACCTGTGTGTCGACACTGGCTAACACCTACATCCATCACAGTGTAGGGCGACAGGGAGGAGCTGCTGAACACAGGGAGGAGTACAAGATCGGCAAGTATAGGGACATAAGCCAACAGTATCAATTTGTCCCAGTGGGATCAGAGACCTTGGGAGCATGGGGAAAAATGCAACACGTTTCCTTAAAGAACTGGGTTCCAGACTCACCGACACCACCAGGGACCCAAGGGCAGCCACTTTCATGTTCCAGCGCCTCAGCGTGGCCATCCAGAGGAAATGCATGCTGCATACTGGGCTCGCATCCGGCTTCGGAGGAGCTGGAGGAGATTCATAATCTTTGATATATTGTACCATTGTATTCATGTTCATGTTTGTGTTTTCTGCCAATGTATTATGTCTATTAATAAAGCACTTATATAACATATATAGGGGGTGGTAGGAGAAGAAAATATTCAAACAGCTCTGGGGAGAACCTCGAGTTTTCCCTGAGGTACGTTTATTGTCTTCTCTGAGGATGAGGGTCCCCAGTAAAGTTCTAGAGGTGGTACCTCCCTATATATATATATATATATATATATATATATATATATATATATATATATATATATATATATATATATATATATATATATATATTCACACACACACACACACACGCATACACTTAGAAACATAATTCTCACAGTGTATATAGTGTTATTACGGACTGAAGCTTATTTATTATCTGTAAGTTAGACTTACCTGGAGGGCATTCCGGGGATCAACGCCCCAGCGGCCCAGGCCATGACTTAGATTTATTATTATTAGGCATTCCCGAAGTGGGGGGTACCTGTTGACGCTTTCAGTATGGAATAATTTTTACTCCTGTATGTGGCATTCAGCATGCATGGTCCTAGTATTCAGACTGAACCAGGTTTCAACTATTTCAACATCTATATTTCATGCGCACGCAATTAGTCTTAATTCGTCTATTTTATTTCCTGCATTCCGGCTATTTGTATAATTGATACTAAGAAACTTTTTGCCTCATTTTTCCTCCCTGTCTCTTTTAGTATGTAGACGAATTTTTCTGTTCTTATCAGTAACGGTTTGACAAGGCATTCTGTTTTATGAACGCTTACCTATCTTATCTTGACAATTTTTTCTCCTTATCCTTATTACTGCAACCCCTTTGTGTCACACACACCGTTACCAAATCTTCTATCAGTTCAAAGTCTTGCACAATATAGCATCGACCAGTTTAAAGTATTACACTATTTAGGAATGACTACTTCGAATGAATTGACCAATGCTCTCACCCCTGCACCAAAAAGACGTACCATATCCCTGGCACAATAATTATTCCCGTTGTCAATACATGGAATTCGAAGGTCCTTGCAGCACTTGTCTAGCCAGCAATTTATCCTAATTGCCCTAGACCAGGGGTCCCCAAACTCTTCAGCTCATTGACACCATGAAATTTCAGACTGCTCATTGACCCCCAAACATTTATTTTATGAAAATAGTTCAATAAATAGTAATTTAACTAATAGTATTACGAATAATAATAGATAATAACTTCATAAAAAATGGGTAATATTTATATTATGAAAAATATAAGATTTAACATACCCTTTTTTAATGAAATTGTTGATATCATTAATGTGAAGGCTGCAACTGATGAGTGTCAGGAAGGGCACTAATATGTGGTTGTAAACTGGGGAGTTTTAGTGGTAAGTCACCACCCTCTTCCAGGTTCAGTCTGTTCCTCTACTTAGTTAAAATTGCATTTGCATATCTAAAACCAGTTTCAACGATGTACGAACTTGGGAGAGTAAGTAAAAATGACTCAATCACTGCACAAAGCCGGGGATGTTTAGCAAAGCACGTCCCCAGACATTTACTGATCCCTTTCTGACCCGCAGCCATTTATCGACTCTTTCGATGGGACTATGGAAAGATTGGTCAATATAGACCCATAAGGGTCGATATTGACCACTCTGGCGAACCCGCTCTTCTTCTATGATCGGGATCTCTTCCTTCGACCTAATTAGATCACTAGCTACCTTATATTTGACCACCACCTCTTCTCTTTCGCGTTTCCCAACATCATTACCTCCAGCAATAAGGCAGGTAATGGGTTGTTAACATTACCTGTCATGAAGTTATCCAGCCTGTTAACTACATCACCTACACCCACTCGAGGAAAATACACCCTGTGTCTTGCATTCTTTTCCCTGTTACAGAAAACCCGATCCATGTACAGCATTTTAGAATCTCCAGCAAACGTATTTTTTTCTTACAATTAAAAGGCAACAATTGCAACTGGACACTCGTCCTGAAAAACAGTAAAGCGACTTCCGTTTTAACTCTGCTTCAACCTTCCTCAATTTCATCCTCCTCCCTCTTTTTGATTATAATAATAATAATAATAATCCTCCCACTTCTGGAAACGGTTTTCCATTCTTTACATCCAACATGTTTCCTGCAATTACTGCCAATCACCTCACATTCCTTATTATAATTACCATCCTTATCTAAACGAGATTATAATTTCTCAAGTCTCCTCCCTAAGAACTAGAACCTCATCGGCAAGAACCAAAACATCCTTTACAAAGGTCATTGTTACACACACTTTACTTATAATTCCCTGACGTCATACAACTCCCGACAAGTCCATACAACCTCCCTTAACCACTGACATATTTAGGTTATTTAGCCCTAAATACTTTGTATATATTAAAAGATCAAGAAATGTTGACTTGATCAAAAAGTATTTCAATTTTAATAATTTTCAGTGGTTTTGCACAATTCCAGTGACACGATTTATAATGACTGTCATCTCTCTCAGTGTATGTACTCAAGAGTTTACATTAGTCCCTATTTTAGGGATTAGAGTTTACTTGATAGTGTACCTGGAGTTTACCTGGAGAGAATTCCAGGGGTCAACGCCCCCGCGGCCCGGTCCGTGACCAGGCCTCATGTTGGACCAGAGCCTGATCAACCAGGCTGTTACTGCTAGCCGCACTCAGTCCAACGTACGAACCACAGCCTGGCTGGTCAGGTACCGACTTTAGGTGCCTGTCCAGTGCCTGCTTGAAGACAGCCAGGGGTTTGTTGGTAATCCCCCTGATGTATGCTGGGAGGCAGTTGAACAGTCTTGGGCCCCTGACACTTGTGTTGTCCCTCAACGTGCTAGTGGCACCCCTGCTCTTCATTGGGGGGATGTTACATCGCCTGCCGAGTCGTGCAAGTTTGGTACTAATCCCTCGAGAATTTTCCATGTGTATATAATAATGTATCTCTCCCGCCTGCGTTCTAGAGAGTACAGGTTTAGGAACTTCAAGCGTTCCCAGTAGTTGAGGTGGTTTATCGCAGTTATGCGTGCCGTGAAGGTTCTCTGCACATTTTCAAGGTCAGCAATTTCACCCGCCTTGAAAGGTGCAGTTAGTGTGCAGCAATATTCCAGCCTAGATAGAACAAGCGATCTGTAAAGTGTCATCCCTGGTTTTGAAGGTTCTCATTATCCATCCTGTCATTTTTCTAGCAGATGCAATTGCTACGGTGTTATGGTCCTTGAAGGTGAGATCCTTTGAGGATAATTGCAGCCTTAATGACCCTTGCGCAAGCATTAGACTTTAAGCTTAACAAATTAATAAGCAAGTAGTTCCTATCAATCACTTCTGAGGGTTCAAAGTGATAGGGGCCAGGAGCTATGACGCGACCCCTGCAACTACAATTAGGCGAGTGACTCATCAGGCTACTTGAGACGGGGACAGTGACACACGAGACTACTTGAGACAGGGACAGTGACACATGGGGCTACTTGAGAAAGGGACAGTGACACATGGGATTACTTGAGCAAGACATGTGCAATAGTCTTGACGTTTCGCCTCTACAGTAGGCTTCTTCAGTCTAATACAGAGGAGAATAAACTGGAGGCAGTAGGATGGACTGATTACATCATCTTTACCTTACTACTACGCCTGCTGCCTCTAACATATTCACCTCTGTATTTGACTGAAGAAGCCTACTGCAGAGGCGAAACGTTTTAATCAATAAAGTTACCCAACTGTTGCACGTCTTACTCTTCAAGAATACTGTAACCTAAAAAACAGACAGTAAACTCAGTATATATACACTGAGAAACAGCTCGGTGTATATACACTGTTTTAGACGGATGTATACTGAGATGGGCTGTAGTTGGCTCAAATGATTATAGCAGTCCTGGGGCGACAGATGGTCCATTGTAAGGTGCACGTGCACCACCCACACAGCAAGTGGTGCAGGTATCACTGTAGTGAACAACGTGCACCGCCCACACAACAGGTGCACGTATATCACTGTGTAGTCAGGTGGTGATGCACGTATCAGTGTAGTGGGTGACGTGCACCACCTGCTGTGTGGGTGGTGCACGTGCACACCACTTGTAGTGGGCGACGTGCACAACCCCACGGCAGGTTGTGCACCACTCGCCAGGCTGTGCACCTCACAGTGCTGCAGGTATCCAGGTCAGGTCCAGCCTCGCCATAAGGGCAAGAGTTACTTCATGCCAAGAAAGGCTCGAGAGCCGAACAAGGCGGTCACTCCCTTCAGTGGGGTACGTTGATGCTGCCGAGGGGCTCTTAATCCTAGGAATTGGAGCTACTCACCCTCTGGATCAAACCAGATTGCCTACCTTTTCCCCCGATGCAGTGTGACTTGTGGGTTTAGCGCTTCCCCATGAATGCAGTAATAACAAGACGGTGTCAGACGTTGAAATTTATTTAAACAAATTCGTCTCTTTACTAATGATTAGGCTCATTCAAACTGTTGCATAGCAACAAAATTAACCATCCCGTTTTCTGGTTAAAAGATTAATGGGATTTAAAACCTTTTGACTACACTAGGCTCACTGATATTTCTTTATATATTTTCACTCTTCACCTTTTCATTAGACAAGAATACTTCCCTAAAAACAACTGTCAACATAAATCCACTGAGAGTAATATATCTCTCGGTGTATATATCTTGTGCAGTTTTCAGTTCCCCGTCTTTATTTTGTCTGCATTACAATTTTATTTATTGTATCTCAGGAATGTGTTATAATTGATTTATTCTGATTGCTAGACAAATCTAACCTAGCTACACCAAACCTAACCAAAACTAAATAAAAAAAAATTGCTGTTAAGAAATGGCTCAAAAAATTATGCGACAAATCTGTTTATAGTCAAAATTATTTGTTGTTGCTTAAGAGGATGGGCTGAAAGTAAAGACATTTCTAGGGTTATTTACCCTCGGAGAATTATTAACCCAGGGTAAACCAACAAAGCCAAATAGTCTCCAATGGGGTTCACTTTTTTTAGAGGCTACCAACTGCAGAAGCCTCCTCTGAGTGGCTTCTAATCTTCAATGCAGGTATTTAACACCATTCCTCCATTGAGACAAGAGGTGCTAGGAATTATCGGACACAAAGATACCTTTCTCAGATCGCGTAGACCAAAACATCTATTATATTAATTTTTGCTCTAACACTGCGATTATCAGTCTGAAGTTCTAAACTTCATGAAATTAATATCTTTCATTAATAAAATACAATATCAAGTAATTTTAGGCTGATCTTAGCAGTATTAGACGGTGGTGGTTTGTTCTCAGGAAACAAGCTACGAGAGTGGAGTTTCTGTCTCGCTATTAGCGACCGGAGGATCAAGCCTCCACCAGTTCATGTGCTGAATAACACACAGATTTATCTCCTCGTATAAATATAATAATCCTGGCATGGGTCTTAGATGACCCGTAAAGTGGTTAAGCATCCGCTGGCCCTACAAGCCCCTGGCTTTACACCCACTTTAAAAACCAAATGATCACCACAGAGTAGTAAGCCACATAGGTTAGTTATGATGAAAAACAATTTAAAATCGTATTTATCCAGGTGACTATTAGTAGGTTTTTTCGAAACACTATAATCTATAAAGAAATTTTGTTTACTAGATTTATGGCTCATCGACTGCACGTGGAACAATAAATCTACAATTCACTTGTACACTAAACTCGAACATTTTATTCTATAAAATTTGCATTACATAAACTTCGAGAATAATCACTAGGAGACACATTTCTCAGTAATCATACCATATTAAATTTTCCAGCTGGTTTATAGCTGCTAAGCAATCTCACCTTTATTAACTCTGCTACAGATACCATGGTGCCACCATGGTCGTGGGAAGGAATCTCACTCGCTGGCTGTTTCCCACTCGCAACCAAACACACTCATGTGTGGCAGTCATGATACTCTTCTCTCTTGTTACTAGTTACATTTTGTCGTGTCATTTGTTGTTAGTAAGTGACTTGCATAATATTGTCCCTACACATCTCTCCCCTTCCTCACTCAAACACTATTTGAGACCACAAAATTATTATCTATAAACTAAAGTACAAGACTAAAAGTCATTTCTAAATGTAACATTAATTATTCTAAATGAGAGAACTGCATAACCCTGCCTCCCCCCATCCCCATTGAACACTGACTCACACCATAAATTATTACCCTCAAGTATAATTTACACTTATGTAACATACAAAATAAAAAAATATTTATAATCACAATCTGAACTATCCTAAATGATAGTCTCAGCTACTTGGTTAGTGTCCCTCACTGATGGGAAACCTTCTGCAGTAGCCTCCGACGTGATGGCTCCTCTGACTCAGAATGTCTCCATTCTCGTGCATCTGCTTTACTTTTATCAAGACTAAGATAAGAGACTCAACACTTATCAATTATTATTATTATTATTATTATTATAATCAAATAGAAGCGCTAAACCACAGGGGTCCCAACACTTATCAAGGGTGAAGGGCTAAGCACCTCAAAATTGTTCTCCCACTCCCACTGCACTGTATTGGAAAAGCACTGGTTGGTGAAACGTATTAATAAATAAATTACCACGATGTCGCACAGGTGACTTATTCAACTTCTTGGTATACTGTGTATATACCAGTAATGTAGTGAGACTTGTCTGTCATGGCCATTTCTGTGGCTCTACTATCATCATTTTCACTAGGAAGTGCTTAACTTATAAAGGTCATACAACGCCTGGGGAATAATAATAGTAATAATAATAATCTGTGAAGTAATCAGTTTTGATTCGATGAAGGGAAGAACAGCTTTAATTCCTTGAATCAAGAGCCCTTCACCGGCATCAGGTTGAGATGTAGTACAAGAGACAGCACAACTAGGGAGGTGATCAGATAATTCCTTCCATCGGCCTCGATCTCCAGCCTTCTTGGTTAACTAGAGAACTTGACTATCCGCCGTCACCCTGTGTTCGTAATAATGACTTGACTTAAGAGATATTGGTCCTGCATTTATGCTTCCAATGATCCATCTTACTGCCGTGCCAGCACGTACCCTGTGTGCAACATCTTTCCTCATTGTCTTCTGGCCCAGATTAAACCTTCTTGCACGGGAGCTACTAAGAGTTGAAATGTATAAAAGTACCGACATTTAATTAGGTAAATGAACACTTTCCCGAAAGTACATCAAACAGTTGTCCATGATAGACCCATCACTTCAGGTTTGGGCAGTGATATACAAAAGTTGACAGGGGTCCTGACCACGAACCTTCTCTGTGGGTGGAAACCATTAGTAGATTTACTTAACTGTGTCTGAGGCAACAACACTTCGAATAAAAGGTCGGCGAGTCTTGACGCGTCGACATCCTTATTTACAAACGAAACCGTCAACCAGTCTATCGCGTTCCAACGCCATTTAAGTTCATGACAAATTAGATCTTTCCCTTTCAGCTAGTTTATAAATTTAAATGCATTACATATGAATTTCGATGGTTTCAGCTACACCAACTAACTCTGCAATGTGTTACACTGTATTGTACTGGATTCAACATATTGTACTGAATTTGTCTCTCCTGATACCCTGAATATCTCCCGTTTCATTTAATAGTATTATCTTCCTAGGCACATCACTACATTGTTTATATTCGTCACTCAGCAATGTTACTTCATGATTTGAGTACAAGTCTAGTACAAGCCTCAGCACTGAATATCCATCACAATACTTTCATTATACACAACTTTAAATGTCAATGTCCTCTGTTGCCACTATCTTTTGAGGCATCAATAAATTTATCTTCACTGCTCTCACTGTTACTCACTACTGACAACTCAAACCACTGTTCAACTTTTTTAGTGATACACTGGTGCTAGCACACTCTTAGAAAGTGATACACACACTGGTGTTAGCACACTCTTAGAAAGTGATACACACACTGGTGCTAGCACACTTATATACAGACACTGGTGCTAGCACACTCTTAGAAAGTGATACACACTGGTGGTAGCACACTCTTAGAAATTGATACAGATACTAGTGCTAGCACATTCTTAAAAAATGATACGGACACTGGTGGTAGCACTTAGAAAATGATACAGACACTCTTGGAAAGAAGCCTCCCTGCTTCTTTCAGTGGTTCTCTAATGTTCATTAGCATGATACCTCGTGAACACCGATGTGAAAACCTTAATGGCCGTCACATGCAACAATTTTTTGTAATTTACTCATAAACATGAATTCTCCCTGGGTTGCCCCTCTTTCTGGGCAACCTGTGGGTATCATAAGCACGTACTTTCAATGAAACGGATGATAAAGATCTGGTTGGCGATATCTGGCTAAGTGAGCATCAGAGATCGCTCTGTACATGAAGCTTTTTTCCCTGCTTTGGTTTGTTTTCAACCAGGACTGAAAAATCCTATCTCGCACAGATATGTCGATGCAAATGGGACAACATGAAGGGCTTCATGGCTTTAATTCTTCTACACTCGTAGGTACTTCTCCCAAAGCTCCCAAGAAAGATTCTTAGTCATCCTTTGCTAAATAATCAAACTTCAGTTTAAGAAACTACTCTTGCAACACTTCAGATATACTCGACTGACAAAGACATGGGATTCCTAGTAAGAGTGAATCCGAGACAACACTGATATCGAAGGTTGCTTTCGATCTATTTTAAGATCATCAAAGAGTCCTTTGCCTTTCAGAAAATTGCTAAGAAAAGGAAAAGATGTGTTCTTTAGTTTGACATGAGTCTTCCACAACTGTAGCTTAGTGATAAATGTTCGAACTGCATCACAAATGCCAATAATAGTTGTATGTCTACCTTATAACTTAAGGTTAACGTCCCAAGGTTGATGGCATAGCAAGATCTTGCTAAATTTCATATAAGAGAAATTTTTAGAAAGGACTTAATTTTAAATGAGTTCTTGCTAACTGACCAATTTTACCCAAAAAGAAAGAAATATTTTCATCTTCATTCACACAGTCTTTGCAGAGGTTCCCAGATACGACAGTTTAGATGTCACTCCAAACAGCCAAGATCCCAAACCCCTCATTTAAAGTGCATGCATTGTACTCCCTACCTCCAGGACTCAAGTCCGGCTAATCGGTTTCCCTGAATCCCTTCACAAAATATTACCCTGCTCACATTCCAACAGCTCGTCAGGTTACAAAATCCATTCGTCTCCATTCACTCCTAACACGCTCACACATGCCTGCTTTATGTCCAAGCCCCTTGCACACAAAATCTCTTACCACCTCCATCCATCCTTTCCTAGGATGACCCCAACCCCTCCTACCCTACACTACAGATTTATACACCATCCAAGTCATCCTATTTTGCTCCATCCTCTCTAAATGACCAAACCACCTTAACAACCCTTCTTCGTTATATTCCAAACTTGAACAATTATGTAAATGTATTTTTGTAAGTGTATTTTTGGGGGTCTAAAAGGACTAGTCTAATTTACATTATTCCTTATGGGAATAAATTCGTTTGGTAATGACACTTGAACAGCATTCTGGAACATATATATAATGCGTAAAGCAACCACTAGGGAAATTATTATTATTTTAATCAAATAGAAGCGCTAAACCACAGGGGTTATACAGCACCACTAGGGAAAAAATAGTGAATTTCACTATTTTTTTTCACAGTGGAAGTTTCGCACATTGTGATCTCACCTGTTTACTGTGATCTTATTGTATAGCATCACAATATACAAAACAACCACTGAAAAAATTATGAAATTCATTATTTTTTCCCAGTGGTTGCTTATATTATGTACATACATATTCACTGGCAAAACGTCAATACTGTTCCATATAACTGCATCTGTGTCTACCATCAAGTCGGTATTTCGTAGCAATAAAATTTTTCAGTCACATTAATATTACGCATCTGCATTATTATAGAAACATTATTACCCCTACCACTTATTACTGTTAAATCATAGGAAAATTATCAACAATTTCCACAAAAAAATGGAGATAAAAAAAATAGTGGAAATAAATGCGTGTCAAAGGTTTTTTACCGATAACTTTTTTCGCAATTTTCTTCATTTTTTTTTTTACGCCTACCTACACTGGGTTTTTCCTTCGAGACATCGACATCCAAGCTTCTCTCTATATTGACTTAATTTGTTGTCACGGTTTGTGACTAATTATTATGTACAAAACGGTTTCGTAATCTACAATCAATTTTTTTTATTTCATAAAAACTTCACATTACGAAAGAAGAAAATACACAGGCAATAGAGTAATGCGCTATACTCTGTTCTAAAGTATATTTGCGTACCTTCATATTCTAGACCAGAATAAACTAAATGAAAAGGATGTACCATCAAGCCTCTACTTCCCAGACATTACGAAATAAAACAAGTTGTACGGCTAGCCACACATGCATACCAAAGGATCAGCGATTAAGAAACCTCACCTGTACGATTACAAATACCGGACCTTGTTCCAAAGAACACACCTGAAGCAACGAGTTCTTATTGCTGCACTCTAGGAAATTTCGATATCAGTCTCATGATAAAAATAAAACTAAGTAGTTGTATATTTAAAAGCTGGAATGGCTTGTATAATGTGTTGAAGGATTGTATGTGCTGCCCAGTCGAAAGAAAATGTTAGTTGGTTAGAAACGATATACGGCAAAACAAAATTATTATAATCAAGGGGGGGCGCTAAACCCGTAGGATTATGCAGCACCTGTGGGAGGGGGGTGGAAGGTATTCAGGCTTAATTCAGGGAACTGGAGCACAGATCCAATTCCCTAGATCAAGAGCCCCTCACCAGCGTCAAGGAACCTTCCTTGGGGGGTACGGCAAAAAAAATCTTTAATACAATATTTCATCTACAAGAGGTTTTATCGTATACCTGGAGAGGGTTCCGGGGGTCAACGCCCCCGCGGCCACTGTACATGTACTCGTAAAGCCTCTTGGTGAAACACGTCGTATGACTTTTTATTCACCTGTCATCTACGCCATACCACACCTACCCATAAAATGTTAGGTACAGAGAAGAGTTTTCTGAATTAATGGCGCCATACAAATGTTATATGTTCCTATTTGCAGTATATTAACGGAAGATAAGATAGAGAAACATCCTCTAGCTAGACAGTAACAGCACGCTTGTAGATTAATATAATAATACAATACCGTTAAGTTGCTTCAGCTTCACATTGTTCCAGACTATGGAGCAAAACCCTTCTCCAGGCTGAGGGACTGACCACCTCAAAACTACGTCTTCAAGGGTAATGGACTGATTACATCGTCCTTACATGTCTACTGCTATTGCTGCCTCTGTACGCGACTGAGAAAGCCTACTGTTGCACATGTGTCTCATTTATAGATAAGAAACATGTGAAACAGTTAGGCATCTTTATTCAAAAAAGTTTCGCCTACACGGTAGGCTTCATCAGTTGATCATATTATCTCTCCATTAGTGCTGCTGCTGTTTCCATATTTGCCACCTCTATATACGAGTGATGAAGCCTACCGTGTAGGCGAAACGTTTCGGAATACAGTTGCCTAACTATTGCACATGATTTTTATTTATCTACTTTTAGGTATTGTATACCATTAATATATTTACAGAACGTTAGTAACATTAAGACAGCTAAACGATACACATAAAATAAGTTTAAGGCTCATCAGCTGAAGTTGGGGCACTGAGGGTGCAGTTCACTTGGGTACTAACATCGAGAATACTTAGATCCCTAAAATAGTGATTTCCCCCCTCAAGGGAGGCTCCATGCCAGGGAGGAACTCTTGATTTAAGGATCTGAACCTGTTCTTCCCTTCCTTGAATTGAACCTGATTGCATCTGATTCCCCCAGGCCCTTCAATGAGCCTAATGGGTTTAGAGCTCCCGTATGAATATATAAACTGAAAATATATATATATATATATATTATATACACTGAGCGACATATACTGTTCAGTGTATATACCGTTCCAATAGAATAAAAATAAACCACTAGATATACTATAAGGTCTATTTGCATTAGAAAAGTGACCTCCACGAGAATAGCGTAGTGCAACACTCATATCAATAAATACCGTATACTTAACAAGTACTCAAGTGTTATATACTTTAGGAAATATATATATATATATATATATATATATATATATATATATATATATATATATATATATACGTATTTGTGCTGAACGAAAAATAACGACATTTTCACTAATAATGTTGGTGAGTGTGGGTGGATAGAGAAGAAACCAGTATCAACCAAGAACTATGCAGCTTTGATGATGATTAATAATATTAAAATTTTGCGCTAAACCCGTATGGTTTTAGGGCTTTCTAGTCGTTAGCGTTAAACCGGTAGGGATCATACAACAGCCTCAATAAAACTGGGCATATAATATTATTATTATAATGATAATCTTTATTTCTACAATTACAAGATACAACTGGTACATATGTACCTAGTTATGAGGAGCATTTCGGGCAACTTACGTTAATCTTGTCCCCCAGGATGCCACCCACACCAGGCATCTACTTACTGCTAGGTGAAGAGGGACAGCAGGTGTAAGGAAACATGCCCAACGTTTCACCCATGCCGGGGATCAGTCCCATACCCCCTCAGTGTGAACCGAGGACGCTACTATATCGTATTACTTCAGCATTTTATTAATTTATTCAGGGGGAAGCGCTAAATCCGTATGGAGTCATATAAGACACTACATTGGTAACTATAATTCATTCACGTATACAGGTGATCCAACCATCTGAGTTTAGAAAACTAGTCGCCTTAATTTGGAAAATTTTCTCAGCATAAAAATTTACAGTAAGTTCCTGCAACAATTTCGTTGCAGATTCTTTGATGAAAATATTATCGTAGGTTACCGTACTTATGATAAATAACAAGCAAATGTGTACACACATATTAGTATTGTTTATAAATCTGCCATATAGATATAACACTAGAACATATTCACCAGAAGCACGTTTCTAAACTCTGAGTTACATCACTGTGGTTGAGCTCTGGCTGCAACATCAGTGGTTGAGCTCTAGCTGCAACACCAGTGGTTGAGCTCTAGCTGCAACATCACCCAGGTTGAGCTCTAGCTGCAACATCACCGAGGTTGAGCTCTAGCTGCAACATCACCGAGGTTGAGCTCTAGCTGCAACTTCACCGAGGTTGAGCTCTTTCTGCAACTTCACTGAGGTTGAGCTCTAGCTGTAACTTCACTGAGGTTGAGCTCTAGCTGCAACTTCACTGAGGTTGAGCTCTAGCTACAACTTCACTGAGGTTGAGCTCTAACTGCAACTTCACTGAGGTTCAGCTCTAGCTGCAACTTCAGAGGTTGAGCTCTAGCAGCAACTTCACTGAGGTTGAGCTCTAGCTGCAACTTCACTGAGGTTGAGCTCTAGCTGCAACTTAACTGAGGTTGAGCTCTAGCTGCAACTTAACTGATGTTGAGCTCTAGCTGCAACTTCACTGAGGTTGAGCTCTAGCTGCAACTTCACTGAGGTTGAATTCTAGCTGCAACTTCACTGAGGTTGAGCTCTAGCTGCAACTTCACTGAGGTTGAGCTCTAGCTGCAACTTCACTGAGGTTGAGCTCTAGTTGCAACTTCACTGAGGTTGAGCTCTAGCTGCAACTTCACTGAGGTTGAGCTCTAGCTGCAACTTCACTGAGGTTGAGCTCTAGCTGCAACTTCACTGAGGTTGAGCTCTAGCTGCAACTTCACTGAGGTTGAGCTCTAGCTGCAACTTCACCGAGGTTGAGCTCTAGCTGCAACTTCACCGAGGTTGAGCTCTACTTGCAACTTCACCGAGGTTGAGCTCTACTTGCAACTTCACCGAGGTTGAGCTCTACTTGCAACTTCACCGAGGTTGAACTCTAGCTGCAACATCACCGAGGTTGAACTCTAGCTGCAACTTCACCGAGGTTGAACTCTAGCTGCAACTTCACCGAGGTTGAACTCTAGCTGCAACTTCACCGAGGTTGAACTCTAGCTGCAACTTCACCGAGGTTGAACTCTAGCTGCAACTTCACCGAGGTTGAACTCTAGCTGCAACTTCACCGAGGTTGAACTGCTACTTCAGGTTGAACCTCGCAACTTCACCGAGGTTGAACTCTAGCTGCAACTTCACCGAGGTTGAACTCTAGCTGCAACTTCACCGAGGTTGAACTCTAGCTGCAACTTCACCGAGGTTGAACTCTAGCTGCAACTTCACCGAGGTTGAACTCTAGCTGCAACTTCACCGAGGTTGAACTCTAGCTGCAACTTCACCGAGGTTGAACTCTAGCTGCAACTTCACCGAGGTTGAACTCTAGCTGCAACTTCACCGAGGTTGAACTCTAGCTGCAACTTCACCGAGGTTGAACTCTAGCTGCAACTTCACCGAGGTTGAACTCTAGCTGCAACTTCACCGAGGTTGAACTCTAGCTGCAACTTCACCGAGGTTGAACTCTAGCTGCAACTTCACCGAGGTTGAACTCTAGCTGCAACTTCACCGAGGTTGAACTCTAGCTGCACACTTCACTCGAGGTTGAACTCTAGCTGCAACTTCACCGAGGTTGAACTCTAGCTGCAACTTCACCGAGGTTGAACTCTAGCTGCAACTTCACCGAGGTTGAACTCTAGCTGCAACTTCACCGAGGTTGAACTCTAGCTGCAACTTCACCGAGGTTGAACTCTAGCTGCAACTTCACCGAGGTTGAACTCTAGCTGCAACTTCACCGAGGTTGAACTCTAGCTGCAACTTCACCGAGGTTGAACTCTAGCTGCAACTTCACCGAGGTTGAACTCTAGCTGCAACTTCACCGAGGTTGAACTCTAGCTGCAACTTCACCGAGGCTGAACTCTAGCTGCAACTTCACCGAGGCTGAACTCTAGCTGCAACTTCACTGAGGTTGAACTCTAGCTGCAACTTCACCGACGTTGAACTCTAGCTGCAACTTCACCGAGGTTGAACTCTAGCTGCAACTTCACTGAGGTTGAACTCTAGCTGCAACTTCACCGAGGTTGAACTCTAGCTGCAACTTCACCGAGGTTGAACTCTAGCTGCAACTTCACCGAGGTTGAACTCTAGCTGCAACTTCACTGAGGTTGAACTCTAGCTGCAACTTCACTGAGGTTGAACTCTAGCTGCAACTTCACCGAGGTTGAACTCTAGCTGCAACTTCACTGAGGTTGAACTCTAGCTGCAACTTCACTGAGGTTGAACTCTAGCTGCATCTTCACTGAGGTTGAACTCTAGCTGCAACTTCACTGAGGTTGAACTCTAGCTGCAACTTCACTGAGGTTGAACTCTAGCTGCAACTTCACTGAGGTTGAACTCTAGCTGCAACTTCACTGAGGTTGAACTCTAGCTGCAACTTCACTGAGGTTGAACTCTAGCTGCAACTACACTGAGGTTGAACTCTAGCTGCAACTTCACTGAGGTTGAACTCTAGCTGCAACTTCACTGAGGTTGAACTCTAGCTGCAACTACACTGAGGTTGAACTCTAGCTGCAACTTTACTGGGGTTGAACTCTAGCTGCAACATCATGCACGATATAATCTTCAGTAAGTTAGGACCCAGGTCAAACGGTCGTACCTATTCAGGAAGTTATAATACAGGCGGCAGCTGCAGCTCTCTTCACTGACCCATTTCTATGGGTGTCTGTAAGTTAACTTATCACACACACACGCCTGGTTATTCCTTGAAAACTCACTGTATAACTAGTTAACAGCACATGAGAGTGGTTACAATAGCGAGCAGAAACACTGTACTCCTTCCTAAGGCGATCACCGCAGCACTGAGTTGACTCACAGTTGTCTATACAAGTCACTGAGTAGAACACCGCTACTTTTCAGTAAGTATCGTTCACTTCATTATTTACCAATGTATTCCACTGCATTCGCTTGTTGCTTGGCTTTATAATTCAACTTGTTATTGCAAGTACGCTTAATTTTAAAGTAATTCTTCATTTAAGTATTTTAAATTGTCGTTTAGACTTATAATACACAAGATCACGTCGATAATTCGACAGTGAGAAGTGTCCAAACAAAATTAATCAAAACTTGTTTCACTGCAATACACAGTAACCAACTGTGAATTATTTCTTGAATTTCCTCCTTGTTATAAATTTAAAATGGCAATAATGTCGCCTGCAAGTCAGAGCTGGTAATAAAAGCCCATCTTAAATAATTATAAACGATATCTTAAAGCAGTTAAATTGACCAAGAGCACAAATAATTCGATAAAAATATATAGAAAGTTGCCAAGTAGTACTAACATGAGGTGATACCAACGTCGGCTGAGTTTTTCTCTTGGTCGTCCCTTATATAAGTAAGTTTTATGGAGACGCTTAAGCAGGATGTTCACTTACACCACCAGCTGGGAGACACAGCTTTAATACTTGAGTTCATACGTTGGGAAGGAGGAATACTGATATAACAGTAGAACATGTATAGATCAAAATAAGGGACCTTGCAATTTGACGCATCTATTTCAAAAGAACATGCAACAACAGATGTGTTGTTGATCTTACTGTTATATACAAGGCCAATGATCTAAGGGGTTCCCACCTGCTCCAAATTACATGGTCAGATATAAGACAGCCATTATACCACAAGACTGTCTACTCTGTACCTTATCAAGACCACTGCACCAGTCACCAGGCACTCCATACATGGCTCAACATTGGGAACTTGTTCTCACAAAAATAAACATTTGAGAAATTAAAACAAGTGACCAGACAAAGGTGGTGTCTATCAGTACACAATGTAAAGGTAAGATAATATTAGCTAAGTTCTGACTTTACGAAGACAAGAAGGAACTTTTTATTAAGACGTTTCGCTTTGTGTGGGACTTTATGACTTAATAAAGTTCTATACAGAGCGAAACATCACGTTAAACGCAAGTTCTATAGCCTGTTTAAGAGTCAACAGTATGAGAGTTGGCTGGTTAGTGGGGTTTAAAGCCTGTCGACTACACGAGGGTCATTACTGCTGCAGATAACTTGTTGACCACCAGTCAGGAATACTTTAATCCCTAAAATAGGGATTAAAGTCAACTCTCAGTATATATACACTGAGCAACATACAACTCGTCATGTATGCAATATACTGAGATCAATTAAAAGCTCATAGCTTGTGAAACACTTGATATGACTCTTAATTATTCTTATACAACACTTTAATGTTAGTAAAGAATATTAATAAAAAAAAGGAGAGAAGTGGCATGAAGTGACAAATGAATAACCAAGAGAACGGCCGGTTCACTGAACGTACGGGTTTAGTACTTCCCGTGAATATTATAATAATAGTAATAATAATAATAACAATGTTAATAAAATAGTTTATTGTACGCCCTCTTCCTCATTATTATTATTATTATTATTATTATTATTATTATTATTATTTTTAATATTATTATTATTATTATCGGTAAGTGTTAAACCTGCGTAAAGCACTTGAGGTATGGGAGGTAATCAGGTTTACTACAAGGGCAAGATAGCTCTAATTCCTTGCATCAAGAGCCTTTCACCCTCCCATCCATGATGGGGCGCCATGTTATACTGTAGGAGGGAAGACCAAAAAAATGGGTCTTTGTAAAATGTCTTTTTAAACTACATAATTTAATTTCTATTACAGAACATAATTTGATCAAATCAAATCAAATCTTTATTTCTCTGTAAAGATTACAATGTGTGATAAATTAGACACATATGCAACACTTGGGTATCTTTATTGAGGAAACGTTTCGCCACACAGTGGCTTCATCAGTCCAATACAAAGCAGAAAGGTGTAAGGAGAGGAGGAGTTTGAGGTAATCAGTCCCTCGGCCTGGAGTCGATGTGTTCAGTCCATCAATCTTGTAGGAATACAGCACAGGGCCGCAGAGGTAAGATTTACCACTCTCTTAACCTCTCTTTTTCTCTCCATATACTCCTCCCTCCTTGCATCACTTCTACTTTGTAAAAACCTCTCATATGCTAACTTTTTCTCTTACTACTCTCTTTACATAATCATTCCACCAATCGCTCTTCTTCCCTCCCGCACCCACTTTCCTATAACCACAAACTTCTGCTGAACACACTAGCACTATATTTCTAAACTTACCCCATACCTCTTCTACCCCACTGCCTATACTCTCACTAGCCCATCTGTCCTTCAACAGTTGTTTATATCTTACCCTAACTGCCGCCTCCTTTAGTTTATAAATCTTCACTTTTCTCTTACTTGCTGTTTCCATTCTCCTTGTATCCCATCTACCTTTTACTCTCACTGTAGCTACAACTAAAAAGTGATCTGATATATCTGTAGCCCCTCTATAAACATGTACATCCTGAAGTCTACTCAACAGTCTTTTATCTACCAATACGTAGTCCAACAAACTACTGTCATTTCGCCCTACATCATATCTTGTATACTTATTTATCCTCTTTTTCTTAAAATATGTGTTACCTATAACCAAACCCCTTTCTATACAAAGTTCAATCAAAGGCTCCCCATTATCATTTACACCTGGCACCCCAAACTTACCTACCACACCCTCTCTAAACGCTTCTCCTACTTTAGCATTTAGGTCTCCTACCACGATTACTCTCTCACTTGGCTCAAAAGTTCCTACACACTTGCTTAACATCTCCCAAAATCTCTCTCTCCTCTACACTCCTCTCTTCTCCAGGTGCATACGCACTTATTATGACCCACTTTTCACATCCGACCCTTATTTTAATCCACATAATCCTTGAATTTATACATTTATGTTCCCTCTTCTATCTCCATAACTGGTCCTTCAACATTATTGCTACCCCTTCCTTAGTTCTAACTCTCTCAGTTACTCCTGACTTAATCCCATTTATTTCTCCCCACTGAAACTCGCCTAATCCCTTCAGCTTTGTTTTACTTAGGGCCAGGACATCCAACTTCTTTTCATTCATAACATTAGTAATCATCTCTTTCTTATCATCCGCACTACATCCACGCACATTCTAACATCCCAATTTTATGAAGTTTTTCCTTATCTTGTTTTTAGTACTTTATACAGGAAAAAGGGGTTACTAGCCCATTGCTCCCGGCATTTAGTCGCTTCTTACGACACTCATAGCTTACGAAGGAAGGATTCTGTTCCCCTTCCCCATGGAGATAAGCAGAAATAAAAAAGAACAAGAACTAGGAAGAAAAATAGAAGAAAAACCCAGAGGGGTTAGTATATATATGCTTGTACATGCAACCTTGCATGTTTATGAGACAGAAAAAGACACCAGCAATCCTACCATCATGCGAAACAATTACCGGCTTGAGTTTCACACTCATTTGGTAGGACGGTAGTACCTCCCTGGGTGGTTGCTGTCTACCAACCTACTACATATTATAAAACAATAATTACAAAGATGACCACTAGCATGCCTAGCATGCCTAGCATGCCTAGCATGCCTAGGCACTTCAGTAATTTAACATATTGTATATTATCTATTAAATGGCAGAGATAATTCCTAATTTAATTAATATAAATTTTCTCAATCGTATAAGAGATAATTTATGTCACTTGTGTAAAAATTGATACAATATCAAGAGACCAGATATCTAATCGTTAATACCTAAGTAATTGCCTATCTTCTGTAGAACCTATTTAGAGATATCCTTAAAGTGTTTACTTTGATACAATCTAAGATATATTGTGCAGTGGTGCTAAGTTATAGTGTATAGTGATGTTAAGATATAGTGTATAGCGGTGTTAAGATATAGTGTGCAGTGGTATTAAGATATAGTGTCCAGTGGTGTTAAGATATAGTGTATAGTGGTGTTAAGATATAGTGTATAGTGGTGTTAAGATATAGTGTATAGTGGTGTTAAGATATAGTGTTCTAGTGTGTAGTGGTATTAATATATAGTGTTCTAGTGTGTAGTGGTATTAAGATATAATGGAAGGTTTGATTTAGTTTTGGGATGAAGAAATTGGGATGTTAGATGACCAAGCAGTCAGTAGGTACCTGAGTGTTAATCTTTTCACATCATGTTCCTGTTCACCAAGCAGTCAATAGGTACCTCGGTGTTAGTGTTCTTATACCTGATGTTCCTGTTCACCTAACAGTTAATAATTACCTGAATGAATCAGTGGCTGTGGGTCGTGTGTTGGGATGATGGTGTTGGGATGGTGGTGCTGGGAGGATGGTGTTGGGATGGTGTTGCTGGGAGGATGGTGTTGCTGGGAGGATGGTGTTGGGATGGTGGTGCTGGGAGGATGGTGTTGGGATGGTGGTGCTGGGAGGATGGTGTTGGGATGGTGGTGCTGGGATGGTGGTGCTGGGAGGATGGTGTTGGGATGGTGGTGCAGGGAGGATGGTGTTGGGATGATGGTGCTGGGAGGATTGTGTTGGGATGGTGGTGTTGGGATGATGGTGTTGGGATGGTAGTGCTGGTAGGATGGTGGTGCTAGGATGGTGGTGCTGGGAGGATGGTGTTGGGATGGTGGTGCTGGGAGGATGGTGTTGGGATGGTGGTGTTGGGATGATGGTGTGGGGATGGTAGTGCTGGTAGGATGGTGGTGCTAGGATGGTGGTGCTGGGAGGATGGTGTTGGGATGGTGGTGCTGGGAGGATGGTGTTGGGATGGTGGTGCAGGGAGGATGGTGTTGGGATGGTGGTGCAGGGAGGATGGTGTTGGATGGTGGTGCAGGGAGGATGGTGTTGGGATGGTGGTGATGGGATGATGGTGTTGGGATGGTGGTGATGAGATGATGGTGTTGGGATGGTGGTGCAGGGAGGATGGTGTTGCGATGGTGGTGATGGGAGGATGGTGTTGGGATGGTGGTGATGGGAGGATGGTGTTGGGATGGTGGTGCTAGGATGGTGTTGGGATGGTGGTGCTGGGAGGATGGTGTTGGGATGATTGTGCTGGAGGATAGTGTTGGGGTGGTGGTGCTGGGATGATGGTGCTGGGATGGTGGAGCAAGGAGGATAGTGTTGGGATGGTGGTGCTGGGATAGTGGCGCAGGGAGGATAGTGTTGGGATGGTGGTGCTGGGATGGTAGTGCTGGAAGGATGGTATTGGGATGATGGTGCTGGAAGGATGGTGTTAGGATGGTGGTGCTTCCAGGAAGGTGTTGGGATGGTGGCGCTGGGAGGATGGTGTTGGGATGGTGGTGCTGGGAGGATGGTGTTGGGATGGTGGTGCTGGGAGGATGGTGTTGGGATGGTGGTGCTTCCAGGAAGGTGTTGGGATGGTGGCGCTGGGGGGATGGTGTTGGGATGGTGGTGCTGGGAGAATGGTGTTGGGATGGTGGTGCTTGGAGGATGGTGTTGGGATGGTGGTGCTGGGAGGATGGTGTTGGGATGGTGGCGCAAGGAGGATAGTGTTGGGATGGTGGTGCTGGGATAGTGGCGCAGGGAGGATAGTGTTGGGATGGTGGTGCTGGGATGGTAGTGCTGGAAGGATGGTATTGGGATGATGGTGCTGGAAGGATGGTGGTGCTTCCAGGAAGGTGTTGGGATGGTGGCGCTGGGAGGATGGTGTTGGGATGGTGGTGCTGTGAGGATGGTGTTGGGAGGTGGTGCTGGAGGATGGTGTGCTGGGAGGATGGTGTTGGGATGGTGGTGCTTCCAGGAAGGTGTTGGGATGGTGGCGCTGGGAGGATGGTGTTGGGATGGTGGTGCTGGGAGGATGGGGTTGGGATGGTGGTGCTGGGAGGATTGTGTTGGGATGGTGGTGCTGGGAGGATGGTGTTGGGATGGTGGTGCTGGGAGGATGGTGTTGGGATGGTGGTGCTGGGAGGATGGTGTTGGGATGGTGGTGCTGGGAGGATGGTGTTGGGATGGTGGTGCTGGGAGGATGGTGTTGGGATGGTGGTGATGGGATGATGGTGTTGGGATGGTGGTGCAGGGAGGATGGTGTTGCGATGGTGGTGATGGGAGGATGGTGTTGGGATGGTGGTGATGGGAGGATGGTGTTGGGATGATTGTGCTGGAGGATAGTGTTGGGGTGGTGGTGCTGGGATGATGGTGCTGGGATGGTGGAGCAAGGAGGATAGTGTTGGGATGGTGGTGCTGGATAGTGGCGCAGGGAGGATAGTGTTGGGATGGTGGTGCTGGGATGGTAGTGCTGGAAGGATGGTATTGGGATGATGGTGCTGGAAGGATGGTGTTAGGATGGTGGTGCTTCCAGGAAGGTGTTGGGATGGTGGCGCTGGGAGGATGGTGTTGGGATGGTGGTGCTGGGAGGATGGTGTTGGGATGGTGGTGCTGGGAGGATGGTGTTGGGATGGTGGTGCTTCCAGGAAGGTGTTGGGATGGTGGCGCTGGGGGGATGGTGTTGGGATGGTGGTGCTGGGAGAATGGTGTTGGGATGGTGGTGCTTGGAGGATGGTGTTGGGATGGTGGTGCTGGGAGGATGGTGTTGGGATGGTGGCGCAAGGAGGATAGTGTTGGGATGGTGGTGCTGGGATAGTGGCGCAGGGAGGATAGTGTTGGGATGGTGGTGCTGGGATGGTAGTGCTGGAAGGATGGTATTGGGATGATGGTGCTGGAAGGATGGTGGTGCTTCCAGGAAGGTGTTGGGATGGTGGCGCTGGGAGGATGGTGTTGGGATGGTGGTGCTGTGAGGATGGTGTTGGGATGGTGGTGCTGGGAGGATGGTGTTGGGATGGTGGTGCTTCCAGGAAGGTGTTGGGATGGTGGCGCTGGGAGGATGGTGTTGGGATGGTGGTGCTGGGAGGATGGTGTTGGGATGGTGGTGCTGGGAGGATTGTGTTGGGATGGTGGTGCTGGGAGGATGGTGTTGGGATGGTGGTGCTGGGAGGATGGTGTTGGGATGGTGGTGCTGGGAGGATGGTGTTGGGATGGTGGTGCTGGGAGGATGGTGTTGGGACGATGGTACTGTAAGGGTGGTGCTGGTAGGGTGGACAGGGAGGGTGGTGCTGGTAAGGTGGGCAAGGAGGGTGGTTCTATGTTCGCAGGGAGGTTGAGCTGGGAGGTTGGGCTGGGAGGTTGGGCTGGGAGGTTGGGCTGGGAGGGTGGTGGTGAGTGGGTGGGCTGGGAGGGAGGTGCTGGGAGGTTGGGCTAGGAGGGTGGTGGTGGGTGGGCAGGGAGGGTGGTGCTGGGAGGTTGGGCTGGGTGGATGGTGCTGGGAGGTTGGGCTCGGAGGGTGGTGCTAGGTGGATGGTGCTAGGTGGGTGGGCTGGGAGGGTGGTGCTAGGTTGGTGGGCTGGAAGGGTAGTTTTAGGTTGATGGTGCAGGTAGGTTGGGCTGGGAGAGTGGTGCTGGGTTGGTTTGCTGGGAGGGTGGTGCTGGGACGTTGGGGCTGGAAGGTTTGGTGTGTAACATACCCCGAAACTTACAATTTATTCGGTATTCATCACACAGCCACTTCATGCATTCTTTCCGTACTAGACAAAACTGGCAGTTAGGGTGGTGTGGCTGTAGAGGGCCCTCAGTCACGCTGATTGGTTGTCAAGTTGGGTGAGAGGTTGACTGCAGCCGAATTGACGTTATACTTACACCCATGGTTGGAGTCAGTCTCTCATTAGCAAGCCGAGTACACATACTGGTCTCTCTTGTAAAAGTTATAAGCTGACAGCTGCAAGTTAGCTCGCTTTGCTCTCTCATGCATTATTATTATGCTGCTCTACTGCACACTGTGTATATTGCAAGTATTGATGGAGTAAATATAAGGATACTGAAAATGTACCCTTATTGTTCGTTTTTGTCTTTATTCTCGTGGTTTGTTCCTTTCCTGGAGACTTGATTTACGACCAGGTACTACAGGTCTTTCTGTATTTGTAGCTGCTGTGTACTGAGTATATTAATTCTAGATGGCACTTGTTTTGTTTAGTGCTGGCTTGGTAATGCCACCAACGCGTGTTAGGCATTTGGTGACAGGATATACCTTGCAATCTTTGTTTAGACTATATCTACGGTTATTGCTGGCGTATTGCTCGTTCAGGCATTGAATATCGTCGCACTTTAACTGCTGCACAGCTTCGTGAGCTAATTAGCAACACGCTAAGCAACCTGATTTCTCCATCTAGTGTGTCTGTTGCACAGGGCTCTCGTACTAGTCTGTGCTCCCCACTCTGTTTTCTTGCTCGTAATGGTACTGATCATACTTCTGAGAGTGTATCTGATAATCTGCCAGTCGCAGGGGCAAATAACAGATTTATCTGCTTCGTTGGCACTTGAATTAGCGAAACTTACTCTTGAGCAGACTAGGGAATAGTGTACTTTCGCTAAGAATATGATACGGAAAAAGGGACTGAGAAAATATCATCTTACGTGTGATGAGTATTTTAATGAGCAGAAATCAATGTCCCTTATACTTCATTGTTTTGAGTCAGAACATCAAGCTCAAGCTCAGCAGTGGCCCCTGACTTAACGCTTAGTTTTGATTATAATAACAATCGGCAGTGGCCAGTCAAGCATTGGGCAACACTTGTTTACATGGCGTTGCAATGTAAAGTACAGGAATTCAACTCTAGCTTGGGTGATGAAGACTTATCTAATTATGGCGTTGTGAAGGATTATCAGTGTAACTCTGCCAAAAACAGATGTGAATAGGTGTCAACCAGGGCAATCGTGTGTACATTTTGCTAGGCTCCAAAATTTTTCATCAGTGGTACAAGGTGTCTCGAACTTCAGTGAACTGATGCAATTTATTCTGAGAGATAACTTCTTGGAGTCGATTGATCATAATGTTAGGGTCTTTCTGGACGTCAGTTTTGGAGGCAGAAAAATTGGCCGATACTTTTGAGGCCAATCGTTACTTAAGTGAGAGAGCCTATCAGGTCTTTTCCCAATGTCATTGTGGTGATAAAGAACATCGGTGGAAGAGCTCTACAGGTGGCATGAAGACTTAAGCTATGAGTGAACTACAATACACCTCTAAAGACCAGACATATACTATTCGAGACACGATTTCAGAGCCGACATGGTGTTGTTAATGCCATAAGCCCAGCCATCTTATCTCAGTCTGTTTTAACTCCAATGATAGTCTTCCATAGTTGGTAAGTCTCGTAAGTCCAGTACTCAGAAACCTATAAGGAACATTTTCCCACTGTTAAGTATTCCCGATTCCCAGAAGGAAGTAGAAGCATGTATGATCCCATTTTCCAGTGAAGGACACATAGCAATGTTAGTCAGATCCTCCCATAGTTGTAAAAACTTTTAGGGATATCAGGGTATACTGGTCCTTAACACGAGATGGGATACTTCCTACCCCAAAAGACATTTTTCTTAACAGACTTGTTCTCTTAGAGACCTTTAGGGGGAAGCAACTCTGTGCCTTGCATAGAATATTTATTAAATCTAAGTACTACACCGGGTATTTTAGCATAAGAGTATCAGGAGAATTTCACTCGAAAGACGAACTCTTCATAGGCAACGATATCTCTCTTCCAGACTGTGTTCTGATCCTGTACTGATTCTCCAAAACTCTGCACCTGAACAAGTTCCAGTTATGTTAATAAACGGTTCACAAAACCGACAAATTGATAAACGAGACAATATTGCAACATTTGAGTATCTCTATTCTGGAAACGTTTCGCCACGCAGGGACTTCTTCAGTCCAGTGTAGAGCAAGATGGAAGATGAGGAGGAGGAGGAGGAGTTTGAGGAAATCATCCCTATCTTCGCAAATATGCCGCACTTTTGTTAAGATTGATGGATTGAACACATCGACTCCAGGCTGAGGAACTGATTGCCTCAAACTCCTCTTCGTCTTCCACCTTTCTCTGCATTGGACTGAAGAAGCCACTTCGTGGCGAAACGTTTCGTGAATAAAGATACCCAAATGATGCAAAAGTGTCTCATTTATCAAGTTCCAGTTATGTTCATAATGCAGGCAATGTCCAACAGAAAAATCTGGTGAGAATGCTGACCTTATCTTGGGAGAATCATACCTTGGGTTAGACAAATTGTTTTATGATGATACCTGGCCAGGACCTCGCAAATCAAGTGATAGTTCCATGATCAAGCCTTCATATTCCTTGGTGGCAGGACTGCCAGATGCTCCCGCTTCCAAAGACCTTCAGGGAATAGCAACACCTGGACCCTTGATGGCATCTGCCTTTAAGCCGACGGTCTCTGAAGCCAATGCTGGGTCACTCTCGTCTTGTTACTAACTTAAAAATGATTTCCTTAATTGAAAAAAAGCTTACTGGAAAGGAGTTAATGGAGAGCTCCATGCCTGACGTCCCGAAGAGATTTAAGTTTTAGATATTGAGGGTGTTACATTATTCATCTATGGGGGAGATTCAGGTGTTTCCAAACCTTTTCTAGAACTGCTAAGCACTTTGACTGGCATGTTTGAGATAAGACATCAAGAGATACGTCAGGTCCTGTCATGAATGCCAGCTGGTGGGAAAACCTGGGCATTACATCTAACCGGTGCCTCTGTGTTCTATACAGTGTGATGAAAAACCCTTTGCGGACCTGATCATCGATTGTGTATGGCCTCTACCTAAGGCCAGATCAGGTAACCAGTATATTTTTATAACCATGGATAAGACAACCAGATATCCTGAGGCAGTGCTTTGGTGTGGTATCAATACCAAAATAATTATAATGGCCTTCATTTGAATTATATCTCATAACAAAATCCCAAGGACTATCCAAAGTGAACAGGATCAAGATTCCGGTTTTAAGCAGTCTGGGCATCAAGCACTTTCTTTCAATAGTTTACTACCCTCAGTCACAAGGGGCACTTGAAAGATTCTATCAAACCTTGAAAACAATGATGCTTACTTTTTGCCTACATTTTCCTACAGACTGGGATGAGTCCTTGCCTTTGATGCTTTTCGGTGTGAGAGGTACCATGCAGGAGTCTACCGGGTACGGTATCTTTGACCTGATATTTGGCCATAGCATAAGGAAAAGACAAGGGCCGGTACAAGTCCGGCGAACCTACTACCTCTGCAAGTACTCAGAGAGTTGGCTGGGAGGTGACATCACGAGTAATACTCTATATGATTTCAAGACAAGACTACACCTAGTACATTAAATGATTAAGTATATCCTTAAGAGAGCTCAGGACGAAGCTCCTCTTGACAAACCTGTGAAGGGTAAAGCCTACGACATGTATCAGACTAAAAAAAAAAATTGAATCTGTCTTACTCCCTGACAATAACATGTCTTCTGTTCCTACAAACCCCAGTGATGAGACTGACACCTTGCATATCAGTGGTACTGAAATATGATAACCTAACTCTGATGTACAGGAAAACCTATGTCCATTAATGTGTGGTATCACGGAAGTGCAGATGGCTGATATCACAACCTTTCTGCAGTCCTACCCTGACACATTTTCGGATGTTCCAAAAGTATGCAATTTTGGATTTCATGATGTAAACGAGGGCACAACAAAACTGATTAAACTCTTCCATTACAGAGATAACTCACAGAATACTACAACAAAAAATAAATTTCCTACTAGAGCACGGGTTAATGGGGAAATTTTTACTCTATAAGACTAGCCTGCAGCCTTGTGAAGAAACCATTTGGTGTTAGGATGTGTACAGCCAACTGGAAGGGGAATTAAGTCATAATACCAGATGCCTACCCACTTTCCCACGTGGAATACATTGTGAGCTTCATGGTTTAGAGCTTAGTTTTGATTATAATAATAATAATAATAATAATAATAATAATAATAATAATAATAATAATAATAATAATAATGTGTACTTCATGAGTTTGGACAGATTTGTCTACAAATTGGACTTCTTCAAGGGCTACTACCAGATCTCTTAACTGAGAGTGCCACAGAAAAACTCTGCATTTGTAGTTCTAGGAAGTCATTGCCAATACACCATGAACCCTTTGGCATGCACAATGCACTAGCCTTGTTCCAAAAAATTATCCATCTGGACCCCCTTGATGCTGGTGAGGGGCTCTTGATCTATGAAATTGTATCTGTGCTCCATTTCCCTGAATTAAGCCTGAATACCTTCCATCCCCCCTACAGGCGCTGTATAATCCTACGAGTTTAGCGCTCCCCCATGATTATCATATATCCACCTGCACATAAAGGGGTTAGTAGGCACTTAGATGTATCTATATGACCTATTGTTAGTTTTTGAAACGTGGGACGAACATATTTCTCATCTCAAAGATTCTGGCTTTCCAGAATTATCAAGCCTTGCCATGATGAAAAAAAATCCCTTCAACGATTCTTGGATATGCTAGGTTTTTATAGGATATTCCGTTCTAATTTTTCAGACATTCTGGTCTCTTTAAGGACGGAAGTGTCTATCCTGTCTCCTACTTTTGGGCCAAACATAAGCCACGTCAATGAGCCTACTCTACCATAAAAAGGAGGCCCTAGCTCTGATCTTAATACCGGATAACTCTGAAGTTTACATGTCATTCAATCTGTACGCGATTCAGGTGTTCAGTGATCATTACCTGCTGACATACCCGAGCAACATGTGGAATAATAAACACTCGTCTGATGTGCTCGGCCTTGAGACTTTAGTCTGTTAACTAGCTAGGTTACATTTATTTTATGTATGTATATATTATTGTATGTCTGGTTAGGATTAAGATGATGAGTAGCTTTAAACCTCTTTTTTTTTTCTTTTTTAATCTGTGTACATAATTTTTTATGCACAGTAAAGTTTAATTTTCTTAGTAAGGGGACACATTGCTACCATCTGCAGGTGTCTTGGACCTTTGTTAGCCCTATTTTCTGTAGCAGTGATTCAGTCTTCAAGTGAAGCAGTTGCAAAAGCTATTTAAAATTTTCTGTTATTTTATCAAGCACTGCTAGCTAGGTGGGATATTACACTACTCATCTGAGGGATGCAATGTACCCAGCCATAAGAGTGCTCTGGGGACGGGGGTGTGGCGTGCACCTAGTATGTTATAATTTATTCGTCATTCATCGGGTTATCATTTCTAGCATTCCTTTTGTACCATCCAAAAAGACAGTTAAAGTGGTGTACCTGTGGGGGGAAGGGCTCCACAGGTACACCATGATTAAACTGATTATCTGGCAGGATTATATGTCAAACAATTGGCTGAGAGTCTGACACCACCCAAATTGATTTATTTACACCCCTCGTTGGAGTCAGTCTCTCACTAGCAGGCTGAGTACACATTATGGACTCTCTTGTATAAGTTATAAGCCATTATAAGTGAACTCACTTTGCTCTCTAATGCATTTGTGTATATTGCAAATACTGGTAGAGGGAATATACAGATACTCAAAAACTATCCTTAGTTTTTTTTTTACCTTTGAATTTATACTTGTGCTTTGCTCCTTCTCTGGGGACTTGATTTACGGCCCTTCTTAGTGCACCTGTGTTTGTAATAGGCTGGGAGGGCCGACTTTCAGGGTGGTGTTGAGGTGGGCTGGGAGGGTGGGCTGAAAGGAGGGTCTGGGAGGTTGATGCTGGGAGGGTGGTGCTGGGATAGTGGTACTGAGAGGATGGTGCTAGGGGGAAGGGTGGTGCTGGATGGGAGGGTGGTGCTGGGTGGATGGGCTGGGAAGGTGGCACTGGAAGATTGTTCTGGGTGGGTGGAGCTGGGAGGAATGGCTGGTAGTGCTGGGAGTGTAGGGCTGAGATTGTGGTGCTGGGAGGGTATTACTGGTATAGGGTGGGCTGGGTGGGTGGTGCTGGGATGTGGACTGGAATGGGGGGATGGGATGGGAAGGTGGATGGGTGGGTGTTTTTGGGATAGTGGGATCGGAGGATGGGCTGGGGAGATGGTGAGGCTAGGCGACCTTGAGCAAGGTCCTCACCCCAACCTTCCCTCATAATACTCTGACGCATTTCCTGCTCCCTCACTCTCTCCCTCGTATATACACTTGAACCTCCCTTTCATCCCTCCGAAGCACTCATCCCTCCCTCTCAAACTCTGAATGCACTCCTACTCTCATCTATCTGTATATATATTCACCCCGTACACATCTCTCCCTTCCATCTTTATGAACTCCTCCCTACATCTCTCTGTATATACTCACCTCTCCCACGACGTGTACTCATACCTCCCTCTACACACACACTTCCATCTATCACTCTTCCTTCTGCATAAAACACTCCGACATACTTTTCGCTTGGTTATTTCCCCTTAGAATTAAGTCACATTGTTTGACTTTATTGTGTTAGGCTAAATTATATGTGCATTTAAGGTGCCCATACCAGTTATATGCCCTCAAAACCATTCTGAGAAAATATGTACACACAACCTAAATAACACCTTATTACTGGCGAAATCTAGTGCCTGTCTGCTACCAACAATACATGCAGATGTAGGATTGGCTGGGGTGCGCTACAACATACTCACACTTTAGTTAACTCACTCAGTAAACAAGCTGCTTGCTCTTACACACCTTAGTTACAAGTCCACTCAGTAAATAGCCTGTGTACCATCACATCTTTTTCTTAACCCACTCTAAGTAAATTTTAATTAAATTTACAATTTATAATGCAATAATTGTTAATGATAAGATTTTGTTCGGAATTTTAATTCTGGAGGGTTAGCCACTCAGGATAACCCAAGAAAGTCAGTGCATCCCCCAGGATGCTACTCACAACAGTCGACTAACACCCAGGTACCTACTTATTTGCTAGGTGAAAGGGTACAGGTGTAAGGAAAATATACCAATAGGTATATTTTATTACATAATATGGTACAAAAGATTGAATATATATATGTATATATATATATATATATATATATATATATATATATATATATATATATATATATATATATATATATATATTTTCGGGTGGTAGGAGAAGAAAATATTCAAACAGCTCCGGGGAGAACCTCGAGTTTTCCCTGAGGTACGTTTATTGTCTTCTGAGGATGAGGGTCCCCAATAAAGTTCCAGAGGTGGTACCTCCCTATATATTATATTTAAATATATATATATATATATATATATATATATATATATATATATATATATATATATATATATATATATATATGTTTCAGAGACTCAGTGTTGCGATCCAGAGGGTAAATACCTGCAGCATTCTGGGCACGTGGCCCACTGCCGGGGAGCTGGACGAAGTGTTTGACGTATAGCTCTGAGTTGTTGTCTATGTTATATATATTATATATATATATCTTTCTTTCTTTCAACACGTCGCCCACCGAGGCAGGGTGGCCCACCGAGGCAGGGTGGCCCAAAAGGAAAAACGAAAGTTTCTCCTTTTACATTTAGTAATATATACAGGAGAAGGGGTTACTAGCCAATTGCTCCCGGCATTTTAGTCGCCTCTTACGACACGCATGGCTTACGGAGGAAGAATTCTGTTCCACTTCCCCATGGAATAAAAGCTCCTTATTGTTACCTTCTCCGAAATTAAAGATGATTGAACTATTCGCTCACTTTTTTATCTATTTTTTGTTTTGTGTTTTATAGAAATTATGAAAATATAATTTATAATAAAGACATTTGTCTTAAATATAAATTATATTTATTATGTACGTCATTCCCAGCCCGTCCTCTTAATCACAGACATCATTTCACTATTATAAAGACAGTCATATGGGAGAGTTAAGAAGGTATACCTTAAACAGTGACATTCTGACATAGTTATGCCTCCTGCACTCAGTGGCTTCCTGGACTCTTCACTGGCAGAATCTTTTATCGCCTTTATCATATTATATTTATTCCATTGTGGTATAAGTAGTTCATAGGTAACCAACCAGGGGCATCTTAAAACTGGTTGCCTGAACTCTTTTTTTTTTCCTTTCTCCTATCGATTTAATTTCGCTCATAATTCGAGAACCTTTCATTCAATCAGATTCAACATTTGAACCTTTGTGTATGGTACGGAGCACCAGATTCTAGTAAGAATTGGCATGGGCAGGTGACCAATGAAAATATGTAAAGAAATTTACTTACATGATTCATTGCCTTTGTAACTTGTGAGTTCATTACCTTTGTAACTTGTGAGTTCATTACCTTTGTACCTTGTTCAGCTATCAAAACTTTGGGACCCAGTCTCTGGACCCATTATGTACCTATGAAATCTTTTGACTACCGCCCACGCCATGGGTATGAGGTGCATAATAAAAATATTAAACAACTAACAATGACAAAAGCTACTGAACTTATTCCTAGTATCCTAAAATGGCTGGGATAATTTCCAAAACCCTAGAGGGATTAGTACCAAATTTGCACACGAGTGTCACTCCCTACGAAAGCAAAAGACTCGGCAGACGATGTAACATCCCCCCAATGAAAAGCAGGGGTGCCACTAGCACGTTGAGAGACAACACAATAAGTGTCAGGGGCCCAAGACTGTTCAACTGCCTCCCAGCATACATAAGGGGGATTACCAATAGACCCCTGGCTGTCTTCAAGCAGGCACTGGACAGGCACCTAAAGTCGGTGCCTGACCAGCCAGGCTGTGGTTCGTACGTTGGACTGCGTGCGGCCAGCAGTAACAGCCTGGTTGATCAGGCTCTGATCCAACATGAGGCCTGGTCACAGACCGGGCCGCAGGGGCGTTGACCCCTGGAACTCTCTCCAGGTAAACTCCAGGTAGCTTCAGACGTTTATATAAAAACGGCGCCTCCTAATTCGACGACAGAACAGTGAAATTCAAATGGGTCGGTGCAGATCTGACCATTTTATGTGTAAAATTGGGTGAAATCTTGATTCTCGTTTAATCATGATCACAATATATGCGTTTACCTCTTCTGAATTACTTCAATATTTAATGGTTGACGCATCTTAAGGTCAGTTTAATTTGTGAAGGAAAATTTGTCAATGCAAATGTTTTTTTTAAAACTAGGATTGTTGGAAATTTTATCGAATTGGATTATCTTAAAAGCACAAAATATTTTTTTCTTAGAGGATTGTAAAGAATTTTAAATCTAATGCAACATCAAAAAGGAAACCGGAAAATATTAAAAATTCATTTTTTTATATATAGTATATATTTTTTAATTTCCTGACTTGACTGATAGTGCACTGAGTGACTCCAGAGCCATCCAGTTGCTAGCCATGGTTTTCTCATCCAATTTGCTTATAACTTCAGAAAACCATATCAAATCGGCTTTAAATCTCTAACCTTAGTCAACTATTATTAGGTAAAGTTTTATAGACTGCTTGACATGTGCAGGCTTTCTCTGCTTAGCTTTATAAAGACCGTTCCTGAAGATGATTTAAATGAGATTACTCTAAAGTTCTCTTTTGATAGGCTTTACAATTTCAGGTATCGCCAGGTGATTGACGTATATTGTTATTGGTTTTAGATTCACAGATATACACAGGCACATGAAGGCATGTCATAATTTACATTCATCGAGTTAAGAGCATTTTTGGATGATAGAAAATCACTTACAAATAAGTGTACAGTATAGTGAACTAGTGATTTTTACTATTATCCCATTTACACCATAAATGGGGTGAAATCCTGCCACAGACCTAAGTACTCCCAGATTTTCTATGTATTGGTGTCAAAGTCTTGTTAAAACAAACCCAAATAACGTGATCTCCAATCCCAGATATCTGTATCTGGTTACATTTTCGAGCCGAGACTCATTACGCAATGGATCCTGTGACCTGTGTCCCCCTGCTGGAGGACACCTATTCAGTACCTTCGTTTCCTCACCCTCATGTCTTGACATGAATCAGTTACTTGGTTATGGATGTTCTTTGTCTTAGAGAATCTCTTGGTGCGAGCCATTATTTCATAAACAAAACTAATATTGTGATGATTGGGCTGGTTAGGCATAGCATTTAGTAAAGCATTAATTAGAGTATTGAATAAAGTTGGGACTGAGGACACCTCCGTTTAGTGTTCCTAATTTAAAATCCTTAGTTATACTTCTGTGTCACTGGAACAACACAGAAGACTTTCTGTTGGATAGATAGCCTCTTATCTATCGGAGAAACCATCCACTTACATCTATCTTGTCAAGTTCGCTAATGATTACATGTTGGTTAGCTATGCCAAATGTAGCCCTGAGTTTAAGGAAGGTAGTGTAGAAGTTGCCAGTGTTCAGGGTGAGGAAGATGGTTGTGCAGATTCACATTCCTTTCTTGCATAAAATTCTGAAGCCGGGGTTGCAGAAATTATTTGAGTCTGTGTCTGAGGCAATTCAGGACCATCTGGATTACATTTTGTTGACTGATATTTTAACTGAGAATAGTGAGACTATTGGTCCCAGATTTAGGGAGTTCCCAAATTCTTTGCAAGGATTCTAAGAAGCAAGATCGCCAACCACTTGGACTCCCATCAATTGCACAACCCAGGGGAGCATGGGTTCAGAGCATGTCGCTCCTGCCTCTCAAAACTTCTGGACCACTATGATATGGTTTTGGATGCACTGGAGGATAAACGAAATGCAGATGTAATACACACAGAATTGGGAAAAGCCTTAGACAAGTGCGATCATGGTGTAAAAGCACACAAAATATGTGACAAATAAATTACAGGAAAAGTAGGTAGATGGATCTATAACGTTCTAACCAATAGAACACAAAGTCCGAGGTGGCTACATTGAAAAGCTCATTTCCACAAGTTACAATACTCGCTCTCATTCTTTTCCTCATCCTCATATCTGACATAGAGATGTTAGCCACAGCACCGTGTCTTCCTTTGCTGACGGTACCAGAATTTGCAAGTGTCATCCATTGAGAACACTGTAAATGTCCAAGCGTACATTAACAGTCTTGAAATGGGCCTCAGAAAACAATACGAAGTTCAGTGAGGACAAATTTCAATTACTCCGCTATGGAAAACTTGAGGATATAAAAATTGGATCAGAGTATATAGCAAATTCTAACCACACAATATAGTGAAAAAAAAATGTGAAGGACTAGGGAGTGACATGTCAGCAAAATCTCACCTTCAAAGATCACAGCAATGTTTCTATCACATATGCTAGGAAGATGGTAGGATGGATAATGTGAACCTTCAGAACTAGAGATGCTAAGCCAATGCTGATTCTCTTTAAATCACTTGTTCTCTCTAGGCTGGAGTGCTGCTGTACACTAACTGTCCCTTTGAAGGCATTTGAAATTACAGACCTGGAGAATTTACAGAAAACTTTATAAATAAAATAAATAAAATACTTTATTGAGACATTGTACAGTTATATATGGTAGACCTAGTTATACATAGTTATTACATAGTTATTACTTAGTTATTAATGAGATGTACATGCCAAAAGCCCCTAATATGCTGTGCATTGCGGGCAGGTATCAGTACAATAAAGCGCCTCAATTACTGGGAACGTTTGAAGTCACTTGAAATCTCCGTAGAATGCAGGAGAGAAAGATACATCATAATCTACCCCTGGAAAATCCTAGGGGGACTAGTCCCAAATTTGCCCACGACAATCTCTCCCTACGAAAGCAAAAGACTCGGCAGGCGGTGCAATATCCCCCAATGAAAAGCAGGGTTGCCATGAATATACTAGGATATAACACAATAAGTGTCAGGGGCCCAAGACTGTTCAACTGCCTCCCAGCATACATAAGGGGGGATTACCAATAGACCCCTGGCTGTCTTCAAGAAGGCACTGGACAAGCACCTAAAGTCAGTACCTGACCAGCCGGTCTGTGGTTCGTACGTTGGACTGCGTGCTGCCGGCAGTAACAGCCAGAGTGATCAGACCCTGATCCACTGCAAGGCTAGTCATGGACTGGGCCACGGGGGCGTTGACCCCCGGAACATCGTCCAGGTATTACATAGATCAAGGAGAGTAACAAAATGAAATAGCCTCCCATGCAATATAAAAACTTGTAAGGTTTTCTATCAATATATTTGCGGGGAAGCTGAAGAAGATTTTACTCGGAATATTATCTCGAAGCTAGTTAAAGGGAAGCGACCCACAACAGTCGGCTAACACCGAAGTACCTACTTACTGCTTGGTGAACAGGGACAGCAGGGAAAAGGTGACATACCCAACGTTTCCATTTGTGCTGGGATCGAACTCAGATTATTCGGATGCGTGCTGTAGGGGCTACCACTTATTGTTGATTATGTACACATCTTTAGTGATTGAGTAATAGCAAGAAAACCAGTGTGACTTATTATACTGGGGTCCATTAATTCTCTTTTAGAGGCTGCTACCCATAACAGTCGACTAAGTAAGTAAGTAAGTAAGTAAGTAAGTTTATTCAGGTATACACAAATACAGTTACATAGATTATCAAACATAGCAGCATATGTGTAGAAAACCTAGGATAACCCAAAAAGTCAGACAGAGTGACTTATTTCCATTGGGGTCCATTAACACCCATTTACCTGCTTTATGGGAAATTATTGCATTCAAGATCCCTTCCCCTCCAAGATCAGGAGACCTTACGAGTATAATAAAGTCAAAACTACAACATTCCTTCTTATAACAACCCCCTGAAAGTAGACCTATCAATGTATTAATCAAAAAGAAAATTTAATTATAGTTATCGTCACTCTCACAGTACATATACTGAAACTAAATAAATGGATGTAGGACTATGTAACGAAGAAATATAGGCTAAATTTACTGCATTGGTACCCCTCATAAGATAAGATTTCTTCGGATTTTTAACCCCGGAGGGTTAGCCACCCAGGATAACCCAAGAAAGTCAGTGCGTCATCGAGGACTGTCTGTCTTATTTCCATTGGGGCCCTTAATCTTGTCCCCCAGGATGCGACCCACACCAGTCGACTAACAACCCAGGTACCTATTTACTGCTAGGTGAACATGACAACAGGTGTAAGGAAACACGTCGAAATGTTTCCACCCGCCGGGAATCGAACCCGGGCCCTCCGTGTGTGAAGCGAGAGCTCAAGCCACCAGACCACCGGGCCAAGGGAGGTTTCTTGACACTGGTGAGGGGCTCTTGATCAAGGGAATTGGATCTTTGCTCCAGTTCCCTGAATTAAGCCTGAATACCTTCCCCCCCCCACAGGCGCTGTATATTCCCTACGGGTTTAGCGCTTCCCCATGATAATAATAATACTGCATTGGTGGACAGAGCACAATTAAGTATAGGAGCAACTAGGAGTAAAAACAATAACATATTAGAATAAGAACCCTTACGTTGTTTATTTAAAGAAAGGTCGTCATAACTCGTGCCTTATTAAACCAGTGTCCTGCCTAATAAAATTATTTCCAAGAAATTATACATAGACACAGTACAATTATCATATTATTAATGGTATGCCGTACTGATAAATAAAACGGTGTCCAGAATAAAAGTCACCTCTGCACTCGACTGAAGAAGTCTGTTGTAGAGGCAAAACAGTTCGACAATGAATACAATCAAGAATTGTACACGTATATTTTTTTAAGTCTAGTCTTAACTAAGCTTAATTTAGATAATACTATAAAGGCTTACACGAAAGAGTTGCTAAAAATGAATTAAACTATATAATTAAGGAAATTGATATTGCATTGTAAATATGTTACCTGACTTGAACTGAGGCCATTCAGCTCACTTTCTGTAGCGCGAATAATTTTGACTCAGAATACAGTTACAGCAAGTGTTGACTGCCAGACTCAGAATACAGTTACAGCAAGTGTTGACTAAGACTCAGAATACAGTTACAGCAAGTGTTGACTGCCTGACTCAGAATACAGTTACAGCAAGTGTTGACTAAGACTCAGAATACAGTTACAGCAAGTGTTGACTGCCTGACTCAGAATACAGTTACAGCAAGTGTTGACTGCCAGACTCAGAATACAGTTACAGCAAGTGTTGACTGCCAGACTCAGAATACAGTTACAGCAAGTGTTGACTGCCAGACTCAGAATACAGTTACAGCAAGTGTTGACTGCCAGACTCAGAATACAGTTACAGCAAGTGTTGACTGCCTGACTCAGAATACAGTTACAGCAAGTGTTGACTGCCTGACTCAGAATACAGTTACAGCAAGTGTTGACTGCCAGACTCAGAATACAGTTACAGCAAGTGTTGACTAAGACTCAGAATACAGTTACAGCAAGTGTTGACTGCCTGACTCAGAATACAGTTACAGCAAGTGTTGACTGCCAGACTCAGAATACAGTTACAGCAAGTGTTGACTAAGACTCAGAATACAGTTACAGCAAGTATTGACTGCCAGACTCAGAATACAGTTACAGCAAGTGTTGACTAAGACTCAGAATACAGTTAAAGCAAGTGTTGACTGCCTGACTCAGAATACAGTTACAGCAAGTGTTGACTGCCAGACTCAGAATACAGTTACAGCAAGTGTTGACTGCCAGACTCAGAATACAGTTACAGCAAGTGTTGACTAAGACTCAGAATACAGTTACAGCAAGTGTTGACTGCCAGACTCAGAATACAGTTACAGCAAGTGTTGACTGCCTGACTCAGAATACAGTTACAGCAAGTGTTGACTGCCATGACTCAGAATACAGTTACAGCAAGTGTTGACTGCAGACTCAGAATACAGTTACAGCAAGTGTGACTGGACTCAGATACAGTTACAGCAAGTGTTGACTGCCTGACTCAGAATACAGTTACAGCAAGTGTTGACTGCCAGACTCAGAATACAGTTACAGCAAGTGTTGACTGCCAGACTCAGAATACAGTTACAGCAAGTGTTGACTGCCAGACTCAGAATACAGTTACAGTAAGTGTTGACCCGCACTTGTTTCCATAAACTTCATATATCCAGGAATCATAGATGGTCATAGCTTGCCTGGGGCTATATTCGCGTCCCCTCAAGGTGGATATAGGGTATAGCTGGAATATACATAAAGCGTGTTCCGGGGGTCAATTCCCCTGCGGTTCGGTTCATGACCAGGCTTTGCGGTGGAACAGGGCCTGATCAACCAGGCTGTTACTGTCGGCAGCAAGCAAACCGACGTAAGTACGAGCCACAGCCTGGCTAGTCAGATACTTTAGGTATCTGTCCAACTCCCTCTTGAAGACAGCCAGGGGTCTATTGGTAATTTTCCGTTATGTATGCTGGGAGGCAGTTGAACAGTCTTGGGCCCCTGACACTGTGTTATCTCATAGTTTACTCATGGTGCCCCTGCTTTTCAGTGGGGGGGGGATGTTGCACCGCCTGCCCAGGAAGTGACTAGTCCCTCTAGGATTTTCCAAGTGTATATTATAATGTATCTTTCTCGCCTGCGTTAAAGGTGCACTGAAATCTATTTTATAATCATCCTAAAGATAATATAACAATATGTCAACTGAATTATGATTCACGAAATCGTAATGACACGATTGAAACAAACCACGGTTCGGGTGGGGATTGAACTCGCGGCTAGTGAGTCGTAAAACTCCAGGCCAGCGCGTAAGCCACTGGGCCAGCTGGCTACAATAAGATTCATCCAGCTGGAGTTTTACGACTCACTAGCGGCGAGTTCAATCCCTACCCGAACCGGGGTTTGTTTGCAATCGTGTCATTACTATTTCGTGAATCATAATGACGGCTTAGAGGGACTTGAGCTAGAGTTCGTCACGGCCACGCTGGCGGGAGATTCACCAGTAAAAACTTGCATTTGTGATCACGGTCGTACCTATGCTTACATTCCTATAGTGTATAAATATACCTAGTTGGATGAATCTTATTGTAGCCAGCTGGCCCAGTGGCTTACGCGCTGGCCTGGACTTTTACGACTCACTCGCCGAGGGTTCTAGCCCCGCCTGTACCTTCGTTTAACAGCTGAATTAATTTATTATCCGGAAATGATATAAACATCTGCTAAATTATGTGATACACTAAACAAAAATGCGTTTTATTATCAAACCCATTCTACTCTCTAACTGGTCCAAATTAAAGGCAGTCACAAAGCAACATTCTTTGGATGGTCAGTGAGAACAAAAATGCTTATCTGAAGACACATCTGGAGTCACAGATCTTTGTGGATATGAGATATGAATCTAGGCAGACATTTATCATACATATCCTGCTAGAAATTAACAATTATGGGAAATAGTTACTAGTTAATGAAACTCAGCTTAACTTGTGCTTGTAGCCCTGGAGGGAAGACCAGTCTGGCTGACCCTGAGGTCACCTCAGCCTCCGATGCAGACCTCTAAATTATTCCCACAGTTACGAAATTTGGCTACATTTATTATTAAGAGTTTATTGAAATTTAATACAATATTGGCATATCATTATAATGGAAATGACGAGGTATGTAGACCGGGTAATTAAAGGAAATAGAGACTACTGAACACTGGGGATTTGATATGAATATTTTAACTTAAAACACTTCACAGCAAATACCTTTGCTGAGTTTCGAGAGTTTTTCTACTCCCGGAGCCCGGCCCTGGGCCAGGATTATCTGAAGTTGCCTTGTCACCAGCCAGTATCTCTCTGAATGAGGGAGAGAGGCCCAGCCGAATGCCAATGCTAACCATTATATATATATATATATATATATATATATATATATATATATATATATATATATAAAGAACATAAGAATGGAGGAACACTGCAGAAGGCCTACTGGCCCATACAAGGCAGGTCCTTATCAAAACCACCACTACCTAAGAATTTACTCCTGTACTCACGACACTAATCAAACCCAGCCCCTCCCACTCATATATTTGTCCAATCTCTTTTTAAAGCCACCCAAGGTCCTAGCCTCTATCACCCTACTCGGAAGATTGTTCCACGCATCTACAACTCTGTTCGAAAACCAGTACTTGCCTATGTCCTTTCTAAATCTAAATTTATCCAATTTAAATCCGTTATTTCTGGTTCTTACTTGGTTCGATATCCTCAGTATTTTATTAATATCTCCTTTGTTTATGCCCATCATCCACTTGTACACCTCGATGATATCTCCCTCATTCTACGTTTTCTCCAGAGAGTGGAGATTCAATGCTCTAAGTCTATCTTCATACGGGAGATTTCTTATACTGTAAATCATTTTAGTCATTCTTCTTTGTATGTTCTCCAATGAATCTATATCCATCCTGTAGTAAGGAGACCAAAACTGAGCTGCATAATCCAAATGAGGTCTCACTAGTGATGTATAGAGTTGTAAAATAACTTTTGGACTTCTGATTATAATTCGATACCAACTCCACATATTTGAAAGGAAGACATTGAATTATTGACACGAGGAGTATAATTATCTCCAACGAACCACAAAGTCATCAAACGTGCCTCGTTATACAGTAATCATGCCGTACAAATACATGAATGTTAGGTTGTATTTGGAATGACTGATACAAATAATCTGCGTCTGTAGTCAAGTGAGAGGATGAGGTCTCAGTAAAGTGGTTCATGAACAACTTCGAAGCTCCGAAGCGGAGCTCATCGTAGTACCTTGTGGTCAGTGTGTGGCGACCCAACCACTGAACCAGGTGTGTCTTGCTGCTCCTCCTCTACTGTACACCCAGAGGTGTGCATCTTTGTGTCTGTACACCCAGAGGTGTGCATCTTTATGTCTGTACACCCAGAGGTGTGTATCTTTGTCTGTACACCCAGAGGTGTGCATCTTTGTGTCTGTACACCCAGAGGTGTGCAACTTTGTGTCTGTACACCCAGAGGTGTGCATCTTTGTCTGTACACCCAGAGGTGTGCATCTTTGTCTGTACACCCAGAGGTGTGCATCTTTGTCAGTACACCCAGAGGTGTGCATCTTTGTCTGTACACCCAGAGGTGTGCATCTTTGTGTCTGTACACCCAGAGGTGTGCATCTTTGTGTCTGTACACCCAGAGGTGTGCATCTTTGTGTCTGTACACCCAGAGGTGTGCATCTTTGTGTCTGTACACCCAGAGGTGTGCATCTTTGTATACCGAGAGGTGTGTACTTTATACATCAAGAGGTGTGTACCTTTATGTACCCAGAGATGTGTACCTTTATACACCCAGAGGTGTATACCTTTATACACCCAGAGATGTGTACCTTTATACACTCAGAGATGTGTACCTTTATACACCCAGAGGTGTGTACCTTTATACACCCAGAGGTGTGTACCTTTATACACCCAGAGGTGTGTACCTTTATACACCCAGAGGTGTGTACCTTTATACACCCAGAGGTGTGTACCTTTATACCCCAGAGATGTGTACCTTATACACCCAGAGGTGTGTACCTTATACACCCAGAGGTGTGACCTTTATACACCCAGAGGTGTGTACCTTTATACACCCAGAGGTGTGTACCTTTATACCCCAGAGATGTGTATCGTTCTGTAATTACATCAAGATTTATGTATCACTTATATACATTCGACTTTACTTTAAATATTTTAGTGATGAAAGTTATTCTTGAAAGCTGGTGCACAAGTTACATGCAGCATTAGTGACACTGTAGTTGATGGACCTTAAATCTAATAACCCAACCAACCAACGACCAACCAAGGATCATATAATCTTTAATATACCCCGCGATGAATATCCCTGCCTCTTTAGTCTAGTTATGCGTGTACTCAAGGTGTTATGAGTGTACTCAAGGTGTTATGCGTATACTCGGGGTGTTATGCGTGTACTCAAGGTGTTATGCGTGTACTCAAGGTGTTAAGGAGGCGAGCGTATGTACGGAAGTAATGTTTGGGCCAATGTTTATGCCAAATGTTAATGTCGAAAAGTTATAGCAGATGTTAGTGTTTATAACAAAATTGTTTTAAGTGCTTATAACAGTGTTTATAACTTCAGTGGTTATAAAGTGCTCCAGCAGCACCTGGGACCCAACACCTGGGACCCAGCACCACCTGGGACCCCCAGCACCACCTGGGACCCAGCACCACCTGGGACCCCCAGCACCACCTGGGACCCAACACCTGGGACCCCCAGCACCACCTGGGACCCAACACCTGGGACCCCCAGCACCACCTGGGACCTCCAGCACCACCTGGGACCCCCAGCACCACCTGGGACCCCAGCACCACCTTGATCAACCATCAAGGGAAGGTGAGTCTTATTTCAGACAGTGGGAAGATAATCTTGTACTACTGAGGCATCATGGAAGGTGTCTTCACGCCAGTGAAGGGCTTTTGATTTAGGGAATTGGAGTTGCTCTCCCCTTCCTTGGATCAAACCTGATTGCCTCCCATTCCTCAGGTGCTGTATGAACCCTACAGGTTTAGAACTTCCATAAAATATAATGATATAATAGCAATATAATGATATAATAGCAATATAATGATATAATAGCAATATAATGATATAATAGCAATATAATGATATAATAGCAATATAATGATATAATAGCAATATAATGATATAGCATTATATCGATATAATAGCATAATAAAATATAATTATATAGCATATAATGAAGCAGTGGGTAACATAATGATATAATGGCATAATATATACAATTTAATAGCATAATATAATGTAGTATAATATATATTATAAAATGGTAAAATTGTTTTTAACTAAATAGTTATAACTATGACCACAATTTTTGAAGGGGTGGACCGGTAAGCCAGCGGAAGGCCTCGGTCAGATGACCAAAAGCTCCAACGGCGGGTCATCATCTGACTAAGACCCGCGTCAGGAAAATGTTTCCTAACGAACCTTACCTAACCTATTATAAAATGCTATTATAAATATATAACATAATTAAAATAATTCCGCTTTACCGTGAAACTATGACATCTGTTTTAATAAAGGTTTTTAAATTATATGTTGAGCAGTGGCGACATAAAGGCTAAAAAGCTGCTGATATCAGTTCTGATATCCTGAAAAAGCTGGAAAGTGATGGACTGGACTTGATGCTGTGTCGTGGTCAAGGATATGACAAAGCTGCCACCATGGCCGGGGTCCATGGAGGTGTACAAGCCATTCTCAAAAGAACAAGAAGGAAATTTTCAGTGGTTGTGGGGACCATTCATTGAACTTGTGTGGTCAGTATTCTTTTGCTGAGAAATCAACATGTGTGAAAGTTTTTGTCAGTCTTGAGTCAGCGTAGACATTCTTTGCCTCCTCCACCCATTGATGGGATGTATTAATGGACCATACTGCAGTCTCTTTGAAAAGATTATCAACAGCAAGATGGAGTTCTCATTACAGTGCAGCGAAACCAGTAGCGGAATCGTTCGAGAAATTTGTGGCAGCGATTGAAGCTCTTTGCGATCCACATGAAGATTTGGATACAAGAGGAGCAGCGCAAGGTCTTGCAGACTAAGGATTTAACTCTTGACAAAGTGGTGGTGAAGCTAGAGGCACTGCTATTATTTTTGAATGAAGGGCGAGATCGCATATGAGGAGTATGGAGTTCCACCAGAGAGAAGAATCAGGTTAAAGAAGAGGATGGCAGGGGAGCAGGCAAGAGATTCCGGACTCACTCTCCAGTAAGAAAACAAGAGAGCGATGTTGGAGGCATTGATCGTTTTCATAATGAACTCGAGATGCGATTAAAAGCAATCAAGGATGTGGCAGCCATGTTTGGGGTCATTCAAACGAAGAATCTTGTGCAGCTACTGAAGAAGAATTGGAGGTGATGGCTTCAAGACTCAGTCTTCTATAATGAAATATGCAAGACTGAGCTAATGCTTGAAATACCAAGACTAAGGAGGCACCAGCAAGCTGCTGATGGTGATCTTGAAAAACACTGGACTGCATTGGACTGCATTCACAGCTGAATGGGATTTCATTGAATCTCTTCCAACTCTGACACTCTGCCTGAGGTTGTTAATTACTATATATGTTTCTGTGGCTTCTTGTGGAAGAGGTTTCTTGAAGTTGAAGCTGATTAAAAACTATTTACGGTTCACAATGAGTCAATTCAGAATCTCTGACTTAGCGATGTTATCCATAGAAAATGGGTCAGTTGACAGCATTGATTTTGATGATGTGATAGATGATTTTGATGGATTGAAGGCAAGGAAATGTAATATCTGATTCATTGAGATGTTACCTGTACTCAAGGTCACTGAGATGTTACCTGTACTCAAGGTCACTGAGATGTTACCTGTACTCAAGGTCAAATCGGAACCAGTCTTTCTCTGATATTGCAATGTTTTTCTTTAATTTTAATTTTATTTTCATTATTGAAGATGAATAAATTTAGGATCTATTGTCTGTACTCAAAGTGGTATTTGACTTTGTTTCATCAATATTACTACGATTATTTATTTTATCATTAATAAAGTCGAGAAGTATTCTGTTCGATTTATGGCCCTTAAGCGTTCTCATTGCTAAACATTAGTCATTGGACATGCAGTAGTGACGTCACTGGAGTTTACCCCCCATTCCTTAAATTTCATGGGGGTGGCACCAAAGATGTCGCCCCGGGTGACACCAACCCTAGCAACGCCACTGATGTTCAGGATTCTTTTTAAAAGGTACGACGACACAGGATATATACACCGAGATGTTTATTTCTGTGTATATATGTTGAGAGTTTAATCCAAATTTTAGGGATTAAAGTATTCTTGACTGGTGGTAAAAACGGATACGAAGAAGCGGTAATGGCCCTAGTGTAGTCGATAGGCTTTAAACCTTATTAATACAACAAAAGGAGCAAGTGACAGGTAAACTAAGAATAGTTTGGTAGAAGGGTATAATCAGGGATACTTACTGACGGAATAGGCTGAAGGGTATATCTAGGATACTTACTGATGATGAGTGCTGAAGGATATGGCCGAGGTTGGGACTCTTGTGTTAGTAAAGATTTTGTTTACCTGGCAGGTAAGTGAGAAGTACCAGAGCAGCGGGGGACAATTGGCACACCATTAGTAAGGTAAGTTCATGTTTTACCCCAGTTGTAATTTGTGTTTTTCACCATTAAAGAGAACTTGTTGGCGTGTAGCGCCTATGCCAGTATTAACAACGAGAATTAAAAGCAATAAATGCCTGTCTAGGTACAAGAATGACATATTCCTCTTATCGTTGAGGGCGTAAGTCTCCACTTAGACCTAAACTAGAGAACAGTCTGCTAAGGGCAACCAGGACGAGGCAGTTAGCCAGTTTACAACTGCCAAACCTGCGACACCACCTTCAGGAAGTATGGACCAGCCTCCATCCCCTTCCTCCACCTGTAAACGTTTCTGGTAACACCAGACGTCTTCCTGATAACACCAGTTGTGCATTAGCTAGCTAGCCCTGCTAGCACACATGTAGCCACTGATCTGCCACCAATCACACCTGTGACGACATCTGATTATGCGAGTGAATCTGTCACCTTTCCCAATATGTGCCCTCATCAGTCGTACTGCCATACCTGTAACCCCATCGGAAGCTTGGGTAATTACACAGGAATTACATAATATGGAGTGTTAGCAGGATGGGGGGAGTTCATACAGTTGTACATAATTTTATATGTATGTATGACTGTCGTGAGAGTTGCTTTGCGTGTATTGAAGCGCTTGTTACAAAGGAACGCAATGTCCAACACCGCCTACCTGTCTCTCGCCACACTACCATGAGGTGGTAGGTGTGTTGTATCGGATATCGTGAGAGGGTCCTCTGTATTTTGTCTTATTTTTTGCAATTATTACCTGTGTTGATTTTATGGAACTGTTGCGTAGAGAGAATTGAATGTAATTAATTCTAAAGCCTAGGATCGAAGAGCAGTTTGGATTCTATTCGTTTAGGTATGTAATTTATACTTTAAAATTTTTCACGTTTGTTCTGTTATGATATCTGCCAATAAACCAGCCATGCATTACCTCGGCTTCTGGTTCTACTCAACTATAATAGTGGCGTTGATTGCGGGATGATAACCCAAGTATGATGAAGATCATGGAAAGGGGGGGGGGGGTTCTCATCTCATAACTGGTGTTCCCAGATGGCGTCGCCACAGGTGGAGATGGTGCCCCTGAATCGTTGAAAGATCTCTTAGGATCTTTGACTAAGTTTGTTGAAAATAAGTTTCGCTCATTTCGTGATTACAGACCAGGAATTTTTTTTTTTTTTTGTTGGTGTTCTTTGGCTCGGAAACGTGCAGATTACCTCGCACTAAAGGTTATGACGACCTGGTAAGGTCATTAAAAGGTGAAGTCATCGTATCACCGCAATCTCTTGGCTTTTCAACAAGGAAGAAAAAACAGGATGACCTTTGCAGCAGTTGTATGCAGAGTTAATTAAATGTTTTGGCAAAAGACTAAATTTTCGTACCCAGTTATTCATGGCCGGGAAGGTGCAGTATATTTTTATAAATTTGTAGCGAAGAATTTACATGTATAATTTATACCATCAATACAGATATATGGAAAGATCTTGAACCTTTATAAAATCTTTTGTCAGTGAGAAAAAGATGTTCAGGAAATTAGAGCAGTGCCTACAAAGGGAAAAGTATAAACATTATGGATTCTCAGAATTGGCCTACAATCTGTGTAATAAAAAGGAACATTTGAGATATCGAAAGTGTTTTCTAGTTCTAGGAAGTGTGGGGCAAGGCTAGTGGTGCGAGAGGTCAAGGAGACAAAAGGACAGTCAAGTACGTAGGTCCACTGTGAAAAACACAGTTAAGGTGGTGGAGGATAACAGTTCAGTGGAAGATAATCTGTGTTAAGGGATAATATATTTACTGTGAAGGTTGAACGTTGTTCTTTTGTGTTGGAGGAAACTGGTCAGTTTTGTGATTGATAGTGGGGCTTTCGTTTTAGCATTGCCCAAAGAGTAGGCAGAATCATTAAAAGTGCACAGTGAACCATGTGGTAAGAATCCGAATGCATTTGACAGTTTGCATATTAAAGTGTAGGACAACGTTGTGATGGGAGTTTGCTGCGATTATGTAGAATCGTTGGGCAATTTAAGGTTATGGTGGCAGTACGCTACAGTGATGTAGAAGTGTCACAACTATTGTATGTAACAGTTGTTGATACAGGTACTTGTGTGGAAAAATGTTATACATGAGGCAGGCAACTATCTGGACTAGACGAGGCAGGCAACTATCTGGACTAGACGAGGCAGGCAACTATCTGGACTAGACGAGGCAGGCAACTATCTGGACTAGACGAGGCAGGCAACTATCTGGACTAGACGAGGCAGGCAACTATCTGGACTAGACGAGGCAGGCAACTATCTGGACTAGACGAGGCAGGATACTGACTAAACATATCTGGACTAGACGAGGCAGGCAACTATCTGGACTAGACGAGGCAGGCAACTATCTGGACTAGACGAGGCAGGCAACTATCTGGACTAGACGAGGCAGGCAACTCTCTGGACTAGACGAGGCAGGCAACTATCTGGACTAGACGAGGCAGGCAACTATCTGGACTAGACGAGGCAGGCAACTATCTGGACTAGACGAGTCTTCTAAAATGAATGAACTTTGGTCTGTCAACTTTTCTGTAGCTTCCAGTAAACCTGTCTCAAACACTGTAGCAACAATTCTTTTATAGAGTGATGCTATTTCCAAATTTGTTAAAGCTCGACCTCTTGCTTTTTATTAGAAACACATTATTGAAATATCCTCAGACAAATTATTAGTTGAGGGAGTTGCTGAATCTCTCTCAAAGTTACTGGGCATAGCCTATTGTGAAAGTTTTAGACGACGATTCCGAAAGTATGAGGATTTGTGGGGCTTTTAAATATATCATCAAGAATATTCAGTGTTACCAGTATCCATTACCCAAAATGGAAGAGTTGTTTGTGATGGATGATGGCACGATCATTTGAAAAATTAGCTTGCCTAATGTTTATTTGCCAACACCGGTAGATGAACAAGCCTGAGATTTTGATGAGTACAAATAAACGGCTTTTGAAGACTGTGCAATTATTTTGGGTATCACATTTCTGAGGAAGGTATTAGGCCTAAAAACGTAGAGGCAATTTTGAATTTGCTGTATTAAGTTGGTAGGGTATGTTCAGTCCTTTATAAGCATGGTTACATATTGTAAATTTCTATATCACTATTATATGATTTGCTGAAGAAAATATAAGTTTAAGTGTTGTTCAGTAAAATAATCCTGTTCAGAGTATATAGGATGAATGGTTACATTCAAGTGTGTTGACAAGTTTTGCAAGGGAGTACTATGTATAGATAATTGAGGTTGAGGCTTCTCCAGGAGACGTTACTGTGCACATTTTATGGCAGTAAGAAACTTAATTCAGCTGAACAGAATTATTCACAGCTGGACAAAGAAGAGTTAGCCTTAGTACTTTCTGCTAAGAAATATCGATATTTCTTGTTAGTGAGAGTTTGTTGCTAGAACAGATCAGAAGCTGTTGTTAAGTCTATCCCATTCCGTGCAAATGGCAGGAACATTCGCCACCCAGCTCTCGTGAGAGAAGGGTGTGCTACTCTGGTCTCTGGCCCCTGGTGGAGACTGTGAGCAACTTTATTTTCACTGTCATGGCGGTGGTGGGCAGACGCCGCATCAACACCGTCTGCATAGACATGGTTACAGGAGTAATTCAACCTGCTGTGGCGGCTACAGTAATACCTACTATTCTTCGTGATATATACAACATTGATATGGAGGAACTGTATGGAGTGGCACTAAATGGAATGAACAGGATCTTTGTGAAGTTGTTAACAGCTGCAGCATATGAGACATTGGTAGAGCGACATCAGGACAACGTCTACACGGTCAATGCGACGTTGCAGGTGCGATTAAAGGATGTGTCTCGCACCTACACATGGGTAAAGGTAAAGAATGTCCCTTTTTGAGGCGGATCAAATGGATGTGGGACGTGTCTTCAGCGAGTATGGGACAGTACATCTGGCAACGGCAGGAAAGTGGAGGTGGGACCCATGGAGGGACTTCCTGAGGGATCTTTCACCTTAAAGATGTCGTTAGGAGGCCCATTCCATCTTACATCATTATGGCTGAGTTTCGTACGCAAGTGTACGTGACTTACGCAGGACAAAGGAGGACGTGTAGGATATGTGGGAATTTTGATCATGTAGCAGCGGATTGTTTGCGGAGAGGTGCTCAACGAACCGCTGAACGCAAGATCCCGACAGAACCACAGGGAAAGTATGAGGGACGGCTGGTGATGAGGGACAGCAGCAAAGGACCAGGAGCTGGAGTGAAATAGTGGAGGGTGTGGCAGAACCGTGCCACCCATCAGAGCCTACTTTGGGAAGAGAGGTGAATGAAAAGGAGGTTGAGGAAGTACCTGGATAGAGGAAGGCATGGATGTGCCTCTGGTGGAAGTGATTCAGGGATTACTGGATGATCCATTACAGGTGTTGCATGTTGGGGATGGGGCAGATTTGGTGGAGGAGGCACGAGTTGGGATTGACTCGGGGCAGGAGAGTCCTGAGGTAGCAGCATTGGTGCGTGAGTGCGTCAATGTGGAGGTGCATCAGAGTGATAGTGGGGACATGATGGAGGTGGGGAGCGGGTCGCGGAAGCGATCTGGCACGGTCGAAGATCATGATGATATCTTGACACCGGCCCAGAGGGTCACGAAGAAGCCTTTGGTGGAAGTGAAGGGGAATGAAAGGGAGGGAGTTGGCAAGAGATGATGGTAAGGATGTTGCTATGGGCAGCAAAAGTGTGGGCAAGGGGGGTGGTAAAGGAAGGATAATGTCACAGTCTGTGCAGAGGTCGAAAGGTAAACCCACTCATTTATATTCCAGTGTCTAACTATTAATGTTAATGGGTTGAGGGCAGAGGTCAAGCGACGGTGGGTAGAGGGAACTTTGAGACGGTATGGTGTGCAAGTGGGGTTCCTACAGGAGCACAATTATAGATGTGGGCGTGAATTATGTTTGCAGGATATGAGGTGTATGCAGGGTCTTCAGGGAAATTAAAAGGGGTGTGGCAGTGGTCATTAGCACGTCAAGCCCCTTTGTTCTACGAGCGTGGGAGGAGAGTGGGGGCAGGGTGGTAAGGGTGGAGGGGGTTGGGGGGTGAAGGTTTGTTTCGTAGGGGTTTATATGCCAGCGGAGGCTTCTCGAAGAGTGAAAATTGATTTTTAAACGATTACATGGTGGGCATTGGGAGGTTTGCCGGGCGTGGCAATATTGGGAGGGATTTAATAGTGTAATTAGAAAAGGGATGTGGAACCTAGGGAGCGGGTGTGATTGGGGGCTTGAGGGATTTATTGAGTAGTGCAGGTTTTAGGACGTAGTGGAGGGGATTTTGTGGAGTATACTTTGTCAGGAAGGGATATGCGGGCGTTTGGATAGGGTATATGTGACGGGAGAGGTGGTTGTAGGGAGGGTGCAGACTTTGATGTGGGATTCTCGGACCATAGGGTGTTCTGCAGATGTGAGTTGGGAAGGGGTGATTAGGTGGTATCAGAGTTATTGGAAGCTGAATGGTAGATTATTGACTGGCATGGGTAGGGCGGATGATTTTAGGAGGTGGTGGGGTCATTGTGGGAACAAAGGGAGAGGATAATAATGATTTGGTGGAATGGTGGGAGAGCTGTGCAAAATAGGAATTAGGGAATATTATCAGAAGCTGGGGGAGAGGAGGTGTGCTGGAGGTATGGTCTACAAAAGTATCTTGAGGGGTTGTTGCAAGGTTGTTATGAGCGTGGAGGAGTGCAGGTGATGGATGAGATTCGAGGTTTGAAAGAAAGACTGAGGGATTTGCAAAATGAGAGGTTTGATGCGTGCAGAGTGAAAGCGGGTATGGATGATGTTTTATGGGGTGACAGACCATCGCGGACATGTTAGGGCAGGTGTAGGGGGCAAGAGGCTATGACGATAGACTACCTGGATGTGGAGGAGGATTTGGAAGGATTCAATAGGGGTCAACGTTCACGGACGACTGAGGCGATGGGAGTTTACTGATAAGTGGTTTGAGGCGTATTTGCAAGCAAGGGTGGGGGCAGGAGTGAAGGTGAGATTGTAGAGGAGGTGTGGTAGGGGTTTTGGGGGACAAGGACAGGTTGTGTCTGGAGGGAGAAATAACAGAGGAGGAGGTGGAGGCGGTGAATGGAATGAGTAGGGAAAGGCGCCTGGTATGGATGGTATGGTGAATGAATTTATAGGGACATTGGGATGTGTTGAAGGAATGTATGGTGGCCTTGATGAATTGTATGAAGAGTAGGTGTAGAATGGGAGGGAGCAGGGCATGGGGGTGGTAGTATTAGTTAAGAAGAGTAATCAGGGAACATGGTGCAGAATTATAGACCTCTGGTAATGATGAATGCAGATTATAAAATCTTTGCAAAGGTTTTGGGGAACAGATTGAAGAGAGTATTGCAGAAGGTGATAGCAGAAGGACAACGTAGGATACCAGGTAGTGTATGATTGAGGGACATGAACGATCAATGGATTTATAGAGGGGCTGGGGAGAGTATTAGCGTTGGACTGGAAGGGGCATATGAAGTGTGGAGAGAAGATGCTGTATGCGAATCATGAGAAACAGGGGTTTGGTGAGGAGGTAGTTAGGTGGGTAGAGACGGTGTATTCGGGGCTACTGGCGTTGCAGGTGAATGGGAAACTGGGAAGGGTGGTACGAATGGATAGGGTTTGCGACAGGGATATCCATTATCCCAGATATTGTTCGCAGCATGCAAGATCCCTTTTATAGGATGATTGTGAAGAATGTGGGGGTGGGTGGGATACAGGAGGAGGGGAGGAAATGATATAGTGGGGTACGTGGACGATACCACGGTGCTGGTGAGAATGGAAGAGGGATTGAAGATTATTGAGGGGCTCTAAGGGTGTTTTGTGCAGCTACGGGTATGAGAATTAATGGGGCGAAATCGCGTTTGTTGGAGGAGGGCATGGATTGGAGGTAGATTGGCTGAGAGATATGGGTGGATTATTGTGGATAGTCTGAAAATTTGTGGTATTATGTATATGGGTGACAGTATGGAGGCCAGGAGGGTGAACTCTGGGAGGGTGGTGCAACTAGCGCTAGATAGGTTGACGAGTTGGAGGCGGGGGATCTTTCCTTGCATCAGAGGGTGATAGCGGTGAACGTGCTGATCTACAGTAGACTGTGGCACGTGGCAGTGGTTTACCCTCTGATGCAGGAGGATGTGAGAGGTTGGAGGTGAGGGTTTTTGCACATTTGGGCTTTCGGTAAACACTGGTTGAGGAAGGAGGTGGTTAGGAAGAGAGTGGAGTTAGGGGTTGGGGCTTATTTGGGTGGAAAGGAGGTTGATGTGTTTGTTTGGAAACGGTGTATGGTGCGGCTGGGAGGCACTGAGGGGCTACTGTGGGAGCGGTGGAGCGGGAGGTGCCAGATGGTGGGGGTGATCGTTGGGACGTGTTGGATATATTGGCATTTGGTGATTGTGAGGAGGGTGCAAGAAGTGAAGGCTAGTGATTTGGAGGTCGCGTGTGGGGAAGGATGGGATTGGAGGGGGTGGCTGAATACCCTATGTATGATTGGGGATTGATCTGGAGGGGTTTGAAAGGTATGAGGATTAGGGCTGGGGATAGGGAATTAATGTATAGGTTTCTACATGGGGTGGTGGCAGATAAGGCATTGTTATGTCGGATGGGCATTGTTCAAGATGGGTGCTGTAAAAGATGTGGGTCGCAAGAAACAGTGATGCATGCTATATATTTTTGTGAGGAACTGGGGGTGGTGAGAGAATGGATAGGCAGGGTGTTGAGGAAAATGGGGGTGGGGTATTTCAGTACTGAGGGCTATGAGTATGGATATACGGGGTGGGTGATAGAGAACGCAGGGTTTATGGTATTTAATGGTGGATTTCGTGTGTGTCTCCTGGAGACTGAGGGAGCAGGGGTGGGGAAAGGATTAGAGCTATGGGGGCACAATGTATAGGAGTAAATGCAGGAATCGGGTGGTGTATGGGAGTAAATGGGAGTCTGCATTTTCTGATGAGTATAGGAACATGGTTTTGCGGGATGTATTGTAGACGTGAAGGGGACTTGACGTGGTAGGAGGGTAAGCTCATCCTGGTTAAGGTATGACGAGTGAGCGTGGAGTTTTGGATGTGTATTAGGTGTAGTTCTAGGTGGGGAGGTGTGTCTGTTGGGTCATAGTGGAGAGGGGGAATTTAATTATCAAGGTAATTTTAGCGGTTGTGGGGAGATATGGGGTTTAGGGTATGTGTGCATGGAGGGGGTTGGGATGACTAATGACGCAGGGGGTGGCTTTTCAAGTGGGGGAAGGGTTTTGATTATAGGGTTAATCTTTTTGTAAGGGGTTTGAGTGAGTTTACCTGACGGTTTTTCTTGGTCGGAGAGGCATGGGTCTGGAGTATGAGTATGGGGAGCTTCTCTGTTGGATGATGACGTAGGGAATACAAAATATTAGCCTCATGTATCTGTTTTGTATCGTTAAACGATCATAAAAAAGGGTTTCACATTGTAATTAACATTGTGCGTTGTGTACGCATACGTGAAAAGTATAGTATTTCCTATACGTAATTTTTATTGTGGGTACTGTTATGTTTACTTATAAAACCTGTGTGTTGGATAATATTACGTCATATAATTGTACGAGTAAAAACAGTTGTAAGTTAAAGTTTACTGAATGAGGAGTGGTGACGACTATCAGTATAGTGTGTTAGGTTAGATATATTTTTAGTATGATGTATGATATTACCTTGTTCAGAACAACCGGATTTTATAAATGTTCATGTTGTAACTGAGTACATTACTTTATTAACTATATGAATATATGTTGTTTGTTAATATGAGTTCGACAGGTTTGTTAATGTAGTGGAGGGAGGGTTACCTTATAAGAGAAGGAATAAGGTACAGGGTTTAGGGCCTGCTTTAGTTTTATGTGTTTGGTAGATATATTTGCATGTGACAAAGATGCACCCTTGTTACAAAGGGTATTGGTTTGTTTCAAGTGTATTTTGGCATTATATATAAGTTATAAAAAAAAAAAAAAAAAAAAAATAATAACAGGAATGCTGAAGAGGGTAAATACCATTACTAAAATTGAGAAAAAATAACATAGAGCATCAATTAAAATTTCCGAGCTGTGTAGATGCAAAATCATGCAATTTACTTGTTGTAAGCCTTATACAAGCATGTTTTATGGTATAACTTTCTTAAATCTGTGTAAAACATAAAATAAAAGCATTGACAGTATATAATTTTCATCTGAGCCATATGCTAGAGCACTTCTCCCTTGCAAATTCAATACTGTAGCCGCTAAGAATTGTTCAAGTCAACTTTTACTCTAGATTTATTCAATTCGCAAAGCCTAAGAGTGTCTCAACATATATCCATAAATTAGAGGACGAGGAATTGAGGATCGTCTCATGGGCCACTTATTTTAACTCTAGTGACTAATTTAGAACTGAATTCCAACACTATTTTCCCATTTCCCACTTAAATATGAACTCTGTATTACACTGGGAAAAGCAAATGGCAAGACACGGGAAAGACTAATTCCACTTACCCGAGGAAGGCAGCAACAAAAATCAAAATCTTGACTCACATAACGTGACCTTACATAAAGATTTATGTTATCAATATCAACTAGGCAATCACGCTCCCCCTCACTCTCTGCTCTCCCTACCCCCATGGGGCAAGCTGGGATTTCCGAGGGTAAATGTTCAATTAAAAAAAACGGAGAGGTAAATTGGCAAGTTGGAGTGAAAGAATAAATCTGGATACAAGAGTCAGTATAATAACCTATGTGACATGTCAAGATATCTTATTAATGAAAATAAGATACCAGATATACTAAGCAAATTTCCTAGTAACAGATAAGTGAACCGTAGATATAAATCCATATGTACACCTGTTAACACTTTTGGGACTAGGTCTTTTGTGTATCCATATGCTGTTGCGACATTCCGCGTCCAGCTCTGGTGGTGAGCGGACGTGCTGGCTCTACCCTAGCGGCGGCATAGTGAGACTTGTTTTTCAAACAAGATGACTGCCAACTATCGACGACGAGTTAATACTGTATGTATTGAGCTACTGCAGGGAACGATTCTACCGGCGAATGCTGACGTCTTATTGACAGCTATTCTACATGACATCTACGGCGTATCTTACGAGGACCTTTATGGAGTGGCCATGAATGGGATACGACGAGTCTTTGTGAAATTTGCAAGCACTGAGGTGTATCGACGTGTGGTGGATGTCTACCAGGACAAGAAGATGGTGGTCAACATGGGAGTAGAGGTTTGTCTACGGGACGTCTCGACAGTATACAAGTGGGTAAAACTTCATAATATACCATTTGAGGCTTGCCCTGAAGATATACGTGACGTAATGAAAGAATATGGTGTCATTCATGCTATAAATATAGGAAGATGGGCGCAGGGGCCATACGCTGGTTTGTTGGAAGGGTCATACTCAGTAAAAATGAGTTTGAGGAAACCCATACCGTCTTATGTGCTAATGGAATGTTTTCGCACACAGATTTATGTTCATTACCAGGGGCAAGTGAAAACTTGCAGGTTGTGTGGACAATCTGGACATTATGCAGCCGTTTGTGAGAGACGAAGGAAGTGGTGAGGAACAATGAAGAGACAGCGAAGAGACCGGTGGATAATGAGCATGTGACGGAAGGAGCTGTTGAGGAACCAGCAAGTGTGCAGAATGTTGGCTTGGAAGTCTCCCAATGGAGGAGGAGGTGGACAAAGCGGAAGAGAGGGTTGACAGTGAGTTGACGGTGGTGAAGACGTGGCTAATGACATGGAACATGAGAGTGTACATGAGAGTGGGTAAGTGAGGGTATTGATGAAGCAATACTGAGAGACTTGGGTGAGATTATTGGTGGTGAGGATTTAGATTTGGTGCAGAGCGACATTGGAGACAGGCTGATTGACAGGGTGCACCTGCCTATTGACGAGACAGCGAGTGGGGGGGAAGAGGCAACGGAGGTGAGGGTTGAAGTGGAGATACATCAACAGTGTGAGGAAGAGGGAGTAGAGATGGATAAGAGTGAATCTCGGAAGAGATCAGGGGAAGAGGCAGAAAATGACATCATAACACCGGGACAGCGCCCGGGAAAAAAGGCTTGGACAGAAGTGGTGAAGGGTAAAGGGAGGGGGTGAGGGAGAGGAGTAGTACTGGAGTGTCAGCAACAGCAGTTGGAAAGAAAAAGGGTGGTTTACAGGCTGTAAGGAATGGTAAAGGTGAAGGTACACTGCCGCAACGGAAGGGGAAACCTATGTCTCTACTTTCAAGTGTATTAGCATGAATATGAATGGCCTTCGTCAGGAGGTTAAAAGGAAATGGGTCGAGGTTACGCTAAGTAGGCTTCATGTAGATGTTGTGTTTTTTCAGGAACACAATTTTAGGAGTGGGGAGGAGTTGGCTTTAAAGGGTTATAGGTTATTTGTGGGTAGGACGGATTTATTAAAAGGGGGAGTGGGTGTGGGTGTGAGGGAGGGGTGTCCTTTTACTTTAGGTTCATGGGAGGTGGGGGGAGGGTAGGGTTGTTAGGGTGGATGGTAGGTGGGGTGTAGTGCAAGTTTGTTTCCTGGGGGTTTATTTGCCAGCGGTGCACAGTTTAAAAGTAAAGGAGGATTTTGTGAGGTCAGAATTGATATACGCCTTCCGGGGATTACCTCAAGTAACCGTAATTGGGGGAGACTGGAATAGTGTCATACGTTAAAGGATGTGGAGCCGAGGGGTTCAACGCCAGTATTGAAAATACTGAGGGAAGTATTTAATGCAGTGGGTGTGGTGGATGTGGTAGGTGGGAATGAATTAGTGGAATATACTTATTGTAGGGGTGCACATGCAGCGAGGTTAGATAGAATATATGTTACGAAAGCGGTGGTAGTGGAGAAGGTGGAGTGTGTTGATGTGGGGTTCTCTGATCATAAAGGTGTGTTAGCACAACTGGGATGGGAGGGTGCGGTGCGGGTATATGGGAGTTATTGGAAGTTAAATGTTAGTTTGCTGAGTAGGTTAGGAGGGGAGATGAATTTTGAGGGTTGGTGGAGGGGTGGGGAGGGGTAGGGGTATTATGGGGGTTGCAAAGTGGTGGAATGATAGGGGGAAACCAGCCATAAAGGATTTTTTTATGAGACTGGGCAGGGAAGATGCACGATTTAGGTTTGGGTATCAAAGGTATTTGGAGAGTTTGTTGCAGGGTCTAGGGGGAGTGGGGGGGGCTGGTAGGGGTGAGGAAAGGGAAGGGTGAGGCGGCATTGCAGGAGTTGCAGAATGAGAGGTTTCAGGCGCTGAGGTTGAGAAGTGGTATGGAAGAGGTATTATGGGAGATAAGTGTCGACATTGTGCTGAGAAGGTTTAGGAAATGAAGGGAGGTAATGACGATTGGTGCAATTGAGGTAGATGAGGGTATGGGGGGTATGATGTTGGGAGTGTGTTAAAAACTACGGAAGCAATGGGAGGGTATGGGGAAGTATGGTTTGGGAAAAATATGAGGAAACGGAGGAATTGAAAGGGGGGGAAGAGGGAATTTTGGGACATATTATTGAGAGAGTGACAGAGGAGGAAAGGGAAGAGTTAGAGGGAGTTATAACGGAGGAGGAAGTGTGGGAGGCAGTTAAAGGCCTCAGGATGGGGAAAACGCCTGGGATAGATGGGTTACCTGGGGAGTTATATGTTCAGTTTTGGGATGTGTTGAAAGATGTGTTGGTGAAAGTGTTTAATGATATGAAGGGGGAAGGGGTATTGGGGGAAATGGTAAGGACGGGGTGGGGGTATTGGTGCCAAAGAGGAGGGTGCGAGAAGTTTTCATGATTATAGAGTAATAATGTTGATGAGTACAGATTATAAGATTTATGCAATACTTTGGCAAACAGGTTGAGGAGGAGAATGGGGATCTGGTTACATGGGGGACAATATGGTATACCGGGTAGGAGTATGAGACATGGGCACAGAAGGATTAAGGGTTTTATTGAGGAATGTACTGAGGGAGGGGTGTTAGGTCTGGATTGGCACAGGCGTATGATAGGGTTAATAGGAAGGTATTATTTGATGTCATGATGCGCATGGGTTTTGGGGGTGAGGTGGTGGGTTGGGTAAAGCAATTGTATGAGAATGCGGTAATGAGGATGCAGATAAATGGACGGTTAGGGTGGGAAGTTAGGATGGAAAAGGGTATACGTCAGGGTTGTCCTTGTCTCAATTATTATTTGCTATTTTACAGGACCCGTTTATAGGTTAGTAGAGAAGGGGAAGGGGCACAGGGAAAAGGGAGCGTGTAGGGGCAGAGGTCATAGGTTATGTTGATGACACAAATCTGTTAGTTACATCTGTAGAAAGTCTGAGGTGGGTAGGTGAGATAGTGGTGAGGTTTAGTAAGTTAACAGGTATGGAAGTGAATAAACGTAAGTCCTTGTTGCTAGAGGTGGGAAGGTGGGTGGGGGAACGTTGGGAGAGAGAGGGTTGGTCATGTGTTCGTGTTTTGAAAGTTTGTGGTATAATTTTTAGTAATGATTTAGGGAGGGCCAGGGGGGAGAATTCGAAGGGGGGAGTGGATAGGGCTTTAGGCAGGATGCAGGGTTGGGGTTCCAAAGAAATTACTTTATTGCAAAGGGTGGTAGTGATTAATGTACTGATTTATAGTAAACTTTGGTTCAGAGTGGAGTGTTCCTCTAGTTGAAGAAGACGTGAGACTGGAAAAAGGTGTTTTGAGTTTTATATGGGGAGGGGTAGGCATTGGTTAAGTAGGGAGGTGGTAGAAACGAGGGAAGTGGGGAGGTTTGGGTTTGGTGCCTTGAGAAGGCGCCTAAGAAGTGTTTTTCTGAAGCAAGAGTTTTGCTGATGGGAGGTAGGGGGTAGGAAAATAGGGGGTAATGAGGAAGTGAGGAAATGGTGGAGGGGTAAAGAGCCAGTAGAGTGCGAGAAAGTCATTAGGTTTCTGTTAGTGGTACTGAACCTGCTAAGGTTGTTACGTAGGTTGATAGGATTAGTAGTAATGAGGTGGTGTTGCAAGGGAGGCATTGTTTCCTTATATGGGTGGAAAAGTATTTGGGGTTGGTTGAACAAAGTCAAGGTGGCTCCGAGAGTTAGGGAATTAGGTTATAGGTTTTTGCACGGCATATTGGCTACAGGGGCAACTGTTTATTATGGGGTTTGCAAGAGATGGGGTTTGTCCGAAGGTGGGGAATATGAGACGGCTTTTCATGCAGTGTATTTTTGTAGAAGCTTAGAGTTGGTAACAATATGGTTGCACAGGGTATTGGGATGGATAGGGGGACGAAGTATCGGTGTTACGTGCTCTAAGTTTAGAGCTGAGTGAATTTCCGGAAGGCGACGTAGGGCTATAACATACATTATGTTAGACTATTTATATAATATATGGTACATGAGAGAGGTGGAAGGGGTAGTGATGGTCAAGGTTCTAGCTGCGGTATTTGTTAAAACGAAATATAGGAATGAAGTAACTTACGGTAGAAGTTGGAGACAGAGTTTTCCGGAGGTTTACAGAGATATGACGGTGGGTGGGTTACGAGGTTGGGGAGGGATGGGTAGGGGGTGTTAGTTTCGAGGAAAGTTAGGGGGTCTTAGTGGTTGTGTGGATGGAGGTGGGTTAATGTGGGGGTAGTGTTAGTGGTTGGGTTTTGAGTGTGGGTTTTAAGGGGTATGGGGGCATAGGTTTTCTGAGGTTGTGGCAGTGTTTCCTTTGGTTTGATGGTGGTTATTGATGTTTAACAGCCTTTGTCTAACTTATGTTATTTTTGTAATCTTTGGTTTGTTGTTCTAACTTGAACTATAGGTCAAGTTAGAATTGAGGTTTTTCAACGTCATGGTTGTGTGACGATGTAAGTTGTATGGTTTAGTGAAACAAGGTTTTTGTCATGTCGACAATGCATTGGTAGGGATAATGTAATGGTAAATAGCAACAGTTGCGGTTTCTTTTTGTATGTTTCTAGGCAAAACCATTATAAGTGGCTTGGTTGTTCATGTGTATGTAAAAGCCAAATTAGGTTTAGTTTATGCAAAGATTTAACCTCTATTAGGAGTTTATGGTGTGAGAATGGTGTTATAGAACCATTGTTAGCGAAGTTTTTTTTTGTGTGTATAATGACTTGTGTTGGTAACACAACAATATGTAGTTAAAATTTTGATATATTGGAATTATTTCTTAAATACCTGTTATAAAATGTTGCTGTTCATACATAACATGTAAGGTGGATCACATATGTATGTTTTGTAAAAAAGGGTTAGTGGACAAGGAGTTATGATGGCCAGAATAGTATGTTCAGGTGGTCAGTAAAATAAAGTGGGGGTTTGAACATTAATTTTATAGGTTAGGACATCCTATGTTTGGGAAGTTCAGTTATATATGTGTATAATAGTGTTGTTGGAGTTTGTAAAGTACCTTTGTATAACCTTAGGTGATGTATGTTGTGATGATGGTCTGTGATAAACATGATTTAGGTTATGGTCTAATTATATTTAAGCGTGTTGCGCTTATTTTTTAGATGAATTTATGGTTAATTTTTTATTGGTCACATGTGAATGTGACTTAATGATATAAATACCATGTAAGGTGTATCACATATGTATGTTTCATAAAGGGGAATAATGTAGAAGGATTTTTTTTTGACTGAGTATAGTTTTAGGTGGGGGTTTGTTTTTATTATAGAGTATAGGAAAGCCTTTGTATGGCAGTTTAATGTCATATATGTGCATAATAGTAATTGTTGGTTTTTGTAATATACACTTTTGGTGATGTAAGTTAATGTTGATGGTTTGTGTGAACCAAGAATTTGTTATTGACAAAATAATGTTAAAGCATTTGTGCTTACTTTTGTGAGGAGTCACTTATGTAATTTGTTTAGTCACATGTGTATGTGATGATTTGTGATGTATATTGTTAAACGTGACTTACATAAGATTTATGTTATCAATATCAACTAGCAATCACAGCCCATCTCTGCCTCCCTACCCATGGAAGCTGGACCGAGGTAAATTTCAATTAAAGGAGAGGTAAATTGGCAAGTTGGAGTGAAAGAATAAATCTGGAACAAGAGTCAGTCAATACACCTATGACTGTCAAGATATCTTATTAATGAAAATAAGATACAGATATACAAGCAAATTCATAACAGATAAAATGAACGTAGATATAAATCCATATATGTACACCTGTTAACACTTTTGGGACTAGGTCTTTTGTGTATCCATATGCTGTTGCGCTACCCTCCACAGGATGGGTATGGGGGGCACAATAAACTAGCCACTTCCGTGGCAAAAATCTGTCTAAATCTGTTTTGTTGGGATTGTTAAGGGACACTAAAGATTACGCCCATGATGGCGCCCTGCTTCCTGGGAGTCTGGAAAAAATGTTGCACTTCTTTTGGTAGATACGTGACTTGTGCATAGCTGAAGAAGTCTTCCATGATTTTTTTTTCACAAAATCTTCGATTTGTAATGGTATGAAGTTGTAAGGGGCAAGGAAGGTATATATATGAGAACTCCACTGCTGAGTCGAGAGTGTAGTTCTTGGCGAGGATGGTGTTCTTATTCGTAGGTGTAGTGAATAATCGTAGGGGTTTCTTTTTCGATGCAGCTGGGAAGTCTTGATCTCCAGGCAGTGTTGTTATGGCTATGGAGGTGGCGGCAGGCAACGATTAGAGTTTGCCACCGAAGTGGCTAGTTTATTGTGCACCATATCCATCCTGTGGACGGTAGCACAAGAGCATATGGATACACAAAAGGCCTAGGTACTAGGCCCCAAAAGGGTTAACAATTGTACATTTGGATTTATATCTACATTTCACTTATCAAATTTAGAAAATTTGCTTAGTATAACTGGTATCTTATTTTCATTAATAAGATATCTTGACATGTCACATAGGTTATTATACTGTCTATCTCTATATTCCTCAATAAGTGGACAATTAAGCACATAGTGTAGGCAACGCAGTTGGAGTTAGTTGGGTTTCTTAGAAAACGGCAGCTCGCAGGTCTGGAGTGACTTGGATATAGTAAATGGAGGATCTGTTGGAACAGTGATCTGTTGGAACAGTGATCTGTTGGAACAGTGATCTGTTGGAACAGTGATCTGTTGGAACAGGATTTTCAGTATCTCTGGATGGTGCAGTATCAGAAGACTAGAAGTTAGGCAGGTCGTTGAGGCGAAACAGTTCGTTGATGGTAGAGTTCAAGGTCCCAGGGAAAGCAGTTTTCACATGGCCATAGATGATCATGCAGTACCTGATCATTGATTTGCAGTGGTTCTGACTCACGAAATCGTAATGACACTATTGCAAACAAACCATCCCACGGGCGGGGATTGTGTTAACCTCTCTATGGTGTATAAATATACTTGGATGAATCTTATTGTAGCCAGCTGGCCTAGTAGTTAACGCGTTGGCCTGGAGTTTTACGACTCACTCGCCACGAGTGCAATCCCAGTCCGTGGTATGGTTTATTTACAGAGGTGATTGCTGTGGTCGTTTGTTGGGTTACTTGGAGAATTTTATGAGTATCAGCCTGGAGTCGAGTGATGGCAGCATAGGTCGGAGTCTTGGCTGAGCTAAGGTTGTTTTGTTCCTCAATCTTATTTTTATTTTTTTTGAGTCTGCATTTGGCAGCAAGAGTAGTATAGTAGTGTCACTGATGTCAGCTAGGACTGTATACCTTGTACATGTACTTGTAGTAAATAAAGATGTTATTATGGTTTTGTTGTTAAGGGCTATCGCCGCTTACGCCTTATCGAGCCCAACCTCGCGGGAGTCCGGGAAACCTATTGTCCAAAATGAACAAAAAGGCACAGTACCGTGACTGTTAACTCTCTAATTGTAACTGATTCTCTGTCATCCATAAATGCTCTCAACTCATCAAGTATAACTTGTAGCATGCTCGTGTCAGAAGCCAGGCACAGGTATGGTAGGATTCTGGATAGTAGAGTCAGAGTGCTGTGGATTCCATCTCACATTGGTCTTCAGATGCATGATAGAAATGATAAATTGGCTAAGTTTTATGCTTTCAAAGAGGGGATAGATTACAATCTTGGCTTGTCAGTTAGCAGTTTGAGAACAATAATACGAAAAGAACTTCAACTGAATTTTATTGACTTAAGACTCAGGGAGATTGACACCAGTCAGTCCATCTATCATCATTCTATCATGCAGGAGGAGCCACATGTCTATGGTGCATCCAACAAAATAAGCAGACTCTTGGATGTCACTACCGCCCGCCTCCGGCTGGGTTACAAGTATCTTTGGCAGGTTAAATCACCACCACCAGATGTAGACCAAACAAAATGTAAACTTTGCCAGTTGGATTATTGTCACACCCTGCGTCATTATGTACTGGAGTGCGATAAAATTAATGAATTCAGAGACTACTTACTCAGAAATGTTCAAGATATGTCAAAGTATTTTATCCACAGTGGTATATTACAGACCATTCTGGAAAAATACCCTGACTTTGCTCCCTGTAAATAAAGCATTGACATGTGTGTGTGTGTGTGTGTATGTATATATGTGTGTATGTGTATGTGTGTATGTATATACATGTATGTGTGTGTGTATATGTATGTGTATATGTATATGTGTGTGTGTGTGACCCAACAATTAAAATTTGCACCAATAACTCATTACAGTTGTGGCTGGGTGTAGACTAATAGATTGCTCATTGCTTTATAATTTGTTCATGAGTGCAACAATGTACAGACGTAAGTAAATTTACTTACATGATTCATTACCTTGTAACTAGTGAATTCATTACCATTGTACCTTGTTCAGCTATCAAAACTTTGGGGCCCAGTCTCTGGACCCTATATATACCTCTGTAATCTGCAAATACCTTTGTAACTTGTCATGATTGTGACCATCTGAGTTCATTACCTTTGTAACTTGCTCAGCTATCAAACTTTGAGGTCCAGTCCCTGGACACATTATGTACCTCTGTAATCTTTTGACTACCGCCCACAGGATGGGTATGGGGTGCATAATAAAGATATCAAACTAAAAAACTAACTACCGTGACTGGAACAAGACACAGATATGACAATGTTTCGGTCCGACTTGAATAATTAACTAGTTAGTGATTAGAAACGTGTTCTGTAGCTCGGTTGTTGGCGCAATCTCTCGGGGCCAGGAGCTGAGTCTCGACCCCTCCAACCACAAATAGGTGAGTACTCATCTCACATACTGTGGTCCGTGGTTCAATCCCCGGTATGGGTGGAAACATTATTATTATTATTATCATCATCATCAAAACTAAGCGCTAAACCACCAGGGTCAACGGGTGGAAACATTAGAGCGTAGTTCCTTATGACACCTGTTGTCCCTGTTCACCTGGCAGTAAAACAATTACCTGAGTGTTAGTCGACTGGTGTGGGTTGCATCCCGGGGACAAAATTAACCTAATTTGGCCGAAATGCTCTGCATAACAAGGGGCTTTTTATATAGTATGTCAATGATGTCAGCTAAGCCTTTATAAGTTGTACATGTACTTGCAGATTATTATTATTATTATAAGTTTCTTTCTCCTATGTGAGGATTATTTATGTGTTAGCCAAATCTGAACGGGACTCTGGTTTAAAGGAAACAAAATTTCAATGGAAAAAAGATGGTAATGATGATATAACAAGAAGAACAACAATTATTTTGAATATGGTAATGTTTGCACAGCTGCTTCTTCAGGAAATTCCCTCAGTACAGATGTAGTAATGGAAGACAGGTATATAGAGGATACAAGACGAAGAAAAGTAACCAAGACAATTTAGATGTTATTCCTCGAGAGTTCCTTTTCGAATGTTGCTGCTTAAGACGATTTATAAAAGTGTCCAAAAAAATGCGATTCTAAAATGGGGCAGAAGAGGGCTACAATAGCCATTATTTTTATTTCTTCAAAGGTGTCAAACCCACGTGAGTCATTCAGCACTGCATAGCAAGTGGTTACTTATGTTAAAGAGGACTTAGTGTGCATTATGTTAATTTCAGCTATGAAGCCATAGACAGTGTATGGGTGATGAAAATGTCCAAGTTTACATTCTGTCTTCATAAGACAGTCAAAGATGCTTAACTCTCAGTAAAAACTGATGTTCTTCAGAGAGGTGTGAGGGGCAATTCTCTATGAGATATACAAGTGTGAGTTTCCCGTGCCCAGTACACGATCGTGAGACCGCTATTTCTCATACACGGTAATGAAACACTGGCCGGTACGCAAGTGTGGCTGGACTGAAAATAGTTTAATGGTTGGTGACCGAGATGAACACCCTAGCTAGAGGTCTGTAAGGCGCTGGAAGCCTTGACAGTGCTACGAAAACGTCTGAATAAGGGGTTTCTTCCTCTCCTCAATTACAAGGCTTGACTCTCATAAACATCTCTAAATACCTGGTTGATCAGGCTCTGGTCCAACAGGAGGCCTGGTCACAGACCGGGCCGCGGGGGCGTTGACCCCTGGAATTCTCTCCAGGTAGACCGCACCACATATATATGCGATATTTATAAGTAGAAAACTATAGTAACATCTGTTTCAACAAGGAGGGTCCGAACATAATGAGGATTTTTTTATATTAAAATGAGCCAATGACTTGAGTGTTAATGATAAGATATCTGAAATCTTGAGATTCATCCCTATCCAGCTTGAAGTAGATAATTAATAAATATATGACGAGGCTGTAATCTTTGAGATGACTGATATAAAAAATATAACTAAAGCCAATGGGATGATAAAAACCTAATGTGGATTCTAGAATCCTCTTTTTTTTTGCATTGCCGTTCACAGGGCGGTGCCATGGGAGGGGGTAAGGGAAAGATGCAAAGTTAAATCGACCCCTAAATAAAATAATAATAATAATAATAACTCTTCAAGCAGACTGTCACCCCTAAGCCTCTCTAACATCAAACTTTTGGAGCCGCCCTGTGCTGGTGCACAAAGCAGCGCCTCAGGTGGCACAGAGCCGCCCTGTGCTGGTGCACAAAGCAGCGCCTCAGGTGGCACAGAGCCGCCCTGTGCTGGTGCACAAAGCAGCGCCTCAGGTGGCACAGATTAATAAAATAATGCTCATCTTGCTGTGATGGAGGGCAAGTTAATAACAAACATTATTATACCCAGTAGCTGGTACCCACATACCCTTGGCAACACGCACTTCATAATATAATGGGTAATGTCCAACACGCTGCTGCTATGATAATCTATGTAACTGTATTTGTGTATACCTGAATAAACTTACTTACTAACAAGGTTTTGTAGCCGCGTGACTAGTCAGCTGAGAATTGTCAACCATAACGTACGTGCCTTCGCACGAACTTTTATTTATTAACTGTGCCATAAACGCAATAGATGATCGATTCAGTATATGCCACGAGACAGCGTATAGCTGTGGTAACAACCAATAAGAAGTAAGTCTCTGTCACTGGAGGACCGAGACGTCACCAATATGAATTCAGGTTAACATCTATAGAACATACACAGGATCAGATAACTACTTATTAACCAGAATAGGTGTAAAGATAGAGCTTTATTATTCCTAATTAGGTTGTATATCAGTAGTAATATATAGCGACATTTATATTAATAAGACACAATAGAGGTCTATAATATGTCTCGTTCCAGCACCAGGGAGAAAAACGGGTGGGGTTCGAACCCGCGGTCAGAGAGTCTCAAAACTCCAGACCGTCGCGTAAGCCACTGGGCCAGCTAGCTTCAATAAGATTCATCCAACTAGGTATATTTCTACACCATAGGAAGGTTAGCATAGGCACCACTGTAAAAACTTGCATTTATGGACACAGTGGTGCCTATGCTAACCTTCCTATGGTGTAGAAATATACCTAGTTGGATAAATCCTATTGAAGCTAGCTGGCCCAGTGGCTTACGCGACGGTCTGGAGTTTTGAGACTCTCTGACCGCGGGTTCGAACCCCACCCGTGATATGGTTTGTTTGCAATCGTGTCATTACGATTTCGTGAGTCACCAGGGAGAGGTACTAACATTCTTGGTGAACCATACGTCTTCTCAATGAAATGCCATAAACTGTATGTTATGTCTTATTACATCGAATTAAGTTGTAACGTTGTGTGTCTACAAACAAGTGTTTTTCTAGCTGGGTTGTTGTTGTCAAGTCACCTAGTAGACACGCACCTGGCTGGGTTGTTGTTGTCAAGTCACCTAGTAGACACGCACCTGGCTGGGTTGTTGTCAAGATCACCTAGAAGGCTCGCACCTGGCTGGGTTGTTGCTGTCAAGTCACCTAGTAGACACGCACCTGGCTGGGTTGTTGTCAAGATCACCTAGAAGACACACACCTGGTTGGGTTGTTGTCAAGATCACCTAGAAGGCTCGCACCTGGCTGGGTTGTTGTCAAGATCACCTAGAAGACACACTCCTGGCTGGGTTGTTGTCAAGATCACCTAGAAGGCTCGCACCTGGCTGGGTTGTTGTCAGATCACCTAGAAGGCATGCACCTGGCTGGGTTGTTGTCAAGATCACCTAAAGACACATCCTGGCTGGGTTGTTGTCAAGATCACCTAGAAGGCTCGCACCTGGCTGGGTTGTTGTCAGGACCACCTAGAAGACATGCACCTGGCTGGGTTGTTGTCAAGATCACCTATAAGACACATACCTGGCTGGGTTGTTGTCAGGATCACCTAGAAGGCACGCACCTGGCTGGGTTGTTGTCATGACCACCTCGAAGACTCACACCTGGCTGGGTTGTTGTCAAGACCACCTAGAAGACACGTACCTGGCTGGGTTGTTGTCAAGACAAATCCTAGAAGACTCGCACCTGGCTGGGTTGTTGTCAAGACCACCTCGAAGACATGCACCTGGCTGGGTTGTTGTCAAGACAAATCCTAGAAGACTCGCACCTGGCTGGGTTGTTGTCAAGAACACCTAGAAGACACGTACCTGGCTGGGTTGTTGTCAAGACAAATCCTAGAAGACTCGCACCTGGCTGGGTTGTTGTCAAGACCACCTCGAAGACACGCACCTGGCTGGGTTGTTGTCAAAAACCACCTCGAAGACATTCACCTGGCTGGGTTGTTGTCAAGACCACCTGAAGACTCGCGCCTGGCTGGGTTGTTGTCAAGACCACCTCGAAGACATGCACCTGGCTGGGTTGTTGTCAAGAACACCTCGAAGACTCGCACCTGGCTGGGTTGTTGTCAAGACCACCTCGAAGACATGCACCTGGCTGGGTTGTTGTCAAGACAAATCCTAGAAGACTCGCACCTGGCTGGGTTGTTGTCAAGAACACCTCGAAGACTCGCACCTGGCTGGGTTGTTGTCAAGAACACCTCGAAAATTCGTACCTGGCTGGGTTGTTGTCAAGACCACCTCGAAGACATGCACCTGGCTGGGTTGTTGTCAAGACCACCTCGAAGACATGCACCTAGCTGGGTTGTTGTCAAGACCACCTCGAAGACATGCACCTGGCTGGGTTGTTGTCAAGACCACCTCGAAGACACGCACCTGGCTGGGTTGTTGTCAAGACCACCTCGAAGACTCGCACCTGGCTGGGTTGTTGTCAAGAACACCTCGAAGACTCGCACCTGGCTGGGTTGTTGTCAAGAACACCTCGAAGACTCGCACCTGGCTGGGTTGTTGTCAAGAACACCTCGAAGACTCGCACCTGGCTGGGTTGTTGTCAAGACAAATCCTAGAAAACTCGCGCCTGGCTGGCTTGTTGTCAAGAACACCTCGAAGACTCGCACCTGGCTGGGTTGTTGTCAAGAACACCTCGAAGACTCGCACCTGGCTGGGTTGTTGTCAAGAACACCTCGAAGACTCGCACCTGGCTGGGTTGTTGTCAAGAACACCTCGAAGACTCGCACCTGGCTGGGTTGTTGTCAAGACAAATCCTAGAAGACTCGCGCCTGGCTGGGTTGTTGTCAAGACAAATCCTAGAAGACTCGCGCCTGGCTGGGTTGTTGTCAAGACAAATCCTAGAAAACTCGCACCTGGCTGGGTTGTTGTCAAGACCACCTCGAAGACACGCACCTGGCTGGGTTATTGTCAAGTCCACCTCGAAGACACGCACCTGGCTGGGTTGTTGTCAAGACCACCTAGAAGACACGCACCTGGCTGGGTTGTTGTCAAGACCACCTAGAAGACACGCACCTGGCTGGGTTGTTGTCAAGACCACCTAGAAGACTCGCACCTGGCTGGGTTGTTGTCAAGACCACCTAGAAGACACGCACCTGGCTGGGTTGTTGTCAAGACCACCTAGAAGACACGCACCTGGCTGGGTTGTTGTCAAGACCACCTAGAAGACTCGCACCTGGTTGGGTTATTGTGAAGACTACCTAGAAGACTCGCACCTGGCTGGGTTGTTTCAAGACCACCTAGAAGACACGCACCTGGCTGGGTTGTTGTCAAGACCACCTTGAAGACACGCACCTGGCTGGGTTGATGTCAAGACCACTTAGATACGTACCTCTTATACTCTAAAATAAATCCCAATGGACCCCAATGGAAATAAGTAAAGGACCCCAATGGAAATAAGTCACTCTGTCTGACTTTTTTGGGTTATCCTAGGTTCTCTACACATATGCTGCTATGTATGATAATGTATGTAAATGTATTTGTGTATACCTGAATAAACTTACTTACTTACCCATAAACAATGACTATCTCAGAGGCTTAATAAAAATAAAGAAATCTCATATACACATATGACCAGTATTGTGGAAAATATTGGGTATTTTTCCGAAAGGTTATACTCGATAGCCTTTCTAATGTGAATATTCTTAATGTGTGGCTGTTGGTTCGTATTTTACTTGAGATGAAAACAGAACCATCCCGACGGTCGCGTGGGTATGCGGAGCTGGGTCAAGCGAGGGCAGAGAGCGGGGCAGTCTCATGGGATAAGACGAAGAAGGTAGAACGATGGGAGAGTTCTGATTATAATGGAGACGGGAATCGGCGTTTACAACGACCAAATCGCGGTTAATGGTCTCTCTTCACAATAGTGAATGTTGTGAATATTCGCCGGGCATAATGTGGGACATTAAGTCCAAGAAACTGCAATAATAGAGTGATAATGTGTTAAATAGTGACCGACGCCGCCATTACGGGTTTTTGATGGAGGAAATGTGCGTCGGTTTGATCAGTGTTCATCGTACACAATTATTAATGGATTAACTTCTAACGAGGGTAAATTAGTGGGACATTAAACCGTCGTGTGAATAGTGTTTAAAGTATTACGTATAAACTGTAATAAAGGGAAATAGCGAGAGGAGATGAATCGCTACTCCCGATCAACCACATGTTAATTAAACGCCCGGTCCCGTGGGCGTAAGAGAGTTCAAGGAATCAATCTTCTCTTGACTCATCGGGACAACCACCAACATCATCGTCTTGCCGGAAGAATAATCTCTACCGAGCAGGACCACGAGATCCGTCGAAAAATAGCGACAAAAATGCTGATTCTTCCCCACTGTAAGTACTCTTGTTATCTTAGCAACCGTCTGGCCAGTAGGTATGTTGGGATAATGTGGGTCTGCGGTGGGGATGATGAGGATCTCCAGTGAACACCCAAGACACGGATGAAGGGTGAGTGATATTAACAAATTGTACTCTCTCCTCCTTCTCCCCAATCAGTCAGATATTAACCCATACAGTCCACTAAAATTAACAATACCGTAACTATTGGTGTTACCTATTCTTAATAAAGTGGTCAAGGATAGATGTGGATTTAGAGTGAGAATATCGAAGGAACCCCTTGGTTGCGACCAGGAGTGGGTCAAGTTTTCTCACACGCCTCAACGGGGGTAACCGCGGTAAAATTATACTAGTCGGTCATCTCCCCGAGAGATTAGTTTGTTGTAAGTGGCGGTGAAGCCCAGACAGGTAATCTCTTAATTCCCCACAAGTATGTAGTTATTTGTATTGTGTACAAATAACTACATGAAGTAATTGTAAAATATGAAATAACTAATATTTCTCCCTAGTGATGTAACAATGCTGAGTGGGAGTCTGACAAAAAGACCCATTGTCACTTATAATCCTGCATTGTGGCACCGCTCACACGATGAGCTGCGGGTGCACAATCAACTAGTCAGACTACACTAATATACTAACTCATACATGCACGGTTAGTGTATGGGGATATCAGTCATGTGCAACACTTGGGAAAGATACCCAGGTGTTACACATGTAACACCTGGGTATTGTACACCATCATTATATGACTCAGGTCCAGTATGTCCGACAAGCAGCCAGGGACGTCGCATGCAGAAACCTCAGTAGCTGTATAATCCCACGGGTTTAGCGCTCCCCATGATTGTAATAATAATCAGTAGCTGAATGAAGGGAAGTATTTGATGGCTGCTGCATACGATTTATACTGCAAATTTATGTTTGCTAGTTATGGTAGTATATAGTATTACTAGTTACAATAATATAGTAGTACTAGTTTAGTTTAATATCTTTATTATGCATCCCATACCCATCCTGTGGGTGGTAGTCAAAACGTCCCATATCATAAAAATCTTTGAAAGGGTTCTAAGAAGCAAGATCGCCACCCATCTTGATACCCATCAATTGCACAACCCAGGACAGCATGGGTTTAGAGCAGGTCGCTCCTGTCTGTCCCAACTACTGGACCACTACGACAAGGTCCTGGATGCTCTAGAAGATAAACAGAATGCAGATGTTATATACACAGATTTTGCAAAAGCCCTTGACAAGTGTGACCATGGTGTAATAGCACACAAAATGCGTGATAAAGGAATAACAGGAAAAGTTGGTAGATGGATCTATAATTTCCTAACACGTAGAACACAAAGAGTAGTAGTCAACAGAGTAAAGTCTGAGGCAGCTACTGTGAAAAGCTCTATTCCACAAGGCACAGTACTTGCTCCCATCCTATTCCTCATCCTCATATCAGACATTGACAGGGATATAAGCGACAGTGCTGTGTCTTCCTTTGCAGATGACACCCGAATCTGTATGACAGTGTCCACCGTTGAAGACACTGCAAGACTCCAAGCAGACATACACCAAATCTTTAAATGGGCTGCAGAAAACAATATGAAGTTCAATGATGAGAAATTTCAATTACTCAGATACGGAAAACGTGAAGAAATTAAAATCTCATCGGAGTACAAAACTAATTCCAACCACACAATAGAGCGAAAAACTAATGTCAAAGACCTGGGAGTGATCATGTCAGAGGATCTCACCTTCAAGGACCATAACAATGTAGCAATTGCATCTGCTCGAAAAATGACAGGATGGATAATGAGAACCTTCAAAACCAGGGATGCCAAGCCCATGTTGACACTTTACAGATCGCTTGTTCTATCTAGGCTGGAATATTGCTGCACACTAACTGCACCTTTAAAGGCGGGTGAAATTGCTGACCTTGAAAATGTGCAGAGAACCTTCACCGCACGCATAAGTGCGATAAACCACCTCAACTACTGGGAACGCTTGAAGTTCCTAAACCTGTACTCTCTAGAACGCAGGCGGGAGAGATACATTATTATATACACATGGAAAATTCTCGAGGGCTTAGTACCAAACTTGGAATTCTCTCCAGGTAGACTCCAGGTACATAATTGGTCCAGAGACTAGACTCCAAAGTTTTGATAGCTGAACAAGTTACAGCGGTAA
>WNWK01002540.1:0-2500 GCA_009830355.1 Cherax destructor
ATATCACCTTCACTATCATCATTATCATAACACATGGAAAATGATAATTTCCTCTTGCCGAGTTGCCTTTGGGTGGTAACACTAGCAACCCCAGAGGTGCTGGGTTGAGGGTATGTGGCCACACTGGCCACCCCAGAGGTAATGGGCTGAGGGTCATCTGGGTTGTCATCAATAGTTTCACTAATTCCTTGATTATTAGTGGCTATATCACTGTCAAATCCACTAACCTCGTGTTCTGTTTCACTTTCCGAGAATAGTAGTGTGTTAATACGACGAGGCGTGAGTGAATCACGCTGGTTTGCCATGATGTTGACCCAAGCTGGAGCTGAAACTAACTGGGGCTACCATGCGGTACCCTGGCATCCCCGATTTTTTTCATAGTGCACACACTGAGTGCACAGAGGGTTAATAAACTTAGGTTAAGAAAAAATTACAAAATCTATATTCTTAATTTAGTGTATTTTAACCCTTAACCCTTTCGGGGTTTTGGTCGTACTAGTACGTTTTACGCCCTAGGGTTATTGACGTACTAATACGCCTAAATTCTAGCGCCCTCATATCAAGCAGAAACAGGCTGTTAGGCCTAGATGTGATAGAATGGGTCTGTGCGGTCAGTGTGCGCAGTATAAAAAAATTCCTGCACCACACAGTGCATAATGAGGAAAAAAAAACTGAACGTGTTTTTGGTTTAAAACAGCGACTTTGCAGTCTATTTTCGTATGGTATTTATGCTTGTATTCTCGTTTCCTTAGTCTCATTTTATAGAATAGATGATATATTACAGAAATAGAGATAATTTTGACTGGTTTCACGATGACAAGTACCTTGAAACTGAGCGCAAAGTAGCGAAAATGTTCGATTTTGGCCGATGTTCAAGAGTAAACAAATCACACCATGCGTCCAATACACATCAACTGGTGAGTCTAATATTCTTGCAAAAGTGCGCTGATATTATTTATACCATTTTTACAATGATGCAGTTGTATACATAACAGTAAATCTTCTATTTTTTGTGAGAATAAAAATTTAAAATGGAAAGCAAAAGTAATGTAAGAGGGGCCTGGAGACGTGACTAATGAACAGAGATGATGTTATTTTAGTGCCAGGAATGTCTGCCTTGTTTATTATGGACCCTATTTTGAAATTGGCATCATTTGAAATTTATGTGAAATTGGCCAAATTGCCATTTTCTGACCACTATTTTGGGTAGTTGAAATTGGTAAATAGGCGGTTTTTTGTACTCAATCGATAGAAGAAATTGAGTTCTAGCGAAATAGCTATAATTTTAGTAGACTGAAACATTGGAATTTGTCGAAAATAGGGCTCAAAGTGGGCGAAATCGCCGATGCGTAAATGTCATGGATACCGCTAACTTCGCGAAAGCATAATTCCGTTAGTTTTTGATCAAATTTCATAATTTTTGTGGCGTTATGATCGGAAAAAGATTATCTATCATTTCATAAGAAATTTTTTTTTTTTTTTTTTGAAATTCATGGACCCTGAGAACGAGTTTCAGAGAGACCCCGTGGACCCCCAAAGGGTTAAACTGTCCACACGTAGATCTACGTTCACTCGCTTACTGCTTCGAATATTTTGAAAAAAAATAAATAAAAATGAGGAGCACATTTTTATAAATAGGATAGGCTAAAAAAATAAATTTATGGCCAGTACTTACCGAGATATAAGCCCGCCAAGTTGGTGCTGGATGCTCATCTGACGGCAACAAAGTCCTGCCGCTTGCAGAAGAATTGCGGATATACTTTTTTTTCTAGTTTTTAATTTATATAATTTTTATGTTCTGATAATTACAATTTATATAGTTCTTGTGTTTCATAGCCAATCTTTGTTCTAACACTATTAGGTACAGAAATAGTACTCAAATGTCAGAATCTATCAATCAGGTGACATTTTCACCTGCTTGTCATTTACTTTGTCTTAATCATTACTAAGTTTATATGGGTCAGCATGTTTTAGCATCCTGGTGTATATATAACTCTTAGACATGTGTTATGCATAATTGTCGATAATTACTGATAGGCAGTGACATTATGTTGTGTCTACCTGCTTGTTTCATGTCTGTATCTATCTATATGTCTTTCTGTCTTCTATGTCTAAGTATGTCTATGTCTGTCTATATGTCTGTCTATGTCTGTCTATTGTCTGTCTATGTCTATGTGTATCTATGTCTATCTATGTGTCTATCTATGTCTATCTATGTCTTCTAGTCTTGTATCTAGTCTGTCTATGTCATCTAGTCTGTCTATCTATGTCTGTCTATCTATGTCTAGTCTGTCTCATGTCTGTTCTAGTCTGTCTATGTTGTCTATCTATGTCTGTCTGTTTTCTATCTATGTCTATTTTGTCTGTCTATCTTGTCTGTCTATCTGTCTGTCTATCTATGTCTGTCTATGTCTGTCTATCTATGTCTGTCATCTATGTCTGTCTGTATCTATGTCTTGTCTGTATCTGTCTAGTCTGTTCTGTCTATGTATTGTCTCTA
>WNWK01002540.1:5000-15979 GCA_009830355.1 Cherax destructor
TATCTATCTGTCTGTCTGTATCTATCTATCTGTCTGTCTGTATCTATCTATCTATCTGTATGTCTGTCTGTATCTATCTATTTGTCTGCCTGTGTGTGTGTGTCTTTCCGTCTGCTTGTCTCAGTCTCAGAGTGCGGCTCGTAAACGAACAGGTATTATACACGATGCAGAAGTGACATGACAAAGCATATTACTTGCCAGTCATGCTTATTTATGTGTTATATCTACAAGCATTGTATAGCACTTTGCCTGGAATTTTTAGGTTATCCTAGGTAATTTACACTATGTATAATAACTGTACTTATGTGTACATGTGAGAGAGAGATATTACAGATATATATATATATATATATATATATATATATATATATATATATATATATTATATATATATATATATATAGACAGAGATATAGGACAGATAGATATAGCCAGAGATATAGGACAGATAGATATAGCCAGAGATATAGACAGCCAGAGACAGCCAAAGCCAGCCAGCCTGCCGAATACATAACATGAAAAGGAAGGAACACTGCAGCAGGCCTACTGGCCCATGCAAGGCAGGTCCATGTCACCCCCTGGATTAGACCAATGACCCACCTAGTCAGGTCACATCCTCTGAAGGAAGAAGCATGGCATCAGACCTAGTAGCACAAGCTAGTCAGGTCCAACTCACACCCACCCACAGCCACTCATGTATTTATCTAACCTATTTTTACTTTCCTCTTATAAGGGGAGTGTTACTGAGACATGACATCAGTGAATCCCTGGTGTTTGCCACACTATTTGCTCTAGCTGGCGCTCAATTGAACTGGTGCTCCCACAAGGTACTAAGTGGTCCAGGATTTTTTAATACTGCGCACACTGAGGGCGCAGACCCATTCTCTTATGTCTAGGCGACTCAGGCCTATCGCACTAAATTTGAAGGAATGAAAAATAAAACGTAGATCTACGTTCGGAGCAGTACGCGCGTCAACGTATATCTACGTGTTGACAGTTTAAGGGTTAAAAATCACAAAGTCTTATTAGTCTTGAAGATGCCATATTAATAATAATAATAATAACACAATAATAATCACTCTGAGGTGCATTATATATCGTATAAAATGTTAATGTAAACATTTTGCTTAATCCATGTACAATATTTTTTTTTCAAAATAATATAATAAACACGCTACATAACATATAAACATGATAAATATACCCACAGTAGAATAAATTAACATAAATATGAAATATTTTTCCAGGTGGCTTGCGGGAGTGAACTAAAACCATACACGTTCGGCTAGTTTGTTTACAAAACTCGTAAACCTACTACACTCTCATGTACTCATTCTCTCTCTCTCTCATTTATTTGTTTAATCTCATTTATTCACCTCTCATCCTACATTAAGACTACAAATATTTTAAGGTAAGTAATGAGTGTACACTAAATGCATTTTATCACTCTAGGGCTCTTTAAATATCGAGCATATGATGTGTGGGTGGGGTGGCCTGGCTGGCTACCATACCTACCACACCTAACTTCTTACAATAAACACTACTCACTTCTCACCCTACATTAAGACTACAAATATTTTAAGGTAAGTAATGAGTGTACTGTGTGTGTTTTTTACTTTTTATTGTTTTTTAATGCCTTGTTCAATTGCTAACTTAATATATGTTAGTGTAAACTTATTATCTGACATTTATAAGTGGAAACAAATGGCGTTCTGCTTTCCGGCGATGTCCGCTTTCCAGCAGTAGCCTGGAACTTAACCTGCCATATAAGTGGGGCCCTACTGTTTTAAGATTCAATGAATAACAATGATTATGGTGTAGGGTGTCCTCCAATTAACTGAAGCTCAAAGGAAGTGTCTACACTATACTTTCTAAGCACAGACAAATGTGATATACTCTCATAAGATGGTAGGTGAGAACTTTAATTAGATGTTGGCAAGAAGCAACATGTAAAAACTAAGTCTTCACAAAAGTTATTCAAAAGGTTTAATAGATAATTAACTATCAGGAGAGGAATTAATCAACTACCATATCAGCTACCCATCTTCCCGATACCTCCACTTTCCATGTAATAACTCTCCTCTCCTATTTTTAACTGTCAAATCCATTTGTCCCCTAAGCTTTATCAACTTATTAATCTCACTCCAAAACTTTTGTTATTCAACAAAATTTGTCGATAGCATCTCAACCACTCTCATTTGCTCTCCTTTTACATTCCTTCACCACTCTCTTAACCTTTCATTTTCTCTCCATATACTCCTCCCTTCTTTTATACGACTTATGTCATCTCCCACCCAAATCTTGCCATGCTCAACACCATTGTTAACGATGAATTACTAAAAATATCTACATGGATGACAGCCACTAAACTTACACTCAACACTGATAAGACCTATATTATGTTTGGTAACAGAGCAGGTGATGCACAATTAAACATTAAGATCGACAACACTCTTATTGCTAAACATAATGAGGGCAAATTCCTGGGCCTACACCTCGACAGCAACCAGAAATTCAGCACTCATATCCAACACACAAAAAAAATATCCAAAACTGTTGGAATCCTCTCTAAGATACGTTACTACGTACCACAATCAGCCCTACTCACACTACTATTCACTCATCTATCCCTACCTCACATATGCCATTTGTGCTTGGGGATCAACAGCAATTACCCACCTAAAGCCAATATTAACCCAACAAAAAGCCGCAGTAAGAATTATCACGCAATCCAATGCTAGGCAACACACCCCCCACTCTTCAAAGACCTAAACTTACTCACTGTTCAGAACATCCACACTTACTACTCTGCAATCTACATCTATAGAACCATAAATTCCAATATTAACCCTGAACTAAAACACTTTATTGAGAGTTGTGACAGGACCCATAGACATAATACAAGACACAAACATCTCTGACATGCCCCGTGTCCGGCTAAATCTATACAAAAATTCAACGTAGATAAAAGGGCCTAAAATTTGGAACTCCCTGCCTAAAAACTCTAGAACTGCTGACACAACCTCCATCTTCAAAAGCACCGTTAAGAAACATCTTATCTCACTTGCACATCCAACCGACAGCTAACCATATGAAAACTACTTTATCTTACACATATCCCTAGCAAAATACACTTATTGATATCTGTGATTCCCCTTAATTTGCACATGACACGACTTTAACCTTGTTCAATGTTTTCGTGTCATCTGTCCCTCTCTGCCCTATTTCTATGGCCTTCCCAAAACTCACAAACCTGATATTCCTCTGCGTCCCATCATATCTTCTAGAGGTTCTGTCTCTTATTCTCTTGCTTCTTGGCTAGCCAAAACCCTCACTCCCTTTCTTGGTACTTTTTCTCCTGCCCACCTGCGTCACTCTCAAGACTTCCTCGAATGGCTTCGCCCTCTCCCGATCTGTAAGATGCTTAGTCTTGATGTCGAGTCCCTCTTCACTAATGTCCCTCTGGATGATGTCCTTAATTTTCTCAGAGAGAAGGCCAATGAAGGGTTACTTCATCTCCTTATACCTACTGATGTCTTTCTTGATCTTATCTGCCTTTGTGTGGACTAATTCCTTTTCTTTTCAAGGTAAATATTATTCTCAAACCTTTGGTGTCGCTATGGGCTCTCCTCTATCTCCTGTTCTTGCTAATCTTTACATGGAATACTTCGAGACTGTTCTTCCCACTATTGATGTACGTCCTTCACTCTGGCTCCGCTATGTAGATGACATATTTGCTCTTTGGCCTCATGACTAGTCTCTTCCAACCATTTCTTGATGCTCTTAATAATCTTGCCCCTTCCATTAAGTTTAAAGCTGATTGGAAATCTAATTCTTTGCTTCCTTTCCTTGATGTTCATGTCCATCGCTCAGTTACAGGTTTTACCTTTTCCGTGTACCGCAAGCCTATGCACAGTGGCATGTATATTCACTACTTTTCTTATCATGCCTCCTCTGTCAAGAAAAGTGTTATCTCCCTCTTTCTCTGTGCTCTCCACATTTGTGATCCTCAGTTCCTTGAAGCAGAAATTTCCACTCTTCATAATTCATTTTCCCATCTTGGCTACCCTTCCCATTTCATAGACTGCTTTCTCTTGTGCCAAACAGACTTTCTTCTCTCCTAAACCCTCTACTCCTGGGAACTCTCCTGTCCTCTGCCTTCCCTACGTCTCTGGTCTCTCTAATCTCAACAACTCTCCGTTCCTTAGACATCAAACTTAACTTTCGCCAGACTAACACTCTTTGCACTAATCTAGTTCATACCTCCCCTTCCTCTATAGATTCTCCTGGTGTCTACTCTATTTCTTGTTCCTCCTGTCCTCTTCAGTACTTTGGAGAAACTGGCCGATCTCTTTCTGACAGACTTAGGGAGCACAAAAATAGTGTTAGGCTTGCCAACACCAATAATGCTCTTTTCTGTCATGTCAGAGATCACAGTCATCCTATTGATTGGTTATCTGCTAAAACTGTCTACCCTACGTCCAACTTTCACAGTCACCATCTGGTTGAATCCTCCTTTATACACAACTTTCCCTGTATGAATCTTAGCCCTGGCTTTGTCTCTGTAGATGCTTTCCTCTCCCATTACAATGTTAAAGGCTCCAAACTTCAGAACACCCGTGACTTAACCTGATTCCTTCCCCTTCTCCTCTTTCTTCTTTCTCCTCTGGGTTTTCTTTCTTTTGCCTTGTATTTGCCCTTTTATTTTAATTTTTTTCCCCTTTGTGTTGTTGTCCTTACCCTATGCGGGCCGCCAGCTTTATTGCAGTGCTCCTCTTTCCCAGAATATGACTTACTCCACTACTACTACTTCCACTATTACTCCTCCACTATTTTCTTGTGCCCTCCCCTGTCTGCTGGCCTATAAATACCCCTTCTACCTGTTCTTTGTGTTAATGTGACTTTGTAAATGGTCCAAGTCGGACCGAAACGTTGTCGTAAGCTCCTCTCTTGTTATTCTAGGCCCAAATTTACAACTCACAGCTTATCTGGGTGAGCTGAGCTCATTACATAGTAGTATGAACTCAAAGCCGTAGTACCACAGCACAGTCAGCAAAAGGGTTAAAATATGGGTTACCTATTACCTCAGTTGTTATATCTTTTCTTTTCAGCATTGACTATTCTCTCAAACCTGTGACAAGTTTTGAGATTCCTACTCTCAAAACTAGTCTGAGGGTAGACTTCATTGTTGACTGTATGGTCAACCTGGCTGGTGCTGCCAGCAGATTTCTCCCCTTATTCTATCCACACCTCAACTGGTCTCTACCATTCACAATAGCTGTGATCAACTTCACTAACAGTTACAAAAAATTACATAATGCCATCTACACGATTAGAGTGTAAAAGTTAAAGCAAATAGAAGTTCGTACACTTACCTGTTGAGAGTGAGTTAAATGGGATACAACAAAGGCCAAGTACAGGATCACGTGACAGAGAGCTCTCATCTCTCAATGAAAAGTAAACAAGACACACTTGTGGTGCCTTGATGCATAGTTCCAGTGTCTCATTCCACACTGGATTGAAGCCTGGAAGAAAAATTAATACCAAATGAATGATAAACATTCCATACTCTCTTGTACAACATTACAAACAATTTTCTTCAGTCATAGGAAGCAATTTATGCATTTGTTTGAAACTTTGAATTTGTCTGAAATTTAATTTTCCATGCTTTGTTACTAATGCTCTTTGTGTGTAACCATCTAAAAACATTACTATTGACAGTGACAATGAATGATGGGGAATACATTTCCTTCCATTTTTGGGGTCACTACCTTGGAGAAAGGCAGCAGGTGTTAAAAAAAAATGGTCCTTGCTTTGTTGCTGAGGAATTCCAGGCCTACACACAGAAAGCCCTGGCATCTACTGCATCAGACTCAACCTGTGTAAAAACCATGTGCATAAAAGGCCCCAAGATCTGGAACTCCTTGCCTAAAGCATCGAAAGGTCCCCTATCTGCCATTCAGTTCAGAGCTATTGTTAAAAAAGCACCTCATCTCTTTGAAGTAATCCAAACATCAATACACTAAGTCAGACAAAACCAGCTTTCATCCAATTCTTTCCTTGTTCTTTCAGCCTTCATTCCTTACCAATTATAACTGGTAACATATCTTTTTCTATTTAATAGGATTGTAATCTAAGTACTAACTTGTTGTACCTTCATCTCTATTCAATCACCCCACAAAACTGAAGATCATTAATTAACCAATTTAAATGTGCAATTCTTTCATAACTGACCTTTTGTCATTAACTACCTTTCTTATTGCACTTATGATAGTAGTTAACTGCACAAGAAATCCTATTTAATAGTCTATCTAATTCTTTAGTAGTATGTAAGCCTTATGTTTAGTTGCCCAAAATGCAATGGAGAATTAGTGGCTTTTTTTGTGCCTACTATTGTACTAATACATTTTTTGTATGGCTCAAAGAAATAAACTACAGTCTCTCCTCATTTAATGATGGGGTTCCGTTCCTAAGAGTGGGTTGGCAAGTGAACTGGTAATTAATTGAGGAGCATAATATACTAGTAGTGGGTCTGTGTCAACCATCTTTAGATATTTTTTTAACATCACCTTTTCACCATTTACAACATTTCTAGTATACTATTTTTAAATGTTTATACAGTAGTGTACTGTATACAGCCTCTCCTCACTTAATGATTGAGTTCCATTCCTGAGACCATGTCATTAAACGAATTCATCGCTAAGTGAGGAGTACAGTATACTATAATGGTAGTGAATTTGTGTCAACCTTCTTTGATATTGTTTTAATGTCATGTTTGCACCATTTATAAAATTTCTTATATATTTTTAAATGTTTATACAGTTGAGTACTGTACAGTGGACCCCCAAGTATCGGCCGACTCAAGTTTCAATCGCTTTTTTCGGCCCAATTTTTCCCCAACTATCGGCTGTTTCCCCGAGTATCAGCCCACGTACCAGACCTGTCCGCCTCCCCACGCAGGTGTTGTGAGCCAGTCTAGCTTTGTTTACCATTGAGTGAACATTACCCAGTGCACTCATTCAAACATTTCACAATAATTTTATTGTGTGTATTGTTTGTTTATTGATTGTCACTGAGAAATAAGTCACCATGGGTCCAAAGAAGCTTTCTAGTGGCACCCCTGTGGTAAAGAAAGTGAGGAACACCATCAAACTGAAGGAGATACATGTAGTAGAAAAATATGAGAGTGGCGTATGTGTGGGGGAGCTTGCCAGGATGTACAACAAAAACAAATCTATCACCTCTATCCTGGCAAAGAGAAAAGAAATCAAGGAAGCTAATGTTGCGAAAGCAATCTCTGCAACAAGTTCAGTGACAGAGCCATATTGCACTTCAGGAACATATTAAAGAGGTGCCAGAAACAGAGGACTGTGGACAGTTATTTTGTGAGACAGTGGTCCAGTGACTCTCAAGCTGGTCCTAGTGGCATTAAAAGACCAAGGGAAGTAACCCCAGATAGGGCTTTGATACCTGAAGTCCTTATGGAGGGGGATTTTCCTTCCAAACACTAAGCCCTCCCTCACTCCTCCTCCCTATCATCCAGATGCCCGCAAGTCTCTTCAAAAAAGGTAAGTAAATGTTATTTTAAATGTAAATTTATAAATTTAATATGTGTTGTGTGTTTTGTGTATGTAAAACTATAGTTATTCTTTAAAAAACGAATTTTTTGTGAATATTTTTGGGTGTCTGGAACGGATTAATTGTATTTACATTATTTCTTATGGGAAATAATGGTTCGACTTTCGGCCAGTTCGAGTTAAGGCCTAGCTCCTGGAACGGATTATGGCCGATACTCGGGGGTCCACTGTATATTGAAATAAACAGAATAGATTAAATCAACTCTAATAGGTATGAATACTGGTAAGAGCCCGTCGTAAGTCTGAGGCATCGGTAAACGAGTATGTCACTAAATGAGAAGCTGTTCTGTAATAAGAATAGAGGAAATCAGCTCTAATATACATTACTTAGGTTTGCATACTGGTTGGAAAGCTGGTCGTAAGTCTGAGTGGTTTGTAAACAAGTACAGTGGAACCCCGGTTAACGAACACCCCGGAAATCGTGCAATTAAGTAAGTATAATATTTTAAGTGCTTGTGGAAGTGTATTTTTGGGGGTCTGAAATAGACTAACCTAAATGACATTTTTTCTTAAGGAAGTAAATTCGTTCGGTAATGACACTTGAGCAGGCTTCTGCAATGAATTTTTTTTGTTAACCGGGGTTCCACTGTACATATCTAAGCGAGGAGAGGCTGTGTTATTACTACTTTGTTTTTCTAACACTATGTACAATAAATTCTTATAACATTACAATTGTTTCACAGTTTAAACTCTTCTGTCCAAACGTAGATCTACGTTCACCTATGTAGCACTACGAATATTTAAAAAAAAAAAAAAAAAAAAAATTAAATGAAGAGCACATTTTTCTACATGTTATAGGTTACAATATTTTTTTTTTAGGGTCAGTATTTACCGAGATATAAGCCCGCTAATTTGGCACTGGATGCTCACCTGACGGCAACATCGACTCCTGCCGCTTGCAGAAGTATTGCCGATATACAGTAGAACGTCATTTAGCACAAGATTATGTTGCACGTTACGGGCATTGCACGATTTAAGATTTGCGACACATTATCATCTTACATGACGTAAAGATGTTATTACACGGTTTGGCAGGAGGGGAAAAATTTTGAGCGCGCGGTCACCCGCGGTGGGTTAAACCATCGAGTCAGTGGGGGTCCTACTAAGGGTGGCTATGAGCCACATCAAGTGTTTAATGCTGACGAGACAAGTGTTTTCTGGAAGAAAATGCCAACACGAACTTATATCAGTCAGCAAGAGAAAAGTGCACCAGGCTTCAAGACAGCAAAGGATCGCTTCACCTTGCTCCTTTTCGGTAATGCATCAGGTGATTTCAAGTGTAAACCCATGGTTATTTACTGCCTAAGAATCCTCATGCTTTGAGGAAAAGGGAATTTGCTTTTCCTTCCTGCAAACTGTAAGTTTATTCAGATACACGGGGCCAGGAGCTGAGTCTTGACCCCTGCAACCACAATTAGGTGAGTACAGTTACATACATTATCATACATAGCAGCATATGTGTAGAGAACCACTAAGTCACACTGACTTTTTTGGGTTATCCTAGGTTCTCTACACATATGCTGCTATGTATGATAATCTTCGTAACTGTATCTGTGTATACCTGAATAAACTTACTTACAGTTTGCGGGAAGGAAAAACAAATAACCATTCCCACAAGCAGCCTTGTTGTTATTCAGCGGGGGACACCACCGGCCATCCTTCCCCGATCTTCATGACTTTACATTTGGCAGGGTTAAATTCAAGGAGCCATTTACTGGACCAGGCTTGTAGCCTGTCTAGGTCTCTTTGTAGTCCTGCCTGATCCTCAACTGATTTAATTCTTCTCATTAACTTCACATCATCTGCAAACAGGGACACTTCTGAGTCTATCCCTTCCGTTATGTTATTCACATATAGTACCAAAAACAGTACAGATCCTAGGACTGACCCTTGTGGAACCCCACTCATCACAGGTGCCCACTCTGACACCTTGTCACGTACTATGACTCGTTGTTGCCTCCCTGTCAGATATTCTCTGATCCATTGCAGTGCCTTTCCTGTTACGTGTGCCTGATCCTCTAGCTTTTGCATTAACCTCTTGTGAGGAACTGTGTCGAACGCCTTCTTGCAGTCCAAGAAAATGCAGTCTATCCACCCCTCTCTCTCGTGTCTTACGTCTGTTACCTTGTCATAAAACTCCAGTAGGTTTGTGACACAGGATTTTCCTTCCCTGAAACCGTGCTCGTTGTCGTTTATAAGCTTGTGTCTTTCTAGGTGCTCCACCACTCTCCTCCTGATGATCTTCTCCATGACTTTGCATACTATACACGTCAGTGACACAGGTCTGTAGTTTAATGCCTCGTGTCTGTCTCCTTTCTTAAAAATTGGGACTACATTTGCCATCTTCCACACCTCAGGTAGTTGCCCAGTTTCAATGGATGTGTTGAAGATTTTTGTTAGTGGCACACACATCTCTGCTCTCTCTCTCTCTCTCTCTAAGGACCCACGGAGAAATGTTGTCAGGTCCCACCACTTTTGAGGTATCGAGTTCACATAGCAGCTTCTTCACCTCCTCCTCGGTTGTGTGTATTTCATCCAGCACTTGTTGGTATACCTCCCTATTCTGAATTCCTGGAGTCCTTCCTGTCTCCTCTGTAAATACTTCTTTAAATCTCATGTTGAGCTCCTCACATACCTCTTGGTCGTTTCTTGTGAACTCCCCACATTCCTTCCTCAGCCTGATTACCTGGTCCTTGACTGTTGTTTTCCTCCTGATGTGGCTATACAACAGCTTCGGGTGAGACTTGACTTTTGATGCTACATCATTTTCATATTGTCGCTGAGCCTCCCTTCTTACCTGTGCATATTTGTTTCTGGCTCTTCAGCCAATCTCTTTATTTTCCTGGGTCCTTTGTCTTCTGTACTTTTTCCATTCTCTATTACACTTAGTTTTTGCCTCCCTACACCTCTGGGTGAACCAAGGACTCGTGTGCAGGTCCTTTAAGTCACACAAGGTTTTAAACTATCACACTACTTTGAAGACTGTCACATGCAGCATTCTCTACCTGACCCAGCATTCTCCACCTGACTAAATTTTATAAATACTCGTGTCACTCTTATTCCAGGTAGATCTGTGTGACTCGATAAAGCCCACTGCGTGGGCGAAACGTTGTCAATTAAGGATCACATTATACTGCTTATGTGCTTATTTTTCCACCCTCCTTCCTTCCTTCCTTCATTTCATCTCCTCCTTCCTTCCTTCCTTCATTTCATCTCCTCCTTCCTTCCTTCCTTCATTTCATCTCCTCCTTCCTTCCTTCATTTCATCTCCTCCTTCCTTCCTTCATTTTATCTCCTTCCTTCCTTCATTTCATCTCCTCCTTCCTTCATTTCCTCCTTCCT
>WNWK01002540.1:16079-33632 GCA_009830355.1 Cherax destructor
AATAGATAATAAGATAATTGTAAGATATTTATAGAGTAAAGTAGCACCAGACTGTTACTTGTAATTGCACTAGAGAATAGTTGCAATAGAAATAAAGGTATAATACAGGTTTATAAAAAGTACAATAAAAAATAAACAGGGGCAAAGAATGGTATACAGTAGATATTAAAATAAGTGAAATGGGATTTTTTTTGCACAGGTTATTAAAAAGTATACAGTGGACCCCCGAGTTTCGTAAAAACTTCACTCCTGAAGTCTGCTCAAGTCCCATTACCAAAAGAATTTACTCCCTTAAGGAAAAATGTCACGTAGGTTAGTCTATTTCAGACACCCAAAAATACTTTTTCACAAGCACTTACAATATTATACTTACATAAATGTACGATTTCTGGGGTTTACGAAACTCGGGGGTCCACTGTAATTGGTAAAGATAGGGCAATGATGTTGCAGCTGTGTATGGAAGCTTGGATCTTTGGCAATGATAGGTTAATAAAAATAAAGGTATAAAATAAGATTGAGCAATGAAGTATAAAAAAATGGGGCAATAATAATTATAAAATAAAAATTGTGCAATAAAGCTTGAATAATAATGGGATTTTGTAGTTATCAAATACAAATTAAGACTATGAGGTAGAATTAAGACTATATGAGGTAGGTAAATGGTAGTTGGTTTTACAATGAAAGTGTAATAAAATTATAAAATATGTGCAATAAAGCTTGAATAATAAGGGATTTGTAGTTATCAAATACAATTAAGACTGAGTGAATTAAGACATAGGTAGAATGTAGTTGATAATAAAATTTAATGGTAAGAGTAGAATTTTGGGACCAAAGTAAATTTAATGGTAGAGAGCATTGAATTGGAACAAATTTAAAGATGGTTCATAACACTAATCGTGGACAGTGGGTTTACTACATATTATTCTAATTCTGTTAACCCAGCCTCACTCAGGAATCTTTTAAGTCCTTCCTACCTACCTACTTACCTACCTACTTACCTACCTACCTACTTACTTACCTACTTACTTACCTACTTACTTACCTACTTACTTACCTACTTACTTATTTTCTTTCATTCTTTTTTCTTTCTTCCTTCTGGTATCCTGGGCATTGCTTTCAATCACAAATCCTCAAAACCATGAAATTCATCTTCACTGACACTTCCATCTCTGTTAGAGCTATCACTTGGGAAGAGAAGAGTCCCAGATTCACCCGGAGTCAGATATTTATTACCGCTAGGCATGCTGAACAAGGACTACTGAAATGGCGTTCCCACAATGCACCACTGGCTCCCAAATTTTTTTTATACTGCGCACACTGACCACACAGACCCATTCTCTCACATGTAGGCCTACCAGCTTTCTCCCACTTGATTTGAAGCCGCTAGAATTTTTTTTTTTATTAACACATCGGCCGATTCCCACCAAGGCAGGGTGGCCCGAAAAAGAAAAACTTTCATCATCATTCACTCCATCACTGTCTTGCCAGTTATAAAACTGCAGTTATAAAACTGCAACATTAACACCCCTCCTTCAGAGTGCAGACACTGTACTTCCCATCTCCAGAACTCAAGTCCGGCCTGCCGGTTTCCCTGAATCCCTTCATAAATGTTACTTTGCTTACACTCCAACAGCACGTCAAGTATTAAAAACCATTTGTCTCCATTCACTCCTATCAAATACGCTCACACATGCTTGCTGGAAATCCAAGCCCCTCGCACACAAAACCTCTTTTACCCCCACCCTCCAACCTTTCCTAGGCCGACCCCTACCCTGCCTTCCCTCCACTACAGATTTATACACTCTCGAAGTCATTCTGTTTCGTTCCATTCTCTCTACATGTCCGAACCACCTCAACAACCCCTCCTCAGCCCTCTGGATAATAGTTTTGGTAATCCCGCACCTCCTCCTAATTTCCAAACTCCGAATTCTCTGCATTATATTCACACCACACATTGACCTCAGACATAACTCCACTGCCTCCAGCCTTCTCCTCGTTGCAACATTCATCACCCATGCTTCGCATGGACAAAGTTCTTCGTCTCCACAGGCTCCGAAGTGCACCACTCACCCTTTTTCCCTCATCAATTCTATGATTCACCTCATCCTTCATAGACCCATCTGCTGACATGTCCACTCCCAAATATCTGAATACATTCACCTCCTCCATACTCTCTCCCTCCAATCTGATATCCAATCTTTCGTCATCTAATCTTTTTGTTATCCTCATCACCTTACTCTTCCTATATTCACTTTCAATTTTCTCCTTTTACATACCCTACCAAATTCATCCACCAACCTCTGCAACTTCTCTTCAGAATCTCCCAAAAGCACAGTATCATCAGCAAAAAGCAACTGTGACAACTCCCACTTTGTATTTTTGAATCTTTGTCTTTTAACCCCACACCTCTTGCCAGGACCCTCGCATTCACTTCTCTTACAACCCCATCTATAAATATATTGAACAACCACGGTGACATCACACATCCTTGTCTAAGGCCTACTTTTACTGAGAAAAAATCTCCCTCTCTCCTACATACTCTAACCTGAGCCTCACTATCCTCATAAAAGCTCTTCACTGCTTTCAGTAACCTACCTCCTATTCCATACACCTGCAACATCTGCCACATTGCCCCCCTATCCACCCTATCATACGCCTTTTCCAAATCCATAAATGCCACAAAAACCTCTTTACCCTTATCCAAATACTGTTCACCTACAGTGGTACCTCGAGTTACGATGGTCCCCAAAATCGCCCTTTTATGTAAGTTTATTTTTTTAAATGCTTTTGTAAGTATATTTTTGGGGGTGTAAAAGGACTAGTCTATTTTACATTATTCCTTATGGGGATAAATTCGTTTGGTAATGGCATTTGAACAGCATTCTCGAACGAAAAAATATCGTAACTCGAGGTACCACTGTATATGTTTCACTGCAAACACTTGGTCTACACACCCCCTACCTTTCCTAAAGCCCCCTTGTACATCTGCTATTTTGCTCCCCGTCTTACTCTTAATTCTTTCAATAACAACTCTACCATACACTTTACCTGGTATACTCAACAGACTTCTTCCCCTATATTTTTGCACTCTTTTTTTTGTCCCCTTTGCCTTTATACAAAGGAACAATACATGCTCTCTGCCAGTCCCTAGGTACCTTACCCTCTTCCATACATTTATTAAATAATAGCACCAACCACTCCAAAACTATAACTCCGCCTGCTTTTAACATTTCTACCTTTATCCCATCAATCCCAGCTGCCTTACCCCCTTTCATTCTACCCACTGCCTCACAAACTTCCCCCACACTCACAACTGGCTCTTCCACACTCCTACAAGATGTTATTCCTCCTTGCCCTATACCTGATACCTCTAACTCTCCATTTAATAACTCTCCTCTCCTATTTTTAACTGTCAAATCCATTTGTTTCCTAGGCTTCCTCAACTTATTAATCTCACTCCAAAACTTTTACGCTAGAATTTACGCGTATTAATACGTCCGACTCGTAAGACGTATATATATGACTGAAACAGTCAAAGGGTTAAAGTGCAGACATTGTACTTCCCATTTCCAGGACTCAAATCCAACTAACCAGTTTCCCTGAATCCCTTCACAAAATATTACCCTGCTCATACTCCAACAGCTCGTCAGGTCCCAAAAACCATTTGTCTCCATTCACTCCTATCTAACATGCTCACACACGCTTGCTGGAAGTCCAGCCCCTCGCCCACAAAACCTCCTTTACCCCCTCCCTCCAACCTTTTCAGGGACTACCTCTACCCCGCCTTCCTCAAGTCATTCTACTTTGTTCCATTCTCTTTAAATAACCAAACCACCTCAGCAGCCCCTCTTCAGCCCTCTGACTAATACTTTTAATAACTCCACACCACCTCCTAATTTTCACACTACGAATTCTCTGCATAATATTTACACCACACATTGCCCTTAGACACGACATCTCCACTGCCTCCAGCCGCCTCCTAGCTGCAGCATTTACAACCCATGCTTCACACCCATATAAATGATGGTACCACTATACTCTCGTACATTCATACATTCCCTTCTTTGCCTCAATGGATAACGTTGTCTCCACAGATACCTCAACACACCACTCACCTTTTTTCCTTCATCAATTCTATGGTTTACCTCATCCTTCATAAACCCATCCACTAACAAGTCAACTCCCAAATATCTGAATGCATTCACTTCTTCCATACTCCCTCCAATGTGATATCCAATTTTTCTTTATCTAAATCGTTTGATACCCTCATCACCTTACTCTTATCTAAATTCACTTTCAACTTTCTTCCTTTACACACCCTCCCTAACTCATTCACTAACTTTTGCAACTTTTCTTTAGAATCTCGCATAAGCACAGTATCATCAGCAAAATGTAACTGTAAACTCCCATTTTGTATTTGATTCCCCATAATTTAATCCCACCCCTCTCCCCAACACCCTAGCATTTACTTCTTTTACAACCTCATCTATAAATGTTAAACAACTACGGTGACATCACACATCCCTGTCTAAGACCTACTTTTACTGGGAAGTAATTTCCCCCCGTCTCTCCTACACACCCTAACCTGAGCCTCACTATCTTCATAAACTCTTTACAGCATTTAGTAACTTACTACCTATTTCATACACTTGCAACATCTGCCACATTGCTCCCCTATCCACTATCATATGCCTTTTCTAAATCCATAACTGCAATGAAAACTTCCCTACCTTTATCTAAATACTGTTCACATGTATGCTTCAATGTAAACACCTGATCTACACATTCCCTACCCATTCTAAAGCCTCCTTGCTCATCTGCAATTCTTCTCTGTGTCTTACCTCTAATTCTTTCAATAATAACCCTACCATACACTTTACCTGGTGTACTCGGTAAACTTCTTCCCCTATAATTTTTACAATCTCTTTTGACCCCCTTCCCTTTATATAAAGGAATTATATACACTCTCTGCCAATCCCTAGATACCTTCCCCTCTCTCATACAATTTAAGCAAAAATACCAATCAGTCCAACACTGTATCTCCCCCTGCTTTTAACATGTTTGTCATGATCCCATCAGTTCCATCTGCTTTACCCCCTTTCATTCTATGTAATGCCTCACACACCTCCCCCATACTCACATCCTGCTCTTCTTCACTCCTAAAAGATGTTATACCTCCCTGGCCAGTGCATGAAATTACTGCCTCCCTTTCTTCATCGACATTTAAAAGTTCATTCCACCAATCACTCCTCTTACCTCCTGCACCCACCCTCCTACCCCCCATTCTAATACTGCATTTTTAAAACTATGCCATCCCTCTTCAACCCCCTAGTACCCATACTTGCACTAGCCCACCTTTCTCCCAATAGTTGCTTATATCTCACCCTAACTCCCTCTTCCCTTAGTTTATAAAGTTTCACCTCTCTCTTACTTACTGTTGCCATTTTCCTTTTGTCCCATCTACCTCTTACTCTAACTGTAGCTACAACTAGATAATGATCCGATATATCCGTTGCCCCTCTATAAACATGTACATCCTGAAGCCTACCCATCAACCTTTTATCCACCAATACATAATGTAACAAACTACTTTTATTACATGCTATATCATATCTTGTATACTTATTTATCCTCTTTTTCATTAAATATGGATTATTTTTTTTATTTTTATTAACACATCAGCCGATTCCCACCAAGGCAGGGTGGCCCGAAAAAGAAAAACTTTCATCATCATTCACTCCATCACTGTCTTGCCAGAGGGGTGCTTTACACTACAGTTATAAAACTGCAACATTAACACCCCTCCTTCAGAGTGCCGGCACTGTACTTCCCATCTCCAGAACTCAAGTCCGGCCTGCCGGTTTCCCTGAATCCCTTCATAAATGTTACTTTGCTCACACTCCAAACCTCTTTCTACACAAGTTCAATTAAAAGCTTCCCATTTTCATTTACCCCTGGTACCCTAAATTTACCTGCTACTCCCTCTACAACATTTTTACCCACTTTAGTTTTGAGATCCCCAACCACACATACTCTCTCACTTGGTTCAAAACTCCCCACATACTCACTCAACATTTCCCAAAATCTCTCTCTCTCCTATACACTTCTCTCTTCTCCAGGTACATAAACACTTACTATAACCCATTTTCACATCCAACCCTTATTTTACTCTACATAATCCTTGAATTTATATATTTATATTCCTTCTTTACCTGCCATAACTGATTATTCAACATTATTGCCACTCCTTCTTTAGCTCTAACTCTATTTGAAATCCCTGATCTAATCCCATTTATTTCTCCCCACTGAAACTCTCCTACCCCCTTCAGCTTTGTCTCACTTAAAGCCAGGACATCCAGCTTCTTTTCATTCATAACATCTACAATCATCTCTTTCTTATCATTCGCACAACATCCACGCACATTCAAACATCCCACTTTGACGGTTTTCTTCTTCTTCTTTTTAGTAAGCTATACAGGAAAAGGGGTTACTAGCCCATTGTTCCCGGCATTTTAGTTGACTTTTACAACACGCATGGCTTACGGAGGAAAGATTCTTATTCCACTTCCCCATGGATATGAAAGGGAAAAGCAATAAGAACAAGAACTATTAAGATAAAATCAAAGAAAACTCAGATGAGTGTGTATACATAAACGTGTACATGTTTGCGTAGTGTGACCTAAGTGTAAGTAGAAGTAGCAAGACGTACCTGAAATCTTGCATGTTTATGAGACAGAAAAAAGACACCAGCAATCCTACCATCATGTAAAACAGTTTCAGGTTTCTGTTTCACAGTCACCTGGCAGGATGGTAGTACCTCCCTGGGTGGTTGCTGTCTACCAACCTACTACCTACACTAGATGTATGTACAGTGGTACCTCGAGTTACGATATTTTTTCGTTCGAGAATGCTGTTCAAGTGCCATTACCAAATGAATTTATCCCCATAAGGAATAATGTAAAATAGACTAGTCCTTTTACACCCCCAAAAATATACTTACAAAAGCATTTAAAAAAATAAACTTACATAAAAGGGCGATTTTGGGGACCATCGTAACTCGAGGTACCACTGTATTTATAATTGTTTTGTGTATGTAAAACTATAGTTATTCTTTAAAAAATGTTTTTTTTTTTTTAATATTTTTGGGTGTCTGGAACGGATTAATTGGATTTACATTATTTCTTATGGGAAATATTGCTTTGACTTTCGAACAATTTGAGTTTCGGCCGAGCTTCTTTAATGGATTACAGCCGAAACTCGAGGTTCCACTGTAATAATAATATTAAAAATAAATAACATAAACATCTATTTCTACAAATGCATGATACAACTATTACAGACCTAGCCGACATCATTAGCATACTATCCAGAAAGCCTCTGGTTATGCAGAGCATTACTGGAAAGTAGGTTTATCTTGCTCCTCAGGATGCGACCCACAACTGTTGGCTAACATCCAGGTACCTATTTACTGCTAGGTAAAAAGCAGCAGTTGGTGTAAGTTAACATGTCCATTTCACTTGTGCCAGGAATCTATCCTGGATCGTCCATGTGAAAGTTGATGATGCTACCAACCAAGCCACTAGATCTTGTTTCAATTATTGGGACACCCTAAACTATGACCAATCATCCCTGGTTATACTGTATTATGACTCGTAAAATCGTAATGATATGATTGCAAACAAACCATACCACAGGGAGGGCTTGAACTTGTGGTTACAGAGTCATAAAACTCCAGACAGATGCGTTAGCCACTGGGCCAGCTGGCTACAATAAGATTCATCCAACTAAGTATATTTATACATCATAGGAAGGTTAGCATAGGCACCACTGTGACCACAAATGCAAGTTTTTACAGACGAATCTCCCGCCAGTGTGGCAGTCATGATGACAGCTTTGAGGGGACTTGAGCTAGAGTTAGTCATGGCCATGCTGGTGGGAGATTCGTCTGTAAAAACTTGCATTTGTGGTCACAGTGGTGCCTATGCTAACTTTTCTATGGTGTATAAATATACCTGGGTAGCCTAACCCTGGGTAGCCTCAGCCTAGGTAGCCTAACCCTGGTTAGCCTCAGCCTGGGTAGCCTCAGCCTGGGTAGCCTAACCCTGGGTACATAATTTCTGCTTCATTAAGTATCTGCTAACATTTTATACACTTAAGATTCTTACATGATTGAGGATAAGATATGCTGCAAGTATTTCCAGTGGCTAATGCGTCGGTCTGGAGTAATACAGGAGAGGTTTCAGGACAAGATTAATGAACAAAGGATAGGTTGCTGTAGTTGCTGAAATGCATAGTGCTTATTTTGGATTTTGTTTTTAAATTGGAATGTATGGAATTTTGTGCAAAACTTGCCAAATTACTTTTTTCTTTGAATGTCATAGGGTAGTTCTGATAGTTGAATGGGCAGTTTGTGCTCAATCAGTAGAACTGAAGGCATACTAGCAAAATAGTTAAGAATTTGGTAGACCTGAGCAATGGAACTGGCTTAAAATGACTCAAAGTGGACGAAATTGCCGATGCCAATTTTGCACGTGCATAATTACATTTTTCAAATCCCAACATTGTCAGCACTTTAATTTCAGGGATCCTGATAGTGAAAGAGTTAACAGTGTGCTACATAAACTACTATTGAATGTTAGTCACCTGTGAATAATGTGTATGTTGACAAGCAATGTTTTTTATAGTTATTCTTAGATATGCTTTGTTATTTTACATTTTTAACTGTGCTTATCCTATTAGTAACTGAAATCATAGTTTCTGTCCTTTGCCTGTTTATCAGACTAAATATTTAATGATTTATGAGGTAGGGGAAATGGAAAAATAATTGGTTCTGGAGGATTTAATAATCCACATAATTGTCAGTACCAAATAATTTGAATTAAAGAGGTTAGACTATAATATTACTGATCCTTTGTGACATATTACTCTACCTGTAAAATTTCATATTACAGCAAAATAAAAATACATTAAGTACTTCTTACCATTATTTTTAATAACTTTGGTACGCTGCTTCTGTTTGTCAAGAGGATGACCTCTAACTTTCACTTGCACATAAGGATCAACAATGTCACCCTTTTTGGTTGAATTAGGAAGGTGTTGCCCACTCAACACTGTCACACGAACAGTTTTTGAGAGTCTGGAAATTTTTTTTAATTTTATTCATTATATCCATAAACTTATAGAAGCATCCTTTCCATAATTAGCAAAAATCAGAATGAAAATGAAAAACAAAATTGAGTAGATTTTTTTTTTGTATTGTGAACACTGATCTATGAGTGGTTCTCAAGTTATCTTATAGAAAATAAAGCCAGCCATATTCCATGAGATGGAACAAATTTTAATTAAAAAATATATTTAACAAATATCAACTCAATTTAAATTCCTGAGGATTAACAAATACTTCCAGTAAATTTATTTTTTAAAAATTACACATGTAAATTTTATTATTTTAATTCACATACCTGTCCGACAGTTCTGTTGGACTATAGAGTTCTTTTTTAAGGAGAATTTCTGGCTTGAGAACATAGCCACAGTTGCCATTGGTAGCAAAGAGTGCATCGTTGTAAAAGTTGGCCTTGTCTTCTGTCTGCATATTCAGTGCCACTGAGGAGAAATATTTATCTATACAAAAATGCTTTAATTTTTAAAGAGCTCATACCCTGGTATTTGTCATAAAAAAAAAAAAATCCAGAAAATGAGACATGGTGTCATTTGTCAATTATTGTTTAGCAATGGGTAAAGGATGGAATGGGAAAAATATGGGAATAATAAATAATGTCATTGCCTTTCTGGAAAGCAAGGAAATCGCTAGATTTTATTTCCCCATTACCATTAAGCATTGTAAATAATGTAAATTTTACAGAAGTACACTGTATGTATATCTGTTGGTGTGTGTGCAAAGTAAAACTTACTAGGGGATTCGGGGAAACATTAACCAGACTTAAGTCCTGGATGTTGCAACATGTTAAACCACCACGGTGACATTGTGCATCCCTGTTTTTACTGAAAAATAACCTCCCTCTCTCCTTTTTACCTAACTCGTAAGATACCCTCATCGCCTTACTCTTATCTATGTTCACTTTCAACATTCTTCCTTTACACACCCTCCCAAACTCGTTCACCAACCCTTGCATCTTCTCTTTAAAATCTCCCAAAAGAACAGTATCAGCAAAAATTAACTGTCAATTCCCATTTTGTATTTGATTCCCCATAATTTAATCCCACCCCTCTCCCCAACACCCTAGCATTTACTCATTTTATAACCCCATCTATAAATATGTTAACCTTTTCAGGGTCGGTCCCGTACATGTATGGCTTGAGAGCCAGGGTCGGTCCCGTACTTATACACCAAAATTCTAGAGCCTTCAAATCGAGTGGGAGAAAGCTGGTAGGCCTACATGTGAGAGAATGGGTTTGCATGGTCAGTGTGTGCAGTATAAAAAAAATCCTGTAGCACACAGTGCACAATGAGAAAAAAAAACTGACCGTGTTTTTGGTTTAAAACAGCAACTTTGCAGTGTATTTTCGTATGGTATTTATGGTTGTATTCTCGTTTTCTTGGTCTCATTTTATAGAATGGAAGATATAATACAGAAATGGAGATGATTTTGATTGGTTTCACGATGAAAAGTACCTTGAAATTGAGCTCAAAGTGGCGGAAATGTTCAATTATTGCCGATGTTCAAGAGTAAACAAATCACACCACGTGTCCAATACACATCAACTGGGGATTCTAATATTCTTTCACAAGTGCGCTGATATTATTTATACCATTTTTACAATAATGCAGTAGTCTGCATAACAGTAAATCTTCTATTTTTTGTGAGAATAAAAATTCAAAATGGAAAGCAAGAGTAATATAAGAGGGGCCTGGAGTTGTGACTAATAAACAGAGAAAATGTTATTTTAATGCCAGGAATGTGTCTTGTTTATTCTGGACCTTATTTTGAAATTGGCATCTTCTGAAATTTGTGTGAAATTGGCCAAATTGCCAATTTCTGACCACTTTATTGGGTTGTTTAAATCAGTAAATGGGCGATTTCTTGTACTCAATCGATAGAACAATTTGATTTCTAGTGAAATAGCTATGATTTTAGTCAATTGGAAAATGGAATTGGCCAAAAATAGGGCTCAAAGTGTGCGAAATCGCCGATGCATAAATATAGCCGATATCGCTAATTTCATGAGTGTAATTCTTTAAAGTTTTCCATCAACTTTCATACTTTTGGTGTCATTACCATCGGGAAAAGATTCTCTATCATTTCATAAGAAAAATCTTTTTTTTTTTTTTTTTTCGACCCCGATAGCGAGCTAAGGATCGGGGGTCTCGACCCTCGAAGGGTTAAGGATCAGGTGTCTCGACATTCAAAGGGTTAAACAACCATGGTGATTTTACACATTCCTGTCTAAGACCTACTTTTACTGGGAAGTAATCTCCCTCTCTCTCCTACACACCCTAACCTGAGCCTATCCTCAAAAACACTTTACAGCATTTAGTAGCTTACCACCTATTCCATACACTTGCAACATCTGCCACATTGCTCCCCTATCCACCCTATCATATGCCTTTTCTAAACCTACAAATTCAATAAAAACTTCTCTACCTTTATCTAAATATTGTTCATTAATAGGCTTCTACATAAATACTTGGTCTACACATCCCTTACCAATTCTAAAGCCTCTTTGTTCATCTGTGATTTTGCTCTGTCTTATCTCTAATTCTTTTAATAATGACCCTACCAAACAGTAAACTTATTCCCCTACAATTTTTACACTCTCTTTTGTTCGCATTTCCCTTATATAAAGGAATTATACACTACCAATCCCTAGGTCTTTCAAACATTTATTTATTGAACAAAAGTACCAACCACTCCAACACTATCCCCACCTGCTTTTAACATTTCTGTCATAATCCCATCAATTCCAGCTGCTTTAATCTCTTTCATTCTGCTCAATACCTCGCGCACCTCCCCCACACTCACATACGTTTCCTCTTCACTCCTAAAAGATGTTATACTTCCCTGCCTCCCTCTCTTCAACAACATTTAACAGTTCCTCAACATTTTCCCGCCATCTTCCCAATACCTCCAACTCCCCAGCTAACTCCCCTATTCTGTTTTTAATTGTCAAATCCATTTGTTCTCTAGGCTTTCTTAACCTATTTATCTCACTCCAATTTTTTTTTTTTTTTTCAGCAAAATTTGTTGACAGTAACTCACCCACTATCATTTGCTCTTCTTTTGCACTCCCTCACCACTCTTACTCTCCATATACTTCACCTTTCTTATATCACTCCTAGGAGCTTTGTAAAATCCTCTCATAACCGACCTTTTTCTTTTATCGCATCCTTTCCCTCATCATTCCACCAATCACTCCTCTTTCCTGGATAATATCCAAAAGTGTTTCATAAATACAGAGGCACTACACATGTGACACTTCCAGAAAGTAACTGCAGGTGGCATGGATAGGATGACAGATAGCAACACTGCGCCTTTCCAAAAAACAATGAACTCGCCCATAGGTCTAACCTGTCACTATTTCAAGCAAAATTTCTCATGTTTCACTGAGCACACTAGGGTTTTTTCTGCACAAATCAGTACAGGATTGTAATTTTTCAATCACATGTTTGAATCTCATTTACCAGTTTTGTGTAAACTGGGGGTTTTACTGTACTGATAAAATGAAAGTTCAATGAAATAATGTGAACATTAAAATTATCTTGTCTACTGTTCAGTTTTTCAGAACAAAACCCAAAGTTATGCACACCTCTAGCATAATAGTAATTGTTATATTAAAAAATACAAACCTATCTGGCATCCTACACTCCAGAAGGGATATGGTTTGAGATTAGAGGAATCTGTCCGAGTACCAAGAGGGTAAATCTTGGTAATGTGCTTCTCTGTGAATCTGATGAAATCATCTGGGCTGCTTTCAAATAATCCTTTCGCTTTTGTCTCTCCTATTGATGGGCTATGAACACATTTATCTGAAAATATTAAAAAATATTAAAGTTAATTTCAATATTTTTTAAGGATGAAGGGAATAAGAAACACTGAGGTATGAGAGGTATTGTATATAACAAATGACAAAATACTGAAAATGATCATATACAGTAAATTAAAAACTACTAAAGCTGAAGAACCAAATGCATGATTAATTATAAAAAAAACATTTGAAAATATTTTTGTAAGGGTCAAGTAACAATTGCAGCTTATTTATGTAGTAAATGAGTATATGGCAGTGGTGAGGAAAGAAAAAGGTCAGAGGATGCAAGAGAACAGACCAAGCTGCAAGACAGGTGGGACACGAGATTCATTTACGTAGCCTGGATGGTTGATGGCTCCTAACCTAAGGATATTATAGTTGAGTTATTATTAAATGGAAAGACCCCAAGTGAATTTGGGGCAGGTTTAGGGAAGTGTTCCAGAGTAACACACAAGATTAGTGAAGCACTAACCCAGGAAATGATTTTAGGGTATGTTTAGGGAGTGTGTTCCATGGTAACACACAATGAGGAACTGGGTTAGCATCATCAAAGGAAGTTAATATATCCAAGGAAGGTAGGTCGTGTCATCATACACGTCATCATTGTGAAGGTTTATGTACAGTAAGGGCTGACTGAGCCATACAAATTCAGACCTTTCCATGAATACAACATGTACAGTAAAGCAGTATTATGAAGTACTGTAATGTGCAATATAATATGACCAGTGTGCTTCTGTAGATTACTGATGTACTGTGATAAATTCAATGACATGCCATTACTTTAAAGAATTACCTATTACACCTAATGTCTTGAACTAAAAACCACCCAACAGAATACTGCCCATAATTCAAACAGGCACAATTTTAGGCACATTTGAAAAAAAAATAAAACTTTTTATACTGTACTCACAATTTTCAAAGGCATCATGGAAAGATATAAACTTTTTCCCTTCACAAACATTGACAATCTCTCTTAATTCTGGAGCTAACGGCTTGTGCAGCTTCTGGAAATGAGAGAATAAAAGGGAATGTTCACTATATAAGCTTATTGTAAAGTTGAATTGCTGTTCTCTATCAAAAATGGCTGAAAAGAATCTTCTCATTAAACAAACTTCATAATTAGCTTATCTCTGTTTCAGTGTGCAGGCTGAACCCAAAGCATGACAACTTTAAGTGTCCATAACTTTATTAAACAAAAAATGAGGAATTAATATATACCTTAAGACTTCTGTCTTGCTTAGGCTCTTGCCTCTGGTGACAGTGCAAGGTTGTTACAGTGAGCAGTAGGGGGCTCAAAGAAACAAAACAGTTAAAAAGTTTACTTTTTGTTTTTCCTCATGGATGCTCTTTTTACAAACTAAAAAAGGTAAATTCTTATCAAATCTCAGCTGATGTGAAATATACTTAGGTGTTTTGAGAATATAAACATAATACAGTATATTTTTATTAACACATCAGTTGTTTCCCACCAAGGCAGTGTGACCCAAAAAAGAAACTTTCATCATCATTCACTCCATCACTGATTTGCCAGAGGAACACCTACACTATAGTTAAAAAATTGCAACACTAACACCCTCCGGTTTCCCTGAATCCATTTATAAATGTTATTTTGCTTACACTCCAACAGCATCAAGTCATAAAAACCAGTTGCCGAATCGAATCGAAAGAGTATAGGTAAGATCCCAATGGGGTGAGTGGGGAAGATGGGGCAGACGAAGAATAGCACTGGAGAGGAGTGTTCTTAGTCATAGAAATAGAGCCTGGGATAAACCCAACAGCTAAGGCGATCATGGGACAGACTTAAGAAACAGGAATAACAGGCTGAGTTGCATTGGTCTTGTGGAAGTTGGATGTCAGCAGACGTGACAAGCTGGCAGCAGGTTAGTCACAAATCAGGGGAGGCAGGGAAGCAAATTAGAGGGCAGCATACTGGTGGTGTTATTACACGAGATTAGGGTGGCAGGTTTACAGATCTGTTCTCAAATCTCTTGAAGTTGCTTCTAGAGAAGTTGTAAAGATTTGTCTCGTTTCCAAAGGTGAAATAAAGAGGCTTGAGGAATTCCAGAACTTGGGTGAGAGTGAAGTGATGAGGTTGTTTGCAGGAGAACTTGACAGTTCCTGCACCAAGGCCTTCGTACAGTTCAGTGCAGGTCATGGTGTCTGCATTTGATGGTGCAGTGTAAAATGTAAGATTTCCCCAAGTTGGTGTGGTAGAGTCGTCAATATCTTCTTCTTCAGACATGTATTCATTAGATGAGTCTATCTTGGTACTAGCAGGTGACTGAGGGTTGGTAGGATCAGTGGAGAGGTGTACTGGTGGTGTAGAATCAGGTTGGGAGGCAGTGGTCGAGGCAGCTAGAGCGGTGGTATGGGAGGTTGTGGCAGGTGCAGGAGCAGTTGCTTTGGCAGTAGGAGACAGGTCGGCAGGAGTAGTGAAGTTGATGATGTTTGGAAGAATTCTGATGTCAGCTGATGGTGGGGAGTCAGGAAATGCAAAGGCTGGCATGTTGTTGAGACGAAAGAGTTCATTTATGGAGACGTTGAAGGTGCCAGGGTTGGCTGCATTGGCTAGATGAGCGTACATCATGCAATACAGCACCTTTGAAGGAGCCGCATCAGGAAGTGGAGATAGAGAAGTGTTGGGTGGAGATGGCTGTTGTGTTGCTTGTAGGATTTTCTTGGTATCCATCTGCAGTTTAGTGATGGCGGCAAATGTCGGTGATTTCTCGCTGCTCTCTTTCTTTTTATCTTCTGGGAGAGTACAGTGGACCCTCAAATTTTTTGAGTCAATTTTAGTGAATTTCGATTATCGGCAACTTTTTTCATCAAAATATAGCCTCAATTTTCGTGATTTGCCTCTGAATTCAGTGGTCGTACGGAATGCGTCCCAGCAGCCGCACGCACACAAAGGCTCCCACACACCATTCAGAGTCAGTCTGGCATTGTTTCTCGGCGAGTGACCATCACCCCATGAGTTCATACGATACATTTCGTAATAATCCATGCATGTGGCCGACCTCGGCAGGATGTATGGGAAGCCTCATTCAACGATCACTTTCATCGTGGCGAAGAAAAAGGAAATCAAGGAAGCTGTTGTTGCAAAAGGGGTAAATATGCTAACAAAAAAGAGATCGCAAATAATCAAAGATGTTGAGAATTTGTTGGCGAGGATCAACCAAAAACAGTTAGCAGGAGATAGTGTAATGCAGTCAATAATTTGCAAAAAGGCAAGGCAAAGAAAATGCCTAGAACAAGTACTCATGTCAGTGAATTTAAGGGAGGGGCGAGCCTTTTTTGAGTGATTAGGAAAGGAAGATTGAAAAATTATGGAAAAAAATGTTTTCTTACCAAAAAATAGTGCATCATTCTGGCAACATTTTGGTATAATCAGCTTGTTTGTATCGTATTTCTAAGTATGTTTTTCCTTAAATGTAATTTTTTTGTTCTTGCTGTCATATATAATACATGTTGGCAATTAGTGTTTTTTTTTTTTCAACAAGTCGGCCGTCTCCCACCGAGGCAGGGTGACCTAAAAAGAAAGAAAATTTCCCAAAAGAAAATACTTTCATCATCATTCAACACTTTCACGTCACTCATACATAATCAGTGTCTTTGTAGAGGAGCTCAGAATACGACAGTTTAGAAGTCCCTCCAAACTGCCAATATCCCAAACCCCTTCTTTAACCCTTTAGGGGTCGGTGCCATACTAGTACGTTTTACGAGCAGGGGTTGGTGCCGTACTAGTACGCATAAATTCTAGCGGCTTCAAAGTAAGCGGGAAACAACTGGTAGGCCTAGGGATGAGAGAATGGGTCTGCGTGGTCAGTGTGCGCAGTAGGAAAAAAATCGGGCACCCAGTGGTGCATTGTGGGAACACCATTTCAGTACACCTTCTCCACAATGCCTCACAGCAAGAAACACCTTACTCCTCGGCAAATTGGGACACTTTTATTCATCACTGACAGTTCTTACAGTGATGGGGGTGTTAGTGAAGGTGACTTTCAAGGTTTTGAGGCGGTTGCGACCGAAACTAGTGACCATAATACCGGTATAAGTGAGGAAAACCCAGACGACCACAGCCGTCCACCTCTGGTGCTGTGGCGTCTTGTTCACGGCCAGTTGTACCAGAACGAAGGCAGAAACTCCTATTTTCTAATGTCCCAGACACAGATGTGAGCAATAGTGATGATACTGATAGTGACTATGAACTCCAAGCCCTTCGAAATAGTTCCAGTAGCGCGAGTGAAGAGGAATATTCACCAGTGAAGCGTCAGTATATACGACGGTATATGCGCTCTGGTAGTGTGCAATATGCTCTTCCAAGGGTTAGGAGTACATCTCGGAGTACATCCCGTGGGCGTACAACAGGAAGTGATAGTGAAAATAATGATGATAGCGTTGCAATTGGTATGAGAAATGTGCATGCAACTGGTAGTGGTGGTGGTGCGGCGCGCGAGGCACCAGCAGTGGACCATACTGGCACCCACGCCGCTGACTCAGCTCAGTTACAACAAAGGCAACCCTCACCCACCCACCAACCCCCACAACTACAACCTCCATTTCCACAAC
>WNWK01002540.1:33732-59586 GCA_009830355.1 Cherax destructor
CCCCTTTTATAGTCTGGTATGTCTCTTTTTAGCACCATTTTCCCTCTCCACCTGTAGCTCTACTATGTACTCAAAGCTCAGCACCATATGGTCACTGGCTCCCAGGGGGCTCTCGTTGTTATGTCCTCGATATCTGAGCTATTCAGGGTGAATACAAGGTCCAGCCTTGCTGGTTCGCCTCTCCTCTATCTCTGGTCGTGTCCCTGACATGTTGGTGCATCAGGTTTTCCAGTACCACGTCCATCATCTTGGCTCTCCAAGTTTCTGGACCCCACGTGGTTCTTGGTTCTCCAGTCGATCTCTTGTGGTTGAAATCGCCCATGACCAGTAACTTCGCTCTGCTCATTGCGCTTTTCTTGCCACCTCCGCCAAGGTGTCCACCATTGCTCTGTTGTTCTCGCATATTCCTCTCCTGGCCTCCTGCAGTTTTGTGGTGGGTTGTACATCACTGCAATGACTATCTTGTGCTCCCCAGACTGGATGGTACCTACTATAAAGTCCCTTTCTCTACACACCTCCATTCCTGCCATTTCCTCAAATCTCCAATGATTCCTTACGAGCAGTGCGACCCTCCTCCCCCTGCTCCTTCTATCTTTCCTCAGGATCTGATATCCTTGTGGGAAGATTGCATCTGATATTGCCTCATTTAGTTTAGTTTCTGTGACTGCTATGATGTCTGGGGACATTTCTCCTATTCTTTCATTCCACTCTTCATACTTATTCGTGATTCCATCTGCATTTGTGTACCAAACCTTCAGCCTCGTTTCCAATACTGTGGCCCTAGGGGATCTTGGCTGGGTGGGGGGTGTTTGCAGGGTTCCCATGGAGGGTTGTTGCATGGGTGGGGGTTCTATGGTTGGGGTGTGGTCTGATTGGGTGGGGTTTGTGATGGGGTGGGGTAGTGGTGATGATGGGTTTAGGGTTGCTGGGGTGGGGACAGGGACATGATGTGTGTGTGCGATGTTAAACTATATGGTTGCCGTTGGGTTGCTGTGGTTTGAGGCCCTCCGTGAGTGCTTCCGGTGGGTGTGGTTGTCCTTCTGCCCACCGGAAGCACTCACGTGTGTGTGTCTGTGTGTGTGTGTCTGTGTGTGTGTGTGTGTGTGTGTGTGTCTGTGTGTGTGTGTCTGTGTGTGTGTGTCTGTGTGTGTGTGTTTGTGTTGTGTTCTGTGTTGTGTGTGTGTGTGTTGTGTGTGTGTGTGTGTGTGTGTGTGTCGTGTGTGTGTTGTGGTGTCGTTGTTTTTGGTGTGTGTGTTTTGTGTCATGGGTGTGTGTGTCGTGTTGTGTGGTGTGTGTTCTGTGTGTGTCTTGTTGTGTGTGTGTTGTGTGTCTGTGTGTGTGTGTGTGTGTGTGTGTTGTTTGTGTGTGTGTCTGTGTGTGTCTGTGTGTGTGTTGTGTGTGTGTGTCTGTGTGTGTGTGTGTCTGTGTGTTTGTGTGTGTGTGTGTCTGTGTGTTCTTGTGTTGTGTGTGTGTCTGTGTTGTCTGTGTTGTGTGTGTGTGTGTCTGTGTGTGTGTGTCTGTGTGTGTGTGTCTGTGTTTTGTGTGTGTGTGTCGTGTGTGTGTGTGTGTGTGTTGTTGTGTGTGTGTGTGTGTGTTGTGTGTGTGTGTCTGTGTGTGTGCTGTGTGTGTGTTGTGTGTGTGTGTTGTGTGTGTGTTTGTGTGTGTGTCTGTGTGTGTGTGTCTGTGTGTGTGTGTCTGTGTGTGTGGTCTGTGTGTGTGTGTCTGTGTACTCACCTAATTGTGGTTGCAGGGGTCGAGACTCAGCTCCTGGCCCCACACTGGGGGGTGGGGGGGGGGGGGGGTGTGCTGTGTGTCTGACAGACACAAACAAACAAGGAAAAGGAACCATTACAAAGGCAACACTTTAGTCAAGCAAACAGAGCTAGAACCCAGAAACAGGGGAAAAACAGTTTGATGATAAAAAGGGAAATGGCGAACAGTGAAAAACAAATAAAGCGAGGGTTTCCTGCAGCAGTGTACATTCATCAAGTGTCACTGCCTGTCAGCAGTTTACTGACACTTGTCATAACACCATGCTTCAAGGTATACTCCAGCTGGGACCTATAAATACTTTGTATATATTTCTAGACAATAGGTAAATGACCCAGGCAGGTGAAAATGTTCACCTGTCAGTGTGATAGTGACTGAGTACTATTTCAGTACCTAATATTAGTGTCAGAACAAAGATTGGCTATGAAATCACAAGAACTATTATAAATTGTAATTATCAAAACATAAAAAATATATAAATTAAAATAAAAACAAGAAAAAAAGGTATATCAGCAACACTTCTGCAAGCGGCAGGAGTTGATCTTGCCGTCAGGTGAGCATCCAGTGCCAACTTCACGGGCTTATATCTCGGTAAGTACTGACCCTAAAAGTTTTGTTTTCATCCTATAGCATGTAGAAAAATGCACTCATTTAAAAAAATATACATATATATTTTTTCAAAATATTCAGAGTGCTATACGAGCGAACGTAGAATTATGTTTGGACAGTTTAACCCTTAAACTGTCCACACGTAGATCTACGTTGACACGCGTAGCGCACTGAATATTTCGAGAAAAAAATAAATTGTTCTTTTTGCTTAAAATGAAGAGCGCATTTTTTTTGGCATCCCCGAATTTTGTAATACTGCACACACTGAGTGCAAAGACCCATTCTCTAATGTCTAGGCAACTCAGGCTTATTGTGGCAAGGTTAAAAGCATTTAAAAAAAACGTAGATCTACGTTCGGAGCAGTACGCGAGTCACCGTATATCTATGTGTGGACAGTTTAAGGGTTAAGTTGAAATTCCACCGTCTACATGGTTCTGGCATACTCATAGAATTATATACAGTATGTGTAGTTTGTATCTTTTATATGACTTGATAAAACTGTAAAAGTGAAATGTTGACCCATTAAAAAGTTTATGTGCAAGGAGAGTTAATTCCTTATATACACACTGCCAGTGAATATATTCATCACCTTCAAAAAATGTAACTAAGAGGAAATTAATAATTTTATATAACAAAGCCTATGATTATTTTATGGGAGCATAGAAAAATGAGCTTTGCTGAATAAATTTTTTCTTGGCAAACAGGTTTCAGTGTAACATCTCTCACTGAGTGAAAATAACTGCAGAACTCTTCCTAATTTTATTGGTGAAAGAATTATTAAAAATTCTTTTATTGAATGGGAGAACTTCTTATATCTCTGGTGTTATATAAACAAATGTTATGACTCTCTTAACTATGTTAAACAATTTCTAAAAGAGTGATAATTAAAATTATATAGTACACAAGTAAACTAAGCTATGGATATGTTCCATGCAAGCATATTAAGTGGAAATCATATAGGCCACTATAGGGGTAGTCACATCGTCATACTACCTGCTCTGGTTGCTGTGATACACTGCGCTTCTTTGTTGAGTTTTGCCTAGTCCACATAGAACTCTTAAATGAGCGGTAGAATGTCTGAAGGTGAGGAGTGAAGAAATCCTAGTCAAGCAGTAAGAAATAAAGGCATTTACATGGTGAATCACAAGTACTAAAGTTACTTGCAGTCAGGAGATAGTCACTTAGACTGATTACTGTTGTTTTCATTAGAGTGAACATCAGAATACAAATTAAACCATAGTAATTGTTTTCAAAGTAGTATGACAAAGTTCTTGATACCCATAATCTGAGGTAAGATAGTGAAACATGTCAGAATACACCAAGTACTACACAATGCATAAAACTCTACATACCAAGCATCATTACGAACATTCCCAAAAGAAAAAGTGCAACACATTGCATACAAAGCATTTTAACATTCTCTAAATACAATGTGTACTTAGTATGTAGGAGTATACAGTATACCTTATAATAGTAGCATGCCAGCTAGAGAAACATGTGTAGTAATGTATTACAGATTTATACACACCTATACTGTAATGTTTTAACAGAACATTATTCACGTTCATAAATATATTTACTTTAAAGATATTGCACCAATGCAAGAACAAGGTATAATTTTACAATATTCAATTCAATTATTATAACTACCAATCATATCAATGAAAGAAGTGTCAGTGCAGGAAATAATAGTCCCACCTTTTTAGTTTGTGTAGCACCATCATCACTATCAATGTAATCAATGGCATCTTGGTCATCATCATCATCATCAGACTCCACTTCAGAACCTGGTACATATGGAAAAAATATATACTATGACTAGTAAATTTATGATCATGCAGATGCATATCTAAATATTTAAGTTTACCTTTATGGATATTCAAAATTATATTTCTTTGCAATGTGTAGTTTACATGTAGTAAAATATTGTTAAGTACAAAGAGCCATTTGTCTTTTAGCTCACCTAAAAATAATGATACAATTGTGTAATTAAAGAAATAAAATTATTCCTACTATGCTTACCATTTTAATTAAGTTTCATACAGTTTGCTAAGAATCAGCTGTGAAAATTAATATTTTAAAAAGTACCTTTGTATACCGATAAGACAGAATTATAAATCTTTCTTTTCTTCTTTCAACACGTCGGCCGTTTCCCACCGAAGCGGGGTGGCCCAAAATGAAAAACGAAAGTTTTCCCTTTTACATTTAGTAATATATACAGGAGAAGGGGTTACTAGCCCCTTGCTCCCGTCATTTTAGTCGCCTCTTACGACACGCATGGCTTACGGAGGAAGAATTCTGTTCCACTTCCCCATGGAGATAAGAGGAAATAAGAACAAGAACTAGTAAGAAAATAGAAGAAAACCCAGAGGGGTGTGTATATATATATGCTTGTACATGAATGTGTAGTGTGACCTAAGTGTAAGTAGAAGTAGCAAGATGTACCTGAAATCTTGCATGTTTATGAGATAGAAAAAAGACACCAGCAATCCTACCATCATGTAAAACAATTACAGGCTTTCGTTTTACACTCACTTGGCAGGACGGTAGTACCTCCCTGGGTGGTTGCTGTCTACCAACCTACTACCTAGGAGAATTATAAATATCCCCACAAATAAAATCAGTCATTCAATAGAGGTCTTGGGTACAAGTGCATGGATAAAAATTAAATGACCATCTTGACTGTAATATCCCCACCCCTCCTTTCGACTTCAGGCACTGTTTAGACAGCGACCACTGAGGAAGGCACTAGACTCTAGAGTCCTGTCATAAGAGAGAAACAGAAATCTTACATGTTTTATACTGGCAAAATTGTTGTTTTCTCTGTCTCAAACAAAGATAATGGGTAAATTTTATAACCGCTTGAAGCCAGTACTTACTGTCACATTTTTTAACACAATGGCTGTCTTCCATCAAGACAAGAGACCATTTGCCAACTTTTATTCAATAGCTATTTGCCAGAAACACACTGACATCACAGTTCAAATAGCCCTTCTAACTGGAGCATTCTAATCCATCCTTAAGAGTGAAGGCACTGTACCTCCCACCTAACCAGTTTCCATGAATCCCTTCATGAATGTTTCCTTGATCACACTTCATCAGTACATCACAAGAACCACTTGTGTCAACTAATTCCAATCTAATCCACCCATACAAGCCTTTTCATGTTCAAGCCCTGAGCACTCAAAGCCTCCTTTATAAACCCTTCCCTCCAACCCCTCCTAGAAAAACCCCTACTCTTCCTTCTCTCCATAATCTGAGTTTTTGTATGAATTTCTTAATAGTTACTGTAATGTTTCCTTTCAAATTCCATGGGAAAAGTGGGTTAGAAACCCTTCATAAAGACTGTGGGTCACAGAAGGTAACTAACTGCAAGGAGGAAGGGGCTAGCAATCTTTTCATCTGCATCAATTATTAAAACCAAAAGAAATTTCTTACACTTATCATTATCATCATGACTGAACAATTGTTTTACCTTGAGGTTTTTTTCCTCTGATGATGATTTTGTTCTTTAATGCCTCTGGAGAAGGTACAGCTGTAATGTCTTCTGGGACAGGTTCAGTTGCAAGCATATCTGACATTTGCAAAAAAATTATTCTGTAAAACACTGAAGCTGATGAAAGCAATATGATTAAATCTATATTGCAGATTTTGTTAATGAAATTGGCAGAGCAATAATTAAATTATATACATACATGCTTATAATTAATCATCTAAAAGATACTATTTAAATCATATAATGGTGATGTACCTCCAAGGATATCCTTCAGCAGCTTCACCATCACCTTCTGTTGTTCCACACTTAAATGATTCTCAATAGAGAGAATGACAGGATAAGGAGAGGCCTCAAAAGCATAAGTCTTGATACCATCACGGAGAACATCAGCAAGTGTGATTTTAGAAGTTAATGTGTGACCATGGTAGATGATTGGTTCCCCCTCATCTCCATCCCACAAATCCACTGTACAAAAATATATCTGATTTAATTTCCAGAGAATATTCCAACAATTCAATTAGGTTTGGGTCAATACCATAATAGCCCAGGCAGAAAATACTGCTAATCACAAAAATATTCATAATTACAGCTCAACGATAATGCTATTTACAAATCAATAAAATAAATACCATAATATAATAGAGGGGCTTACCTGTAACTCAATAAAATAACTTAATTTTAATTATCAGAAAAAGCAGTAGTAAAGTTGGCAGAGATGCATCAATGGGTTCATAACTCTCAATCTTTCCCCATAACACACCCCTTATTTCAGGGATCAGTTTCTTTGCAAACCTCTGCGCTTTCTCCAATTTCCTGACATGCTTGATCAGGTATTAGTTCCATAATGATGCTGCATTTTCCAGTATGGGTCTGATACATGCTGTATAATGGGTCATGAATGACTCCTAGGTGGTAGCCCCTAGTTGCTCCTATGCACTAAACATGGTCTTGCCTATTATATTTTTAACACAATGCTTATCTCCCACAAAAGTAGGGTGAACCTTTATTTATTTATTTCAATAGCTGTCTTTGACTGTTACAGCAGCATAAAAACCAAATACCAACAATGAAAATATTTGCTAAAAGGCAACTTGGTATATGTAAGCAGGCTCCCTGTGGCATTTTGTATTTCTTGTCATGGTATGACTAGTGCTTTTGGGTTTGTGACCCTTTTGTTGCCCAGAGCTCAGGACACATGCCCCTGGCCAGTCCTCAATCCTTGGCTAACCTTTCCTCTGTGCTCAGGGTAACTATCGATCAGAGTTGCACTACATGGGATGATGCAATTCCAGATATGCAGAGTACCCTAAAATCTTCGTACAACAGCTCAATTGGTGGCATCTCATTTTATATTGTACGGCTAGGATAAGCATTTACCTTTCAAAAAATTTTCCCTGATTTTCCTCAACCTGTCTATGATCCTGATAATTTCAGTGCTATTAAGATGCAACCTTCCCAGCTAGTCTTTCAGAGTGCAGGAAAGACTAGCTACTCATAATGCTATTCCTCAGGAGAGTAAGGTGGTACCAGGCTGCAAAATCATGTTGAAAAATCACCAGGCAGAGAGTGTAGAGGTAACCAGGGCCAGGTTCCTAGGAGATAGGAGTTGTGGACGGAATAAAGGTCAGCCAAGGAGTGAGGATGGGCAAGGAGCATATGTCCTGAGCTCTGGGTGACACTGGGGTCTTAAACCTAAAAGTACAGGAGTTGTACCTTGGCAGGAAATACAAAATGCTACAGGGAGCCTGCTTACATTTACTGGGTAGGGTAATGTTAATTTTTTTCCTAATTACTGTAATTTTTTCCTATTAAAGGAAAAAATATATGCAGGAGCAGTGTACTCACATTCAAGAAGCCTACAACCCCGCTTAAGTGCACTTATGTAGCCCTCAACACTACTCTCCCCAGCAAACTGGTGTCCAGTCAAGTACCTGTTACATAAAGATTACAGAAAATCACACATTAGGCAATTAGAATTTAACATAATGGAATTAAATTAGATTTTTTACCATATCCAAAATACAGTAGTAATTTTTAAAGCAATAATGATTACTATAATAAAGACTTTGCTAAAACTTTCCACATGCAGATATATTAAACCAAGAAAGGTTAACATGTTTACTGTGATTTATACATAATTTAAATCCAATCATGCTTGTAACTGTCTCCTATGTAACACTTGCCCTTCATTCTGAAGGCTTGGTCATGATTTAGGCCATCCTAATAATTTATGGAGACCAAGTAGAAAAAAATTAAAACAGATCAGGAAGGATAGGCAGGCCTCTACCCTCTTCCAAAAAATTCACTTAAAATCAAATATTCATGCCATTTTGAGGGCCTATTTCAAACCACTTTGGTATTAAAGCAACTAAAATCTTCTCTGCATCACTAGTATATCTTGCATCTAATGGCATCAAGAAAACCAGTAAAACCCTTAAAGATGCCCCACAGTTGCTATTTTCACTTAAATGCTGGATCAGAGGTTAGCTATTCCCATCATGCAGTAGAGGGCAGATTTTTTTTTTTTATACTACACACACCCACCACACAAACTCATTCTCTCATATCAAGGCCAAAATTTGCCACTCAGAACAAAATTGGGAGTGCTATGAATTATGCATACTAGACATTAGTAGTTGACAAGACAGCTTAGGGTTAATTAAATATAACTCACAGAATTTTTCATTAACTACAGTGGACCCCCGGTTATCGGCAATAATTCGTTCCAGAATGCTGTTCGAGTGCCATTACCGAACAAATTTGTTCCCATAAGAAATAATGTAAATTGGATTAGTCCATTTAGACCCCAAAAATATACTTACAAAAGAACTTACAAAAATACACTTACATAATTGTTCGAGTTGGGAGCAGTACGAAATCCGAGGGTCCACTGTATTTCCCAAGAAAATACATTACAGTGGAATCCGTTCTAGAAGGTCGGTCTAAATCCGAAATGTACGAAAACCAAAGTAATATTTCCCATAAGAAATAATGTAAATCCAATTAATCCATTTGAGATGCCCAAAAGTATTAACAATACATTTTACAGAGAATAACTATAGTTTAACATACAGAAAACAATGAGAAATAACTATAAAGGACTAATGAAATGGATAAATGAACATTTAAATCACTTTTACCTTTATTGACGAGTCTTGTTGGCGTATGGAAGACAGCGAGGAGGGAAGAGGGGGGAGTTTATTATTTGGAGACAGGAAAAAATACTTGAATATGAAGCTAATATCAACTCTATGGCTTATGTATCTATCACAATTCATCTAATATTAAATAATAAACAATATTAATAACATAGAAACATGATATATACTCTAGAATGAATAAAATATGTCATTACATATGTGATTAGTGATGGCTGCGGCAGCTGTCATTTTCTCTCCTGCTGTGACTACATATCTTCCCATTATAAGAGAAATCGGAGTGTTTGTGAGGCTAACTGCACTACATCACAGTTTCATAAGGAAAACATTGAAACAATGTACGTAATTTATAAATAAGAAATATTGTATAAAAACATAATAGAGAATAAAGTGGTTATTGTATGTACAGTAAATTTCTAGGTCTTCTTGACTGTAATCTTAAATTTCATTCCCACATCCAACACATATCCAAGAAAATTTCCAAATCAGTAGGAATTCTTTCAAAGATACGATACTATGTACAGTGGACCCCCGGATTTCGTACTGCTCCCAACTCGAACAATTATGTAAATGTATTTTTGCAAGTGCTTTTGTAAGTGTATTTTTAGGGGTCTAAACAGACTTATCAAATTTACATTATTTCTTATGGGAACAAATTCGCTCGGTAACGGCACTCGAACAGCATTCTGGAACAAATTATGGCCGAAATCCGGGGGTCCACTGTACCACATACAGCACTCCTTACTCTATTCCACTCTTTAATATATCCTTACCTCACCTATGGTATTTGTGCCTGGGGATCAACCACAGCCAACCACCTTAAACCTTTAATAACCCAACAAAAACCTGCTGTGCAGTTGATTACCAGTTCCTGTGCTAGACAGCACACTAACACCTTTCAAAAGCCTGAACTTGCTATATATACGAGACATACACTCATTATTGTGCCTTCTACATAAACAGAACATTAAATTCCACTATAAACCCTCCACTTAAACTACTCCTTGACAGTTACAACAGAATGCGCAGTCACAATACAAGGCATAAGGCACTCTTCAACATCCCTTGTGTCAGTCTCACACTATGCAAAAATGCTATGCACATAAAAGGCCCAAAGATCTGGAATTTGCTACCAGAACTGGTAAAGGATCCCCTGACTACTTAAAAATTTAGGACTTTGCTAAAAAAAAAATCATCTTACCTCTCAATACTAACCAAATCAATCAAAACTACTAACTAGTTATTTTATGTGGCCTCTATATTTTTAAACTTCAGCCAGTCAATGAAATATTACTGACTGAACCATTAATTTTAATAGTTTATTATGTACAACTTAAAGATCATTATCCTTAGAAACTTCCACCTTGACTACCTCACATTAGTATTAAGATTAAATATGACTGTAATCAAGTAAACCACTTGTCTAGTGTTAAGCAATTACTATGTACTATCATTTTGTCTAGTTTTAAACCTTTCGGGGTTTTGGTCGTACTAGTACGTTTTACGCCCTGGGGTTATTGACGTACTAGTACGCCTAAATTCTAGCACCCTCAAATCAAGCAGAAACAGGCTGTTAGGCCTAGATGTGATAGAATGGGTCTGTGTGGTCAGTGTGCGCAGTATAAAAAAATTCCTGCACCACACAGTGCATTTTTTTTTTCAACAAGTCGGCCGTCTCCCACCGAGGCAGGGTGACCCAAAAAGAAAGAAAATCCCCAAAAAGAAAAAATCCCCAAAAAGAAAATACTTTCATCATCATTCAACACTTTCACCACACTCATACATAATCACTGTCTTTGCAGAGGCGCTCAGATACGACAGCTGAGAATAGTCCCTCCCAGCTGTCACTATCCCAGACCCCTCCTTTAAAGTGCAGGCATTGTACTTCCCATTTCCAGGACTCAAGTCCAACTAAATCAATTAACTGGTTTCCCTGAATCCCTTCACAAAATGTTACCCTGCTCACACTCCAACAGATCGTCATGTCCCAAAAACCATTCGTCTCCATTCACTCCTATCTAACACGCTCACACATGCTTGCTGGAAGTCCAAGCCCCTCGCCGACAAAACCTCCTTTATCCCCTCCCTCCAACCTTTTCTAGGACGACCCCTACCCCGCCTTCCTTCCCCTACAGATGTATACGCTCTCCAAGTCATTCTACTTTGATCCATTCTCTCTAAATGACCAAACCACCTCAACAACCCCTCTTCAGCCCTCTGACAAATACTTTTAGTAACTCCACACCTTCTCCTAATTTCCACATTCCGAATTTTCTGCATAATGAGGGAAAAAAAAAAGACCATATTTTTGGTTTAAAACAGCGACTTTGCAGTCTATTTTCGTATGGTATTTATGCTTGTATTCTCGTTTTCTTAGTCTCATTTTATAGAATAGATGATATATTACAGAAATAGATATAATTTTGACTGGTTTCACGATGACAAGTACCTTGAAACTGAGTGCAAAGTAGCGAAAATGTTCGATTTTGGCCGATGTTCAAGAGTAACCAAATCACACCATGCGTCTAATACACATCAACTGGAGAGTCTAATATTCTTGCACAAGTGCTCTGATATTATTTATACCATTTTTACAATGCTGCAGTTGTATACATAACAGTAAATCTTCTATTTTTTTGGGAGAATAAAAATTCAAAATGGAAAGCAAAAGTAATGTAAAAGAGGCCTGGAGACGTGACTAATGAACAGAGATGTTATTTTAGTGCCAGGAATATCTGCCTTGTTTATTATGGACCCTATTTTGAAATTGGCATCGTTTGAAATTTGTGTGAAATTGGCCAAAGTGCCATTTTCTGACCACTATTTTGGGTAGTTGAAATTGGTAAATAGGCGGTTTCTTGTACTCAATCGATAGAAGAAATGTTGTTCTAGCGAAATAGCTATAATTTTAGTAGACTGAAACATTGGAATTTGCCAAAAATAGGGCTCAAAGTGGGCAAAATCGCTGATGAGTAAATGTCATGGATACCGCTAACTTCGCGAAAGCATAATTCCGTTAATTTTCGATCAAATTTCATAATTTTTGTGGCATTATGATCGGAAAAAAATTCTCTATCATTTCACAAGAATTTTTTTTTTTTTTAAATTCGTGGACCCTGAGAACGAGTTTCAGAGAGACCCCTTGGACCCCCAAAGGGTTAAGTAGTTACTATGTATTAGGATTAGTCTGCCCGAAATGCCCCAGAATGATAGTGGCTTTCTTTTTAGTTAGCAAACCAAAATTGTAATTACATATTGTAACCTTTATAAAGAAATAAACCTTTACTTTACTTAACAGTGTATATTTCTCAGAAGGTAAAGTCTTTAGTTATGTTTACCATTTCAGGCTGTCTTAAGCTACAACTAATACTAACAAAATAAAAACACTTTGGATCTATGTATAGTACATATAAATGTAGTACACACTAAATTGTGCATGGGGATCAACAGCAATTACCCACCTAAAGCCAATAATAACCCAACAAAAAGCCGCAGTAAGAATTATCACACAATCCAACGCTAGGCAGCACACCCCCCCACTCTTCAAAGACCTAAACCTACTCACTGTCCAGAACATCCATACTTACTACTCTGCTATCTACATTTATAGAACCATTAATTCCAACTTTAACCCTGAGCTAAAACACTTTCTTGACAGTTGTGACAGGACCCATAGACATAATACCAGACATAAACATCTCTTTGACATTCCCCGTGTCCGACTAAATCTATACAAAAATTCAATGCGCATAAAAGGGCCTAAAATCTGGAACTCCCTGCCTGAAAACTCTAGAACTGCAGACACAACCTCCATTTTCAAAAGCACCGTTAAAAAAACATCTTATCTCACTTACGCACCCAACCGGTAGTTAACCATACGAAAACTACTTTATCTTGCACATATCCACAGCAAAATACACTTATTGATATCTGTGATTCTCCTTAATTTGCACATTACTAACCACAGCAAAATACACTTATTGATATATGTGATTCCCCTAAATTTGCACAGTTCTAACCAAAATTCTAATACAACTATTGCTCCATAATACTTAAGCTAGTCATAAGTTTGCCTAAGATACTCCAATATAGAAACTATATTATGCCAATATATCACCTTCATCATTAATATATAAACTAATTGCTAACTTTTTATACTAATTGTTAAATTCTCAATGTTTAAATTCCAGTACCTAAATTTTGTAAACCTAACCTAACCTTACAATCTGTATATCCATTGTATAGCTATTGAGTAAGACCTATCATAAGACTGCCTGAAAAGCCTAGGCATACCTAGGCATATTATTGGCCATCTTGTAATATCAACTTTAAAGTATAACTATAAGTACCCCCCACCTTGTATTACATGAAATAAAGAATTTGAAATATATAAAATTATGTAATTTTGTAAAACACATTTTAGTGAAAATTGAACATTTAGTGAAAGACCTTAAATTTAAATGTAAAGTAAAATTTGACTAAGAGAACTGAAAAGCAAATAAGGAAGTAATGATGTAATAATACTTGGGAGACATGAATAAAATTTAAAAAAATTAAGGAACATACACACAAAATCTTATGCTTCCTGTGCCTACCTTCCTTCCTCCCTCCCCTCTCCATCACTCCCACCCCTCCATCACTCCCACCCCTTCCTCCCTCCCCCTCCATTACTCCCACCCCCTCCTCCCTCCAATCCATCACTCCCACCCCCTCCTCCCTTCCCCTCCATCACTCCCACCCCTCCTCCCTCCCCTCCATCACTCCCACCCTCCATCACTCCCACCCCTCCATCCCTCCCCCTCCATCACTCCCACCCCTCATCCCTCCCCTCCATCACTCCCACCCCTCATCCCTCCCTCCATCACTCCCACCCCTCATCCCTCCCCTCCATCACTCCCACCCCTCATCCCTCCCCTCCATCACTCCCACCCCCTTCCCCCTCTTCAGTACAGACTGAAGTCTGTACTGAAGGTGGTAAGTTCGTAACTTTTTTTTTTTTTTTTTAACATGTCAACTGTCTCCCACTGAGGCAGGGTGATCCAAAAAACAAACACTTTCACCATCCCTCACACGTAATCACTGTCTTTGCAGAGGCGCCCAGATATGACAGTTTAGATGTCCCTCCAAACAGACAATATCCCAAACCCCTCCTTTAAAGTGAAGGCATTGTACTTTCCACCTCCAGGACTCAAGTACGACTAACTGGTTTCCCTGAATCCTTTCATGAAATAATATCCTGCTCACATTCCAACAGCTTGTCAGGTCCCAAAACCATTCGTCACCATTAACCCTTAGACGGTCCAAACGTATATATATGTTAGTACTGCTACTGCCCCAAACGTATACAGTGGACCCCCGGCTAACGTTCATTCCAGATAACGTTTTTTTCGGCTAAAGGTTGCTTTTTACGTTCAATATTTTTTTCGGCTAGCGTTATTTACTCAGCGAACGTTACGTACCAGACCTGTCTGTCCACTCTGGGCTTGCGCACCTCCTCCCAGGACGCCAGTCCAGCGTTGTTTACACTTGAGTGAACAATACCCAGCGTGCTCTTTCAAGCATTCACAATACATTTGGTGTCTTTTTTGGTGATTTAGTGACTGTCACTGTGAAATAAGTCACCATGGGTCTAAAGAAGCTTCCTAGTGGCACCTCTGTGCTAAAGAGAGTGAGGAACACCATCGAACTGAAGAAGGAGATTGTTGAAAAATATGAGAATGGCGTACGTGTGGGTGAGCTTGTCAGGATGTACAACAAAAACACAGTTTAGCAGGCATGCAGGGAGTGTAGCAGGCATGCAGGGAGTGTAGCAGGCATGCAGGGAGTGTAGCAGGCATGCAGGGAGTGTAGCAGGCATGCAGGGAGTGTAGCAGGCATGCAGGGAGTGTAGCAGGCATGCAGGGAGTGTAGCAGGCATGCAGGGAGTGTAGCAGGTATGCAGGGAGTGTAGCAGGCATGTAGGGAGTGTAGCAGGCATGCAGGGAGTGTAGCAAGCATGCAGGGAGTGTAGCAGGCATGCAGGGAGTGTAGCAGGCATGCAGGGAGTGTAGCAGGCATGCAGGGAGTGTAGCAGGCATGCAGGGAGTGTAGCAGGCATGCAGGGAGTGTAGCAGGCATGCAGGGAGTGTAGCAGGCATGCAGGGAGTGTAGCAGTAGTGCAGGGAGTGAGGATTTCCCTTCCAAACACTAAGCCCTGCCCCTGTCCTCCCTATCTTCCCGATGCCAGCAAGTCTCTTCATTAAAGGTAAGTAAATGTTATTTTAAATGTTTATTTCATTATTTATTTATAAATTTTAAATTGTATGTAGTATTTGTGTGTGTTTTCTGTATGTAAAACTATAGTTATTCTTTAAATTTTTTTTTTTTTTTGTGAATATTTTTGGATATCAGGAACGGATTAATTGTATTTACATTATTTCTTATGGGAAATAAGGCTTCGGATAACATTTTTTTTGGCTAAAGCTCTAGCTCCTGGAACGGATTAAGAACGTTAGCCGAGGGTCCACTGTATATACGTTTTATTTTTCATGCCTCCAAATTTGGCACGATTGGCCTGAGATGCCTGGTCAGCATAGAATGGGTCTTAACACTCAGTGTGCGCCATATTAAAAAAATCTGGGACCACTTAGTACCTTGTGGGAGCACCAGTTAAATTGAGCGCCATCTAGAGCAAACACTGCGGCAAACACCAAGGATTCACTGATGTCATGTCATATTAACACTCCTTTGAAGTGGAAAGTGATGTCGGCAGGCTGGCAGGCCAGCTGGTTGCCTGCCTGCCTGGCCACCTGGCTGCTCAGCTGGGTACCTGATTGGCTGTCTATCTCTGTGTCTGTCTGTATCTATCTGTCTCTGTCTCTATCTGTCTCTGTCTCTATCTATCTCGCAGGAACACATACGTAAATACAATTATACATAGTGTAAATTACCTAGGATAACTAAAAAAATCAAGACAAAGTGATATAATGTGCTTGTGATCTGCGTAATACCAGTTGGTTTATGAGCTACTCTCTGAGACAAGCAGACAAAGACAGACAGCAGGGGCACCGCGTGCGCAGGTCACATCTTTTAGTGCTCCGTGAATTTAAGTGTTTTTGAGGGCTACCCAAGGATACTGCAGGGGTCAGCAAGTGTGTAAGGGTAGTGAACAACCCTTGAAGTGATTTACGAGTTGCCCTGAGCCACATAAGTGTGGGGAGAGCCACAATTTTATACGTGAAGTACAAATTGATATCTGGTGGCGGGGTCAGTGTGGGAAGGCCTAGTGTGATCCAGGCGACGTTGCCACATGTGTCACCCAAGGTATTAAAGTGAAATAAATGTTACAATTGAAAGAAATACAGTGGACCCCCGAGTTTCGTAAACCCCGGAAATCGTACATTTATGTAAGTATAATATTTTAAGTGCTTGTGGAAAAGTATTTTTGGGGGTCTGAAATAGACTAACCTACGTGAAATTTTTCCTTAAGGGAGAAAATTCGTTCGGTAATGGCACTTGAGCAGACTTCAGGAGTGAAGTTTTTACGAAACTCGGGGGTCCACTGTACAGTGAATAGGTTATATTATATATCAACAAGAAACGAAAGTGGATATACGCCAGAACACCTCATCGACTTGAACAATCTACAGGATACTACAGGCTGCTGCAGGCTGCATCGCAAGTACATCTCACCTATGCATGGTTTTCGGGGAGTCGGGTGTAAGTTCCAATTACCTAACCGCCAAGCTGTTTGTGAACGGTCAACTCTCATAGTACGATAAGGAATAGGATACCAAGTACTTGGTAATGAATAGCAATTGGTAATTTCTAGTAGAAAAGGGCGAGCAGACAGGTAAAGCATAGAATACATTAATTAACTGGTAGATCACGCGTAAGTCAGGTCAGGCCAGGTAGAGGAGCACTGTAGGCGACCTCGTGGATCCCACACACTCGTACACCATAACACAATTTCACTACTACATTTCACACACTTAATAAACCCACACACACACAGTTCCACACACACACACACACACACACACACACATAGCATAGAATACATTAACTGGTAGATCAGGCGTGAGTCAAGTTACACCAGGTAGAGGAGCACTTCAGACGACACTCGCAAACTCCCCATACACACCCATACACCATATCACACAATTTCACCACTACTTTTCACACAACCCACACACACACACACACACACACATATACACACATACATATACACACATACATACACACACAAAAACACACACAGAGGAATGGTTTATACCCAAAGGAAAAAGATTACATGGGAAGACCAGAAAGAGCCCTTGGTTTACCCAAAGGTGCAGGGAGGTGAAGGCTCAGAGTGTCAGAGAATGGAAAAGGTACAGAAGGCATAGAACCCATGTAAACAAAGAGATTAGTCGAAGAGCTAGAAACGAGTATGCACAGGTACGGAGGGAGGCCCAGAAACAGTACGAAAATGACATAGCATCGAAAGTCGAGTCTGACCAGAAACTGATGTACAGTCACATCAGAAGGAAGACAACAGTCAAGGACCATGTGATAAGGCTGAGGAGAGAGGATGGAGAACTCACAAGTAATGATCAAGAGGTATGTGAGGAGCTCAACTCGAGGTTTAAGGAAGTATTCACAGTGGAGCCAGGAAGGCAGCTGGGTAGACAGGACGGGGTGCGTCACCAACAAGGGATGTATCAAGTGCTGGAGGGCATACACACAACTGAGGGGGAGGTGAAGCAGTTACTCAGTGACCTTGATACCTCAAAGGCGATGGGTCCAGACAATATCTCCCCATGGGTCCTTTGGGAAGGAGCTGAGGTTCTGTGTGTGCCACTTACCATAATATTCAACACATCCCTTGAAACTGGGCAGCTACCTGAGATATGGAAAAAGGCCAACGTAGTCCCCATCTTTAAAAAAGGAGACAGAAAAGAGGCACTAAACTACAGACCAGTGTCACTTACGTGTATAGTGTGCAAAGTCGTGGAGAAAATCATCAGGAAAAGAATGGTGGAGCATCTGGAGCAGAACAGGATAATCAACGCCAGACAGCACAGATTCAGGGAAGGCAAATCCTGTGTAACACACCTCCTGGAGTTCTATGATAAAGTAACAGAGGTAAGGCAGGAGAGAGAAGGGTGGGTTGACTGCATTTTCCTGGACTGCAGGAAGGCCTTCGACACAGTTCCTCATATGAGATTAGTAAAGATGTTGGAAGACCAAGCGTGTATAACAGGAAGGGCACTGGAATGGATCAGGGAATACCTCACAGGGAGGCAACAACCGGTCAGTCTAGCAACTGGCTTCTCGAATTTAACCCCACCAAATGCAAAGTCATGAGGATCAGAGAAGGGCAAAGAAGACCGCTGACAGAGTACAGGCTAGGTGGACAAAGGCTACAAACCTCATCAAAGGAGAAAGACCTTGGGGTGAGTATAACGCCAAGCACGTCTCCGGAAACACAATCAACCAGATAACCGCAGCAGCATATGGGCAACTGGCAAATCTAAGATTAGCATTCCGTTACCTTAACAAGGAATCGTTCAAGATACTGTACACCGTGTACGTCAGGCCCATACTAAAGTATGCAGCACCAGTCTGGAACCCACACCTGGTCAAGCACGTCAAGAAATTAGAGAAAGTGCAAAGGTTTGCGACAAGGCTAGTTCCACAGCTCAGGGGAATGGCATATGAAGAAAGGTTGAGGGAAATAGGACTAACAACACTGGAGGACAGAAGGGTTAGAGGAGACATGATAACGACATACAAAATACAGTGGTACCTCGAGTTACGATATTTTTTCGTTCGATAATGCTGTTCAAGTGCCATTACCAAACGAATTTATCCCCATAAGGAATAATGTAAAATAGACTAGTCCTTTTACACCCCCAAAAATATACTTACAAAAGCATTTAAAAAAATAAACTTACATAAAAGGGTGATTTTGGGGACCATCGTAACTCGAGGTACCACTGTACTTCAGGGAATCGACAAGGTAGATAGTGACGGGATGTTCCAGAGAGGGAACACAGAAACAACTGGAAGCTGAAGACTCAGATGAGTCAAAGGGATGTTAGGAAGCACTTCTTCAGCCATCGAGTAGTTAGGAAGTGGAATAGTCTAGCGAATGATATAGTGGAGGCGGGAACCATACATAGTTTTAAGACAAGGTATGATAAAGCTCATGGAGCAGGGAGAGCAGAGACCCAGTAGCGGACAGCGAAGAGGCGGGGCCAGGAGCTGAGTCTCGACCCCTGCAACCACAATTAGGCGAGTACACACAAAAAAACACAAAACTAACACACACACAAAACTAACACACACACAAAACACACACATACAGGCCCACACAGAATCTTTCCCCATGCTCCCTCCCACCGCCTCTCCCCCACTCCCTTCCCTGAATCCTCCCTCTCCCACCCTCCATCTCCCCCTCTCCCTCTCCAATTCTCTCTCCACCCCTCCTCCACTCTCTCCTCATACTCTTCCCTCTTTCCCTCTCCCCACTTTCTCCTCTCCCTCCCTCCACCCCCACACAAACACTCAGGCAATCACACCACAAAACAACCACACAGAAATACGTACATAGTTTTTCACTCTGTTGCATCTTAAAAAAAAAAAAAAAATGGGGTGCCAGAGAGCAGGACGGAAAACTAGGGGACTGGAGGATGAGTCTGCGAAGGAAGATTGGGCAGCAGAGCTCATGAAAAGGGAAGGAAGCTAGAGGAGATTAGCATGAAAATGGAGGAGAGGATAGCTGCAGAAAGCAGGAAGTGGGAGAAGCAAGTCACAAAAGCAGAGGCTAAGATACAGAGAATAGAAGAGGAGCTGAAAAACTTGAAACAGCCTAAAGAACTAAAAAGCAATGTGGATATGGTATCAGAAACTGCCACCTCAGACACAGAAGGGGACTGTAGAGAACGGAGTGAAACTGTATGCAGAGGCCCTATCAGACCATCGTGGAGCCCGAGAAAAAGAGAGGATCACATCAGGAACAATCGAGGGGAGTGTAGAAAGAGGGAGAGCTAAGCTATACGTAGAAGCCCTAACAGACCACAGCAGTGCACAGGGAAAGTGACAAGCCACTGGGCCAAGGGATGACAGAAAGTGAAGAGATTGAAGAAAGGATGGATGCAATGGAGGCAACTAAATCAAATCAGGGGTTACATAGGGACAGGAAGTGGGAGAATGAAAGAGAAAGATCAGTCTTTGTTTATGGGCTCCCGGAAGCTGAAGGGGAAATTTATGAAGCAAGAAGACAAGGGGAAAAAAAAGCAATTGAAAACATCATGAAAGCAATAGGAGAAGATGACATGACCCAGCTGGCAAATTTTCTGAGAATAGGCGGGTTTGCAAGAGGAAGAATCCGGCCAGTCAAAGTGATTTTCAAGGCAGAATTGACTCGAAACAGGATCCTGCAGGAGAAAGCAAGACTAAGGGATATATCAGAGTACCGGAAGGTGTATCTCGACCACGACAGAGCACGAGAAGAAAGACAGAAACTGAAAGAGAGGGTACAGAGACAAAAGGAGGAAAGAGAGATGGACAGGAGAACCCAGACTCAGGAGGAAGCCCAAATACAATCACCTTCAGATGTCCCCCAACGTGAACAACCCCAATGCAGCCAAACAATCTAACCCAAAACACACATGCCATACCCAATGATTCCACCCACCTCATTACAAACTCCACCTTCACACCAACCACCCATAGTTCCTCATCAGGTCTCCCACTTTCCCAACCCCAACGTACCCCCCCAGACTACGGTATTAGAAAAGAAGTTGAAGGTTTGGTATACAAATGCAGATGGTATAACAAATAAATGTGAGGAGTGGCATGAAAGAATAAAGGACACATCCCCAGACATAATAGCACTCACAGAAACGAAACTCACCAGGACGATAACAGATGCAATCTTTCCACCCAGATATCAAATCCTCAGGAAAGATAGAGTGAGCAGAGGGGAAGGAGGAGTTGCACTGCTCATTAAGAACCAGTGGGGATTTGAGGAAATGGAAGGAATTTAATGGAATGGGTGAAAGGGACTACATAGTAGGAACAATTCAGTCTGAGAGCCATAAGGTGGTAATTGCTGTAATGTACAACCCGCCACAGAACTTCAGAATGCCAATAGAAGAATACGACGAGAGCAACAGAGCAATGGTAGACACACTAGCCGAGGTGGCCAGAAGAGCCCACATGGGGAGAGCAAAGTTACTAGTTATGTTCAATTTCAATCACAAGGAGATTGAATGGGAAAACCTGGAGCCCCATGGAGCTCCTGAATCATGGAGAGCCAAGATGATGGATGTGGTACTGGAAAACCTCATGCATCAACATGTTAGAGACACTACCAGAGAGAGAGGTGGGGATGATCCAGCAAGACTGGACCTAGTATTCACCTTGAGTAGTTCGGACATCGAGGATATCACGTATGAAAGGCCCCTTGGAGCTAGTGATCATTTAGTTCTGCGTTTTGATTATATAGTTGAGCTACAAGTGGAGAGGGAAGCAGGAATAGGAAGGGAGAAACGAAACTACAAAAGGGGGGGACTACACAGGCATGAGGAACTTCATACAAGACGTTCAGTGGGAGAGAGAATTGGCAGGAAAAACAGTAAAAGAAATGATGGAATATTTGACAACCAAATGCAAAGAGGCAGAGGAGAGGTTTGTCCCCAAGGGAAACATGAGTAACGGGAAGACCAGAACGAGTCCTTGGTTCACCCAAAGGTGAAGGGAGGCAAAAACAAAGTGCACTAGAGAATGGAAAAAGTACAGAAGACAAAGGACCCAGGAAAATAAAGAGATTAGCCGAAGAGCCAGAAACGAATATGCACAGATAAGAAGGAAGGCTCAGTGACAATACGAAAATGATGTAGCATCAAAAGTCAAGTCTGACCCAAAGCTGTTGTACAGCTACATCAGGAGGAAAACAACAGTCAAGGACCAAGTAATCTGGCTGAGGAAGAAAGGTGGGGAGTTCACAAGAAACGACCAAGAGGTATATGAGGAGCTCAACATGAGATTTAAAGAAGTATTTACAGAGGAGACAGGAAGGAACCAGGAATTCAGAATAGAGAGGTATACCAACAAGTGCTGGATGAAATACACAACCAAGGAGGAGGTGAAGAAGCTGTTATGTGAACTCGATACCTCAAAAGCGGTGGGACCTGACAACATTTTCCGTGGGTCCTTAGAGAGGAGCAGAGATGCTATGTGCCACTAACAAAAATCTTCAAACATCTATTGAAACTGGGCAACTACCTGAGGTGTGGAAGATGGCAAATGTAGTCCCAATTTTAAGAAAAAGACAGACACGAGGCATTAAACTACAGACCTGTGTCACTGACGTGTTAGTATGCAAAGCCATGGAGAAGATCATCAGGAGGAGAGTAGTGGAGCACCTAGAAAGACACAGGCTTATAAATGACAACAAGCACGGTTTCAGGGAAGGAAAATCCTGTGTCACAAACCTACTGGAGTTTTATGACAAGGTAACAGACGTAAGACACAGAGAGGGTGGATAGACTGCATTTTTTGACTGCAAGAAGGCGTTCGACACAGTTCCTCACAAGAGGTTAATGCAAAAGCTAGAGGATCAGGCACACGTAACAGGAAATGGACTGCAATGGATCAGAGAATATCTGACAGGGAGGCAACAACAAGTCATATATGACAAGGTGTCAGAGTGGGCACCTGTGACGAGTGGGGTTCCACAAGGGTCAGTCCTAGGATCTGTACTGTTTTTTGGTATATATGTGAATAACATAACAGAAGGGATAGACTCAGAAGTGTCCCTGTTTGCAGATGATGTGAAGTTAATGAGAAGAATTAAATCAGTTGAGGATCAGGCAGGACTACAAAGAGACCTGGACAGGCTACAAGCCTGGTCCAGTAACTGGCCCTTGAATTTAACCCTGCCAAATGTAAAGTCATGAAGATCGGGGAAGAAAAGAAGACCGCAGACAGAGATAATCTAGGTGGCCAAAGACTGCAAACCTCACTTTAAAGAAAAAGATCTTGGGGTGAGTATAATACCGAGCACATCTCCTGAGGCACACATCAATCAGATAACTGCTGCAGACACGGGCGGCTGGCAACCCTAAGAATAGTGTTCCAATAACTCACTAAGGAATCGTCAAAACTCTGTACACCATATACGTCAGGCCCATACTGGAGTATGCAGCACCAGTTTGGAACCCACACCTGGTCAAGCACGTCAAGAAATTAGAGAAAGTGCAAGGTTTGCAACAAGACTAGTCCCAGAGCTAAGGGAATTGTCCTACGAAGAAAGGTTAAGGGAAATCGCCTGACGACACTAGAGGACAGGAGGGTTAGGGAGACATGATAATGACATATAAAATACTGAGGGAAAAGATAAGGTGGACAGAGACAAGATGTTCCAGAGAGGGACACAGAAACAAGGGGTCACAGTTGGAAGTTGAAGACTCCTATGAGTCAAAGGGATGTTAGGAAGTATTTCTTCAGAGTTGTCAGGAAGTGGAATAGCCTAGAAAGTGACGAGGGAGGCAGGAACCATACTTAGTTTTAAGACGAGGTTTAAAAGCCCATGGAGCAGGGAGAGAGAGGACCTAGTAGCAATCAGTGAAGAGGCAGGACCAGGACCCATGACTCGACCCCTGCAACCAGAAATAGGTGAGTACAAATAGGCGAGTACAGACACAGACAGACAGAAAGACAGACACAAATATACAGATACAGACAGGCTTGAGTAACAAAAAAAGGGAAGCAAATAACTTCATCAAATGTCATCACTGTAATTACTGGACTGATTAGAAAAGATAGGACTCCCCTCACTCCCCATAAAATGTCACCAGTCATCATTAGTGGAGATCAGATGAGATAAAGCAGCACACAAATCTTACATAATGCTTCAGGGAACTTATTATGTATTATTATTATTATTATTATGTATTATTATTATTATGTATTATTATTATTATGTATTATTATTATTTTTTGTATTATTATTATTCTCCATGGGGAAGTGGAACAGAATTCTCCTCCGTAAGCCATGCGTGTCGAAGAGGCGATTAACATGCTGGAGTAAGGGGCAGAACCTCTCCTGTATATATTACTAAATGTAAAATGGGAAACTTTCGTTTTCATTTTGGGCCACCCCACTCGGTGGGAAAGGGCCGACGGTTGAAAGAAGAAAGATTATTATTATGTATTATTTTTATTATTATTATTAATTCACTATTATTATTATTTTTTTCACTATTATTATTATTTTTTTCACTATATTATTATTTTTATGCACTATTATTATTATTATTATTTGAGTACAATTTGTATAATATTAGTGTCAAACAAAGATTGGCTATGAAATCACAAGAACATTATAAATTTTAATTACAAACATCAAAATTATATAAAATAATAAAAAAAGAGAAAAAGGTATATCGGCAACACCCTGCAAGCGGGGACTCCTGTTGCTGCCCGGTGAGCATCCAGAGTCAACTCTGCCCATATCCGGTAAGTACTGACCCAAAAAAAAATTTTTTATCCCATAACACTTAAAAAAAAAAGTGCTTTTATTTCTATAAAAAAAAATTTTTTCAAAATATTCGGGAGTAGCAGTCAACGTATATATACGTTTTGGGCCTTTAAGGGGTTTAAAAAATCTATTTCTTTACAAGTACATGTCAAGGTATAACCTTAGCTAATATCAATGACAAACTACTATAATAGAAAGCCGCTTGTTATGGAGAATTTCGGAAATTAGGCAATTTTGTCCCAGGATGCAACCAACACCAGTCAACAAACACCCAGGATCCATTTTACTGATGGGTGAACATGGACAACCGGTGGAGGAAACACGACTGTCACCCCGCCGGGAAACGAACCCAGACCTTAGGGGTGAAGCGAGAACTTCCCCCAGGCAAGGGGCCACCAACACGCTCAAAATGCCTGCTGCATGTCCAGGCCCCTTTACAAAACCTTTACCTCCTCCCCTCCTCCCCTTTTCCCAGACACTCCCTACCCATCCTTCCCCTCCACTGAAGATTTATATACAGGACCCACTAACAATCTTAATCCGCCAGGAGCTAGACTTTGACACAAAAATGTTTTCAAACCTTATTTCCCAAAGAAATAATGTATAAGGGACCCCCAGTTCAGAACCCCGGAAATCGTACATTTATGTAAGTATAATATTGTAAGTGCTTGGGAAAAGTATTTTGGGGTCTGAAATAGACTAACCTACGTGACATTTTTCTTAGGGGGAAATTGCCGGTAATGGCACTTGAGCAGACTTCAGGAGGGTTTTACGAACGGGGTCCATTTATCAGTGGACCTTGACAACCAACCGTTCAGGAGCTAGACCTTTACAGAAAATCTTTATTCAAACCTTTTTTCCCATAAGAAATAATTAAATACGATTAATCTGTTCCAGAACCAAAATATTCAAAAAATACAGGGTACCCCATTTAATGGTCCCCAAAAACACCATTTTTTTTAAGTTGATTTTTTTTAAAAGCTTTTGTAAGTGTAATTTTGGGGGTCTAAAAGGACTAGTCTATTTTAATAATTTCTTGGAGATAAATTCCTTTGTAATGGCATTGAACAGCATTCTGAATGAAAAATATCAAGTCGGGTACCACTGTACATTTTTTTAAAAAATAACTACAGTTTTACATACAAAACACACAAATACTAATACAATTTAAATGTATAAAAAATATTGAAATAAACATTTAAAATAACATTTACTTACCTTTTTTGAAGAGACTTGCTGGCATCTGGAAGATAGGGGGATGAGGGAGGCTTAGTGTTTGGAAGTGGAATCCCCACTCCTGCATGAAT
>WNWK01002540.1:59686-85249 GCA_009830355.1 Cherax destructor
AACCAAATGCAAAGAGGCAGAGGAGAGGTTTGTCCCCAAGGGAAACATGAGTAACGGGAAGACCAGAACGAGTCCTTGGTTCACCCAAAGGTGAAGGGAGGCAAAAACAAAGTGCACTAGAGAATGGAAAAAGTACAGAAGACAAAGGACCCAGGAAAATAAAGAGATTAGCCGAAGAGCCAGAAACGAATATGCACAGATAAGAAGGAAGGCTCAGTGACAATACGAAAATGATGTAGCATCAAAAGTCAAGTCTGACCCAAAGCTGTTGTACAGCTACATCAGGAGGAAAACAACAGTCAAGGACCAAGTAATCTGGCTGAGGAAGAAAGGTGGGGAGTTCACAAGAAACGACCAAGAGGTATATGAGGAGCTCAACATGAGATTTAAAGAAGTATTTACAGAGGAGACAGGAAGGAACCAGGAATTCAGAATAGAGAGGTATACCAACAAGTGCTGGATGAAATACACACAACCAAGGAGGAGGTGAAGAAGCTGTTATGTGAACTCGATACCTCAAAAGCGGTGGGACCTGACAACATTTCTCCGTGGGTCCTTAGAGAGGGAGCAGAGATGCTAAGTGTGCCACTAACAAAAATCTTCAACACATCTATTGAAACTGGGCAACTACCTGAGGTGTGGAAGATGGCAAATGTAGTCCCAATTTTTAAGAAAAAAGACAGACACGAGGCATTAAACTACAGACCTGTGTCACTGACGTGTATAGTATGCAAAGCCATGGAGAAGATCATCAGGAGGAGAGTAGTGGAGCACCTAGAAAGACACAGGCTTATAAATGACAACAAGCACGGTTTCAGGGAAGGAAAATCCTGTGTCACAAACCTACTGGAGTTTTATGACAAGGTAACAGACGTAAGACACGAGAGAGGGGTGGATAGACTGCATTTTTTTGGACTGCAAGAAGGCGTTCGACACAGTTCCTCACAAGAGGTTAATGCAAAAGCTAGAGGATCAGGCACACGTAACAGGAAATGGACTGCAATGGATCAGAGAATATCTGACAGGGAGGCAACAACAAGTCATAGTACGTGACAAGGTGTCAGAGTGGGCACCTGTGACGAGTGGGGTTCCACAAGGGTCAGTCCTAGGATCTGTACTGTTTTTGGTACTATATGTGAATAACATAACAGAAGGGATAGACTCAGAAGTGTCCCTGTTTGCAGATGATGTGAAGTTAATGAGAAGAATTAAATCAGTTGAGGATCAGGCAGGACTACAAAGAGACCTGGACAGGCTACAAGCCTGGTCCAGTAACTGGCTCCTTGAATTTAACCCTGCCAAATGTAAAGTCATGAAGATCGGGGAAGAGCAAAGAAGACCGCAGACAGAGTATAATCTAGGTGGCCAAAGACTGCAAACCTCACTCAAAGAAAAAGATCTTGGGGTGAGTATAATACCGAGCACATCTCCTGAGGCACACATCAATCAGATAACTGCTGCAGCATACGGGCGGCTGGCAACCCTAAGAATAGTGTTCCAATAACTCACTAAGGAATCGTTCAAAACTCTGTACACCATATACGTCAGGCCCATACTGGAGTATGCAGCACCAGTTTGGAACCCACACCTGGTCAAGCACGTCAAGAAATTAGAGAAAGTGCAAAGGTTTGCAACAAGACTAGTCCCAGAGCTAAGGGAATTGTCCTACGAAGAAAGGTTAAGGGAAATCGGCCTGACGACACTAGAGGACAGGAGGGTTAGGGGAGACATGATAATGACATATAAAATACTGCGAGGAATAGATAAGGTGGACAGAGACAAGATGTTCCAGAGAGGGGACACAGAAACAAGGGGTCACAGTTGGAAGTTGAAGACTCCTATGAGTCAAAGGGATGTTAGGAAGTATTTCTTCAGAGTTGTCAGGAAGTGGAATAGCCTAGAAAGTGACGTAGTGGAGGCAGGAACCATACTTAGTTTTAAGACGAGGTTTGATAAAGCTCATGGAGCAGGGAGAGAGAGGACCTAGTAGCAATCAGTGAAGAGGCAGGACCAGGAGCTATGACTCGACCCCTGCAACCAGAAATAGGTGAGTACAAATAGGCGAGTACAGACACACAGACAGACAGAAAGACAGACACAAATATACAGATACAGACAGGCTTGAGTAACAAATAAAGGGAAGCAATATAATCTCATCAAATGTCATCACTGTAATTACTGGACTGATTAGAAAAGATAGGACTACCCTCACTCCCCCATCAAATGTCACCAGTCATCATTAGTGGAGATCAGATGAGATAAAGCAGCACACAAATCTTACATAATGCTTCAGGGGAACTTTATTATGTATTATTATTATTATTATTATGTATTATTATTATTATGTATTATTATTATTATGTATTATTATTATTATTATGTATTATTATTATTCTCCATGGGGAAGTGGAACAGAATTCTTCCTCCGTAAGCCATGCGTGTCGTAAGAGGCGACTAACATGCTGGGAGTAAGGGGCTAGTAACCCCTTCTCCTGTATATATTACTAAATGTAAAATGGGAAACTTTCGTTTTTCATTTTGGGCCACCCCACTTCGGTGGGAAACGGCCGACGTGTTGAAAGAAGAAAGATTATTATTATGTATTATTTTTATTATGTATTATTATTCACTATTATTATTATTATTATTCACTATTATTATTATTATTATTCACTATATTATTATTTTTATGCACTATTATTATTATTATTATTTGAGTACAATTTCAGTACCTAATATTAGTGTCAGAACAAAGATTGGCTATGAAATCACAAGAACTATTATAAATTTTAATTATCAGAACATCAAAATTATATAAAATAATAGAAAAGAGAAAAAAAGGTATATCGGCAACAATTCTGCAAGCGGCAGGACTCCTGTTGCTGTCAGGTGAGCATCCAGAGTCAACTTCTCTGCCTCATATCTCGGTAAGTACTGACCCAAAAAAAAATTTTTTTATCCTATAACACTTAAAAAAAAATGTGCTCTTTATTTCTATAAAAAAAAATTTTTTTCAAAATATTCGGGGCAGTAGCAGTACTAACGTATATATACGTTTGGACCGTTTAAGGGTTAATAATATCTATTTCTACAAGTACATGTACAAGGTATACAGGCCTAGCTAATATCAATGACAAACTACTATATAGAAAGCCGCTTGTTATGCAGAGAATTTCGGGCAAATTAGGTCAATTTTGTCCCAGGATGCAACCAACACCAGTCAACAAACACCCAGGTATCCATTTTACTGATGGGTGAACATGGACAATCGGTGTGAGGAAACACGCCCACTGTTTTCACCCTCGCCGGGAAACGAACCCAGACCTTCAGTGTGTGAAGCGAGAACTTTTGCCACTAGGCAAGGGGCCACCAACACGCTCACAAATGCCTGCTGCATGTCCAGGCCCCTTGCACACAAAACCTTCTACCTCCTCCCTCCATCCTTTCCTAGGACGACCCCTACCCATCCTTCCCTCCACTGAAGATTTATATACAGTGGACCTCGACTAACAATCTTAATCCGTTCCAGGAGCTAGACTTTGACACGAAAAAATCGTTATTCGAAACCTTATTTCCCATAAGAAATAATGTATACAGTGGACCCCCGAGTTTCGTAAACCCCGGAAATCGTACATTTATGTAAGTATAATATTGTAAGTGCTTGTGGAAAAGTATTTTTGGGGGTCTGAAATAGACTAACCTACGTGACATTTTTCTTAGGGGTAAATTCGTTCGGTAATGGCACTTGAGCAGACTTCAGGAGTGAAGTTTTTACAAACTCGGGGGTCCACTGTATATACAGTGGACCTTCGACTAACAATCTTAATCCGTTCCAGGAGCTAGACCTTTACACGAAAAAATCTTTATTCAAAACCTTATTTCCCATAAGAAATAATGTAAATACGATTAATCTGTTCCAGACATCCAAAAATATTCACAAAAAATACAGTGGTACCCCGACTTACGATGGTCCCCAAACACACCATTTTATTTAAGTTGATTTTTTTAAATGCTTTTGTAAGTGTAATTTTGGGGGTCTAAAAGGACTAGTCTATTTTACATAATTTCTTATGGAGATAAATTCGTTTGGTAATGGCACTTGAACAGCATTCTGGAATGAAAAAATATCGTAAGTCGGGGTACCACTGTACATTTTTTAAAGAATAACTACAGTTTTACATACAGAAAACACACAAATACTACATACAATATTAAATGTATAAATAAATATTGAAATAAACATTTAAAATAACATTTACTTACCTTTATTGAAGAGACTTGCTGGCATCTGGAAGATAGGGAGGAGTGAGGGAGTGCTTAGTGTTTGGAAGTGGAATCCCCACTCCCTGCATGAATGCTACCACTGGGGTGCCACTAGGAAGCTTCATTGGACCCATGGTGACTTATTTCACAGTGACAATCACTAAACCACCAAAAAAGACAACAAATGTATTGTGAATGGGTATTATTCACTTAAGTGTAAACAACACGAGACTGCCGTCCTGGGCGGAGGCGCGCAAGCACAGGGCAGGCGGACAGGTCTGGTACGTATTGCTACCCGAGTAAAGATCGCTACACGAGAAAAATATTGACCGTAAAAAGCAATCGTTACCCGAAAAAATCGTTATTTGGAATGATCGTTACTTGGGGTTCCACTGTACCCTCCAAGTCATCCTATTTTGCTCTATCCTCTCTAAATGACCAAACCACCTCAATAACCTCTCTTCAGTCCTCTGAATAATACTGTTTTTAACTCCACACCTCCTCCTAATTTCCACACTATGAATTCTCTGCATAATATTTACACCACACATTGCCCTTAGATACAACATCTCCACTGAATCCAGCCTCCTTCCTTCTCCAGCATTCACAACCCAAGCTTCACACCCATGTAAGAGCGTTGTACCACTATGCTCTCGTACATTCTCTTTTTTGCCTCCATGGATAACGTTTTTTGTCTCTACTGATACCTCAATGCACCACTCACTTTTTTTCCTTCATCAATTCTATGGTTAAATTTGTCCTTCATAAACCCATCTGCTGACAAATCTAATTCCAAATATCTGAACACATTCACTTCTTCCATACTCACTCCCTCCAATGGGAGGGAGTATGCAATTTTCCTTTACCTAACTCATTTCATACCCTCACCACCTTACTCTTATCTATGTTCACTTTCAACTTTCTTTGCTCGTCCTCCCAAACTCGTTCACTAACCTTTGCAATTTTTCTTCAGAATCTCCCAAAAGCACAGTATCATCAGCAAAAAGTAACTGTGTCAACTCCCATTTTGTATTTGATTCCCTATAATTTAATTCCACCTCTTTCCAACACCCCTAGCATTTACATCTTTTACAACTCCATCTATAAATATGTTTAACAACCATGGTGACATTACACATCCCTGTCTAAGGCCTACTTTTACTGTAAATAAATCTCCCTCTCTCCTACTCACCCTAACCTGAGCCTCACTATCTTCATTAGAACTGTTTACAGGATTTAGTAACTTACTACCTATTCCATACACTAGAAACATCTGCAACATTGCTCCCCTATCCACCCACTTGTATTCATTTATTTACTTTTCAATAATGGTACAGTGGTACCTCGAGTTACGATATATTTTCGTTCGAGAATGCTGTTCAAGTGCCATTACCAAACGAATTTATCCCCATAAGGAATAATGTAAAATAGACTAGTCCTTTTACACCCCCAAAAATATACCTACAAAAGCATTTAAAAAAATAAACTTACATAAAAGGGCGATTTTGGGGACCATCGTAACTCGAGGTACCACTGTATTTAGTTATTGTTTATTTACTTAGTGACAGTACTTATTAATTTACTTATTTAGCATATCACATTCATATTCAACTTACGATGGGTTTATTGGAACGTAACCCCATTATAAGTCGAGAAGTTAAAAATATATGTTTTTGATCGATTTTCATAAAATACTTAAATTCATAGTACACAAAATGAACATACTGTATAACAAATACAAGGAATTTAGTTCTTCGAGATTTTTTTTAAAGCAAATCACTTGCCTGAAGCAGTGATGAAATTGACATGTAAACAATGAAATACTGACAGTCACACAGCCACGTGTTAACCCTTTCACAATTGCGACCCCCAAAATTAAAAGTTAACTGGCAAAAGATCTCTCATCAACTTGTCAGTTTTCTGAACCATTTACAGTGGACCCTTGAATTTCGTCCCCCTTGAATATTGTGAAATTTGAAAATCAGCAACTTTTTTCATCAAATATTGGCTTGATTTTCATGATTTGGCTTAGAAATCAGCGGTCATATGAAACACGTCCGAGCGGCCTCCCAGCCGCCGCAGGCACACAAACACCATTCAGAGCCAGTCTGGCATTGTATCTCGGCAAGTGACGATCTCCTCATGCGTTCATACGATACATTTCTTAATATTTCATTCGTTTTAGTGCTTGCAACTGCTAAATAAGCCACCATGGGCCCAAAGAAAGCTCCTAGTGCCAGCTCTTTGCTAAAGAAGGCGAGAAACACTATAGAATTCAAGAAAGAACACACCAGCAAGGGTACTTCCCCACACAAACCAGCCAGGGTACTTCCCCACACCAAGCTCAAACAAATGTCTTATTTTAGGTTAAATGTTTTATTTTAGGTTAATATAGACATTTTTATTAATCCATGTATGATATTTTCTTCAAAATTATATAAGAAACACATTACATATCATATAGCATATAAACATTGATACAATGTTTATATGCTATCGAGTGGTGAGACGGGTGGAGAGTAAACATTACGTTTCCTTTGATGCAGCATTAGAAAAAACTGTGAATCTGGTGTCTGGTGCAGTAACTGCCCTTCATATGCGTTTGTTTACAATTCTCAGCATGAATTATTCATTACTTCTCCCTTTGTTTATGATGGCATCTAAAGGTAGTTGTTAGAAACGATTAAACTCAGTGAACATGGTAATAATATGGCTGTGTAGTGTAATAACATGGCTGTGTAGTGTAACCCAGGGAGGGCTACATACGTGTACATACGTCTACAGGCTACCTACACAAATACTGCACACCTCTCCCTACATTAAGTCTACAAATATTTTAAGTAATGAATGTATTGTGGCAGTAAAAGACAAAGGGAAGTAACCCCAGAAAAGGACTTGGTACCTTAAGTTTCTGGAAGGGGATTTCACTTCTAAACAATAGTAACTCTTCCATCCTTTACCCTCCTCCCAACTTCCACACATCAACAACTCTTCAATAAAGGTAAGTGTCATGTTATTATTGTTTTATTCTTCATGTATCATTGTTTTCTGTGTAGATAAATGTACATTTCATGTAAAAAAAATATATTTTTTAATACCCTTGGGTGTCTGAAGCAGATTAATTTTATTTACATTACTTCTTATGGGGAAAATGGTTTTGAAAATCGTGAATTTTGAATTTCGGCGGACTCTCTGGAATGGATTAATCACGAAATTCAAGGGTCCACTGTATATAATTCCTGTCAAACACAGCAACATCTTGGGATCTTGATACAGAAGTAGGTTATGCCTAACCCAAAGGCATAACCTACTTCCTCCTGTGGATTTTTCAATGGTGACACCACCTCCATCTGCTTTGCCTCGCCTGTCTTCAGTATATGAGCCCCTTTTCTGTGCATATGCTTTACGTTTATCAAGACTGATGAACTGAACATGACAACTCCAGGCTGAAGGACTGACTGAGGTTACCTCAAACTCCTCATCTTCCACCATTCATCTCTAAACTGAGGAAGCCACTGGATGGCAAAACATTTCCATAATACAGATGTCTCCATCAAGCTGCCATGTAATATTGATGGATTTTTTGTTTTTCATGTCTAATATATGCACACCAGTTTAAATTATATATGTTTCAAGGTTCTCCATGGGGAAGTGGAACAGAATTATTCCTCCGTAAGCCATGTGTAAGAGGCAACTAAAATGCCGGAAGCAAGGGGATAGTAACCCCTTCTGTATACAGTGGACCCCCGAGTTTCGTAAAAACTTCACTCCTGAAGTCTGCTCAAGTGCCATTACCGAACGAATTTACTCCCTTAAGGAAAAATGTCACGTAGGTTAGTCTATTTCAGACCCCCAAAACTACTTTTCCACAAGCACTTAGAATATTATACTTACATAAATGTACGATTTCTGGGGTTTACGAAACTCGGGGGTCCACTGTATATTACTAAATTTAAAAGGATAAACTTTTGTTTTTCCTTTTGAGCCATGCCACCTCGGTGGGATACGGCTGGTTTGTTGAAAGAAGAAAGATGTTTCAAGGTGTTTTTTATTCAAAACATGGCAAGATGCTTAGTCTGATATAACCTCAAATGGAATATACAATATAAATCAGTACAAATAATTGTTTCCCTTATTCTTTTTGATGGATTTTGTCTTCTAAACATTATACACATGGAAATCTTATGATTGTGCAATTGATCTAGCATTTGATACCTCTCAAAGAATGAAAGTCACACCGTTTGGCTTTCTTGGGTTATCGTGGCATAAAAATGTTCGAATACACACACTATAATGTACATTTTATGTACCCATATCTTTGTGCCCTCAAAACATTACACAAAAAAAAAAATATTACAATTAATCCTGGGTGTTATATCTCTCAAAACATGGAAGTAAATCACATTGTACAAATGCTAAAATGGATTTTTATGTGCTCATACCATGTGTACTTTCAAAATTATTGTAAAAATACATGTATGCCATGTATACACAAGCCTAAATATAAAAACACACATAATAGTGGCTGGTAACAAAAATTCGTGTTTATATACACCGTGAACAATACCTGCCCTGCTTATGCATATGTGTACATTTGCATATGGTATACATTTAAGGTCCTAGGTAGTAGGTTGGTAGACAGCAACCACCCAGGGAGGTACTACCGTCCTGCCAAGTGAGTGTAAAACGAAAGCCTGTAATTGTTTTACATGATGGTAGGATTGCTGGTGTCTTTTTTCTATCTCATAAACATGCAAGATTTCAGGTACATCTTGCTACTTCTACTTACACTTAGGTCACACTACACATTCATGTACAAGCATATATATATACACACCCCTCTGGGTTTTCTTCTATTTTCTTACTAGTTCTTGTTCTTATTTCCTCTTATCTCCATGGGGAAGTGGAACAGAATTCTTCCTCCGTAAGCCATGCGTGTCGTAAGAGGCGACTAAAATGCCGGGAGCAAGGGGCTAGTAACCCCTTCTCCTGTATATATTACTAAATGTAAAAGGGAAAACTTTCGTTTTTCATTTTGGGCCACCCCGCTTCGGTGGGAAACGGCCGACGTGTTGAAAGAAGAAGAATACATTTAAGGTTTAAAAATGCTAAATATTTTATGTAGAGGAAGCTGAAAATTGTAGGTAGTAGGTTGGTAGATAGCAACCGCGCAGGGAGGTACTACCATCCTGCCAAGCGAGTGTAAAATGGAAGCCTGTATTTGTTTTACATGATGGTAAGATTGCTGGTGTCTTTTTTCCTGACTCAAATATGCAAGATTTCAGGTACATCTTCCTACTTCTACTTACACTTAGGTCACACTACACATGCATGTACAAGCATATATATACATACACTCCTCTGGCATTTCTTCTATTTTCTTACTAGTTCTTGTTCTTGTTTATTTCCTCTTATCTCCATGGGGAAGTGGAACAGAATTCTTCCTCAGTAAGCAATGCGTGTCTTAAGAGGCGACTAAAATGCCAGGAGCATGGGCTAGTAACCCCTTCTGTATACATTACTAAAGTTAAAAAGAGAAACTTTTTCTTTTTGGGCCACCCTGCCTCGGTGGAATACAGCTGGTTTGCTGAAAGAAAGAAGATATATATCTTATGAAATGATACAGAATCATTTTGAGAAGGTAATGAAACCAAAAGTACAAAATTTGATGAAAAACTTACGAAATTACCCTCTCGCAAAGTTAGCGGTCTCAGCAACATTTACGCATCGGCAATTTTACCCCCTTTGTGCCCTATTTTTGGCCAATTCCATTGTTCCAGTCAACCAAACTCATAGCTATTTCACTAGTATTCCTTCTATTATGTCAACTGAGTACAAGAAACTGCCCATTTACCTATTTCAACTACCCAATAAAGTGATCAGAAATCGGTAATAAAGCCAAATTCAAAATTCAAAAATTGCCAATTTAAAAATAGTCCAGAATAAAGAATGTAGACATTCCTTAGTCATGTCTCCAGGCCCTCTTACATTATGCTTGCTTTCAATTTTGAATTTTATTCACACAAAAAATAGAAGATTTACTGTTATGCAGACTACTGCATTATTGTAATATTTTTTTTTTATTAACACATCGGCCGATTCCTACCAAGGCAGGGTGGCCCGAAAAAGAAAAACCATCATCATTCACTCCATCACTGTCTTGCCAGAGTGGTGCTTTACACTACAGTTATAAAACTGCAACATTAACACCCCTCCTTCAGAGTGCAGACACTGTACTTCCCATCTCCAGGACTCAAGTCCGGCCTGTCGGTTTCCCTGAATCCCTTCATAAATGTTACTTTGCTCACACTCCAACAGTATGTTAAGTATTAAAAACCATTTGTCTCCATTCACTCCTATCAAATACGCTCACACATGCTTGCTGGAAGTCCAAGCCCCTCACACACAAAACCTCCTTTACCCCCTCCCTCCAACCTTTCCTAGGCCGACCCCTACCCCGCCTTCCCTCCACTACAGATTTATACACTCTCGAAGTCATTCTGTCTCGTTCCATTCTCTCTACATGTCCGAACCACCTCAACAACCCTCCTCAGCTCTCTGGATAATAGTTTTGGTAATCCCGCACCTCCTCCTAATTTCCAAACTCCGAATTCTCTGCATTATATTCACACCACACATTGACCTCAGACATGACATCTCCACTGCCTCCAGCCTTCTCCTCGTTGCAACATTCATCACCCATGCTTCACACCCATATAAGAGTGTTGGTATAACCATACTCTCATACATTCCCCTCTTTACTTCCATGGACAAAGTTCTTTGTCTCCACAGACTCCGAAGTGCTCCACTCACCCTTTTCCCCTCTTCAATTCTATGATTCACCTCATCCTTTATAGACCCATCTGCTGACATGTCCACTCCCAAATATCTGAATACATTCACCTCCTCCATACTCTCTCCCTCCAATCTGATATCCAATCTTTCGTCACCTAATCTTTTTGTTATCCTCATCACCTTACTCTTTCCTATATTCACTTTCAATTTTCCTCTTTTACACACCCTACCAAATTCATCCACCAACCTCTACAACTTCTCTTCAGAATCTCCCAAAAGCACAGTGTCATCAGCAAAAAGCAACTGTGACAACTCCCACTTTGTATTTGATTCTTTATCTTTTAACCCCACACCTCTTGCCAAGACCCTCGCATTCACTTCTCTTACAACCCCATCTATAAATATATTGAACAACCACGGTGACATCACACATCCTTGTCTAAGGCCCACTTTTACTGGGAAATAGTCCCCCTCCCTCCTACACACACTAACCTGAGCCTCACTATCCTCATAAAAGCTCTTCACTGCTTTCAGTAACCTACCTCCTATTCCATACAACTGCAACATTGCCCCCCCTATGCACCCTATCTTACGCCTTTTCCAAATCCATAAATGCCACAAAAACCTCTTTACCCTTATCCAAATACTGTTCACCTATATGTTTCACTGTAAACACTTGGTCTACACACCCCCTACCTTTCCTAAAGCCCCCTTGTTCATCTGCTATCCTGCTCTCTGTCTTACTCTTAATTCTTTCAATAATAACTACCATACACTTTACCAGGTACACTCAACATTCCTAAAGGCACATTAGACTGACCAGTTGGATGCGTACTGGACAAGTGTACTCTAGGATATCGGCAAAAATCAAACATTTCTGCTGCTTTGAGCTAAATTTCAAGTTACTTTCAGTCCTGAAACCAATCGAAATAGTCTCTATTTCTGTAATATATCTTAAATTCTATCAAACGAGACCAAGAATACAACCATAAAAACCATATGAAAACACACAGCTGTTTTAAACCAAAAACACTGTTGTAGTTTTTTTTATCATTATGCATTGTGTGCTGCAGGATTATTTTTTATACAGTGCACACTTACCACTTATCAAGGCCCAAATTTACCACTCACAGCTTATCTGAGTGAGCCAAGCTCATGGCGTAGTACTATGGAACCGCATTGGCTTCAAAGCTGTTATATAACAGGACAGACACAGAAAGGGTTAAAAGAAAGCAAAAAGAAAAAAAAATTATTTACTTGAGTACAGTATAAGCTTCGAGTTAATTTCAATTATTTTTTAATAACACCTGGCAAGTACACAAATAAATGGTAAAACAAATGTTGGATAAAGGCAGATATGGGCTGGTTTAACCCTTAAACGGTCCGCACATATATTTACGTTGGCACTGCTGTTGCCCCAAACGTAATTTTACGTTTTATTTTTCATTCCTTCAAAATTGGTGCAATAGGCCTGAGTCGCCTAGGCATGAGAGAATGGGTCTGCACACTCAGTGTGTGCTGGGTTAAAAAAATCCTGGACGCCTGGGTACCACATGGTAGGACCAGTTACATTTAGCTCCATCTTGAGTCAACATCATGGCACATCCTCGTGATTCACTCACGCCTCGTCGTATTAACACTACTATTCGAGGAAAGTGATATACAACGTGAGATTAGTGGATTTGACACCGATGTGGCCACTAATAATCAAGGAATTAGTGAAAATATCGACGATAACCCAGATGACCCTCAGCCCATCACCTCTGGGGTGGCCACTGTGGCTACACCAGACCCTGGGCCAAGCACCTCTGGGTGTAGCCAGTGTGGCCACACCAGTCCCTAGGCCAAGCACTTCTGGGGTGGCCAGTGTGGCCACAAAAGACCCTGGGCCAAGCACCTCTGGAGTGGCGAGTGTTTCCCATAGGCAACTACGCAAGAGGAAACTATCATTTTCCCGGTGTTTTAGTGATAGTGAAAGTGATGTAAGTGATGATGAGATTGATTTTATGCCATTGCAGGATTCGTCTAGTGATAGTGATGTTCATTATTCACCTGTGAAACCTACTTTTAGGCGGCGTCACCTACGTTCAGGCAGTGTGCCATATGCAGTCCCCAAGGGTCGTAGCAGGTCACGATCGAAAACCCCGGCCACTGATAGTGATACTGATCATGAAGGTGAATTTGCGGGGATGGAGGAAGAAGTGGTGGGTGGCACGGTGTCTGGACAGACATAGGACAGCCCGGCACCCCCTCAGCCATGTGCTGCCTCCACTCCTGTCCCCCCACCTGCTCCCCCACACCCCATGCAACAGGTCCACCCTGCACCATGTGACCGAGAATGGAAGTGGACACAAAGTGTATTCGTGCCACAGCCTTTTGATTTTGATGTGAGTGGAATTGGCATCCTGCCAGAATGTCCCATAACAAATGAGTCTACAGAGTTAGACTTTTTCCAGTTATACTTTGACGAGCCTATAATGAACTTGATAGTGACCCAGACAAACAATTATTATCGCTATGTCATGGACAACACAGCAGAGGTTGGAGAATCGTCACAGCTGCGCAGGTGGAAAGACAACAGTGGCTGAAATGTATTTATTCCTTGCCACTCTCATGCTTATGCCCCATACCTATAACAACAATATACGTAACTACTGGTCCACAGACCACTTCATCAGTACTCCTGTCTTCCGTGACCTTTCCTGCAACAGATTCATTCTGTTGCTATGAATGTTGCACTTCTCAGACAGGAATATGCCCAACAGAAATGACCTATACAAAATCCGGGAAGCGTTTATGTACCTGAAGCAGAAATTCAGTGCATACTTTTATCCTTTCAAGAACATTGTTGTCGACGAGTCCTTGATTCTATTCAAGGGACACCTGTCATTCAAGCAATATATTCCGAGCAAACGTCGTCGCTTTGGTATAAAACTTTTTGTTATGTGCGACTGTGAGACAGGTCTTGTGTTAGATGTCATTGTATACACCGGGAAAAAAACACTCGACGATACCAGGTGGATGTTGGGCATTTCTGGTGATGTTGTTCGCAGTATGATGGAACCATACCTTGGCAAGGGCCATACATTGTACACAGACAACTGGTATACAAGCAGTATGCTCGCTGATTTCCTGCGTGTGAACAATACTGATATGTGGGGAACAGTGAGAAGGAATAGAAAACATATGCCAGGCTTCAGTGGCAGTGTTGAAGGTGCAGTGCAAATGTTTCATGCCAATGACATCATGGCACTGACGTAGCATGACAAACGGGATGTGACATTTCTGTCAACCATCCACAGAAAAGAGATTGTACAAACAGACAAAATGAGCCGGCTCACCAATGAACATACAAAAAAAAAACTATACCAAAGCAATGTTTCAAAAGTGCTTTGATGTGACCACAGACATGAACATAACCCTAAGAGAATTTTGAAAAAACCATTTCCATATGCTGCATTGTGTACACCTTATAGGTAAGGCTTGGGAGGGAGTGACTACCAGGACTTTGAACTCTGCCTGGAGAAAATTGTGGCCAGACTGTGTCCTAGGGAGGGATTTTGAAGGTTTTGGGGCTGAGCCTCAGAACCCTGAGCCTGAGCCTGAGCCTGAGCCTGTTGTGGAAGAAATTGTGGAATTGGGCAAGTCTTTGGGGTTAGAGGTGAGTGGTGAGGATGTGGAACAGTTGGTGGAGGAGCACAAGGAAGAGCTAACCACTGAAGATCTGCAAGAGCTTCAACAGCAACTGGAACAAGAGAGCAGAGGTCAGACAATGGTTCAGAGGAGGTGGAGGAGGTGGAACAAAATGGAAGAATGTGCCTTCTTCAAGGATTAAGGACATTTGTGGAATGTGGAGCAAGGTGCAAGCATTTATGGATGAATATCACCCTAACCATGCTGTTGCAGGCCGTGCTGGCAACCTGTACAATGACACAGTGGTGTGTCATTTCAGGGATGTGTTAAAGAATCGCCAGACACAGATCTCCCTGGACAAATTTGTTGTTAGAAAGAGGTCTAGTGACTCTCAAGCTGGTCCTAGTGGCATTCAAAGAAAAAGGGAAGTAACCCCAGAAAAGAAGTTGGTACCTGCAGTGTTAATGGAAGGTTTCCCCTTTCCCAAACACTAGCATACTACTCCACCTTCTCCCTCCTCCCATCCTCCACACATCAACAACTCTTCAATAAATGTAAGTGACATGTTATTGTATAATATTTGCATGTTTATTTATGTATTCTTTATTAAATTGTGTATTATTTAATGTCCAAAAGTTCTAAAAAATATTTTATTTAACTACTTTTGGAAGTCTTGGACGGATTAAATTTATTTCCATTATTTCTTATGGGGAAAATTGATTCGTTTTACGATTGTTTCGGCTTAAAATATGCCCTCTCTGACGGATTAAAATCGTAAACCGAGGTACCACTGTATTGTCAAACCAGCTGTTGTCGTCGACTATACAAACAATATGCGACTAGTTGACAAGTGTGACATGATGATAGGGTTTGTTGACTGTGTGCGTAGGAGTCGCAAGTGGTACATAAAACTGTTTTTCCACCTTGTAGACATTGCAGTGATCAATGCATTCAATATGTATGAAATAAAGACTGGAAAAAGAGAACATTTTGCGGAATTCTCCCTGAATATCGTAAAACAGATAGCAAAAAAGTATGGTACCACACCTGTACCTGCCCCTCAACAGCGACTTGTTCCCCAACCACAACCACAGCCAGTGGGGGAAGTTCCAGTCCGAATCATCCCTAACTGTCACTACCTGGTACCTTTACCACCTACCCCAAAAAAGAAGCATTCCCAGAAGAAGTGTGTTGTGTGTGCTACCACCACAAAACGACCACAACAGCGGAAGGACACACGATTCATATGTCACCAGTATGGGGTGGCACTCTGTATGAATCCATGCTTTATGGAGTATCATACAATCGTGGACTTCTAGAAACATAAGTGGGACATGTAAATACTTGTATATAGTTGTAGATAATAGAATGTGATTCAGCCAGGTGTGCAAAATCACCTATCAGTGTGTACATGTGTGTTTGTGTCAGTATGATAATAATTTCGTATATAATATTGGTGTATAAACAACAATTGACATTGAAATCAAAATATTTACTGTAAAATAGCTATCATATACAGTGGACCCCCGAGTTCCGTAAGGTTCTTACTTCATAAACATCGTGTTTCGTAAGCTTTTTACGATTTCGAGAATCGTAAAACGGCTCGTGTTTCGTAACGTATTAGACCTGTCCACCTGCTCCGCGCCTGCGCGGGACACAGGACGCCGCCAGTGAAGCGTTGTTTACCATTGAGAGAACATTACCCAGCGCGCTCTTTCAAACATTCACACTACATTTGGTGTTTTTTTTTGGTGCTTTAGTGATTGTCACTGTGAAATAAGTCACCATGGGTCCAAAGAAGCTTCCTAGTGGCACCCCTGTGGTAAAGAAAGTGAGGAACACCATCGAACTGAAGAAAGAGATTATAGAAAAATATGAGAGTGGCGTACGTCTGAGTGATCTTGCCAGGATGTACAAGAAAACCCCATCTACTATCAGCTCTATCCTGGCAAAGAAAATGAGATCAAGGAAGCTGATGTTGCAAAAGGGGTTGATATGTTAACGAAAAATAGATCGAAAACAGTGGATGAGGTTGAGAAGTTGTTGTTGGTGTGGATCCATGAAAAACAGAGAGCGGGTGATAGTATTTCCATGGCGATAATTTGTGAAAAGGCAAGGAAGTTGCACGCAGATCTTGTCAAGACAATGCCTGCAACCAGTGGTGAGACAAGTGATTTTAAAGCCAGCAAAGGCTGGTTTGACAGGTTTAAGAAACGTAGTGGCATACACAGTGTTGTGAGGTATGGTGAGGCAGCCAGCTCAGACAAACGTGCAGCTGAAAAATTTCTGCATGAATTCCAGGGGTTCGTAGAGGCTGAACAATTCCTCCCCCAACAAGTGTTTAACTGTGATGAAACAGGCCTGTTTTGGAAGAAAATGCCCAACAAGACCTACATTACTCAGGAGGAAAAGGCACAGCCAGGACACAAGCCTATGAAAGACAGGCTAACTCTCATGTTTTGTTCTAATGCTAGTGGGGATTTTAAAGTGAAGCCTTTACTGGTGTATCACTATGAAAATCCCAGACCCTTCAAGAACCACAGTGTTGACAAGAATAATTTGTGTGTGCATTGGAAGGCTAACACCAAGGCATGGGTCACTACGGAGATTTTCAAGGAATGGGTGACTGGAGTGTTTGGCCCTACTGTGAAGAAATACCTCTTGGAAAAGAAATTGCCACTCAAGTGCCTCCAGATACTGGACAATGCTCCTGCTCACCCTTACAACTTGCAAGAGTGTTTGTCTGACAAGTTTAATTTCATCAGAGTGAAGTTCTTGCCTCCTAACACCACTCCTCTCCTCCAGCCCATGGACCAGCAGGTCATTTCCAACTTCAAGAAACTGTACACCAAAGCACTGTTTGAAAAGTGCTTTGAAGTGACCTCGGACACTGAGTTGACCCTAAGAGAGTTCTGGAAAGATCACTTCAACATTGTGCAATGCCAAGGTAAGGCTTGGGAGGGAGTGACTTCCAGGACTTTGAACTCTGCTTGGAGACCATTGTGGCCAGGTTGTGTCCAACAGAGGGATTTTGAAGGATTTGAGGCTGACCCTGACCTTGACCCTGACGACCCTGTGCCTGTTGTGGACTCTATTGTGGCATTGGGGAACAACCTGGGGTTGGAGGTGAGTGGTGAGGATGTGGAAGAGTTGGTGGAGGCCCACAGGGTAGAGCTAACAACTGAAGAGCTGCAAGAGCTTCATCTGGAACAGCAACAGACCACAGCTGAGGTTATTGCTTCAAAGGAGGAGGGTGAGAGACAGAAGGAGGTGCCCTCTTCAGTGCTTAAGGAGATGTGTACAAAGTGGAATGAGTTGCAGACATTTGTTGAAAGACACCACCCTGAGCAAGCTGAAATGAGCCTTCTGTGCAGCCACTTCAGTGACAGAGCCATGTCGCACTTCAGGAAAGTGTTGAAGGGTCGCCAGAAACAGAGGACTCTGGACAGTTACTTCACCAGGCAGGGGTCTGGTGACTCAAGCTGGTCCTAGTGGCATTAAAAGACCAAAAAGGGAAGTAACCCCAGAGAGGGACTTGTTACCTGAAGTCCTTTTGGAGGGGGATTTCCCTTCCAACCACTAACTCCCTGCCCCTATCAGCAACTCTACCTTCCAGATGCCTGCAACTCTTCAATAAAGGTAATTAAATGTATATATATATATATATTGTTTTTAATTTAGTATGTGAATATTTTTTTGTGGAACGGATTAATTGTATTTACATTATTTCTTATGGGAAATAATGGTTCGAATTTCGTAAACTTCGTGTTAAGTACTAGCTCCTGGAACGGATTAATTACGATACTCGGGAGTCCACTGTATAATAAAAACGAAGACTATGAAAAAAAAATGGTAGAAAATGGTAAATATGTAGATTTTCTGCAAGCAGCAGTGCTTCATGTTGCCGTCAGGTAATCGCCAAGTGCCAACTTCGCGGCGTCATATCTCGGTAAGTACTGACTCTAAAGTTTTTATTTTTATCGTATAACACTTAGAAAATTGTGCTCTTTATTTCTATAAAAAAATTTTTTTTTTTTTTTTTTTCAAAATATTCGGGGCAGTGGGCGAGGTAACGTATATATACGTTTGGACCGTTTAAGGGTTAAACAAACTTAATTTGTTTTTAAATCTGGCAGTTACCTTCATGCCTTAATAACCAAGCAAAACTTCCAGACATCAATTGAATACCTTAAAATTCATAATTCTTACGTGTTATGGGAGGAGGAGATGTAGTAATGTGCGAGTGGCTTTGTCATATCTTGGTGAACCTTTTCTTTATGTTCATAGTTGAATGCATCAAACATATCTGAGAGCAGCATGTGGTAAAATCCTGCAGCAAGGCAAATATTTGTCAATTACTATATAAATATACTCATTTCTTGTCAAAATACTATTTTCAGTGTAAAAGGTACATAAAATATGTCTAGAAAATGGCAATAAGAGGTAAACTGTCATAGATTAAAATACGAAGTTAGAGTTAATATTTAATTTGGAGCAAATAACATACTTTAGTCAAAATATTTTTTTATTGGTAATCTTTGATGAACCATGTGTAGTTCACTTTTGCACACTTGTGCTCAGTTCAGCAAAATGGTAATTACTTTTGAAGAAGCCAAATAAGAATGCAGAACTATTTTTGCAAATCTTTGCTTTCCAAGAGTATTTTTTTTTAAATTCTATATTTGGCCATCTTTAAAATGGACAGCTTCAAGTGGAACAAGAAAATGCAGACAAGAAATGAAGAATCACTTACCATCTTGTGTCATATAGCCTTGGACTTTAAGGTCACTAATTTCAAATTCATTAATGAGTTTGGTGCTGTGGGTAGCATCGAACTCTGAGAGACCCTGCTCTTTATGAAGGAAGGCACATAGTTGGTCTGCACTCATTAGCTGAGTCTTCTCACTTGCATATCTGTCAGACATTAATAAATAAATCATATATGCTATAGAAACTTCTAGGATGTGGATGATAAAGCTTGAATATTAAAATTACAAAAGGAAAAAAAGATATCTATAATACAGGGTACTACCCTAGACAATGATGCAATGAGAGCATATGGGAAAGATAGGTAGCAAAATATCAAAGTCTATATAGAGGCTATCTGTCAGCAAGGGCAAACTACAGTTGATCTACCTTTATTTTTATAAGACGGCAGAGATTACAACATAGCAGATGGCTCTTCACTCTAAACCCATCCTCAAGTTTATCTCATTGCCTGTATAAAAAAACTAAATATAAAGAATAACTGTCATATTGAAAAAAAACATGCATATATAAAGGGATTGGTGGTGCCATCTGTTGCCATCACTACTACAGTGGTACCTCGAGTTACGATGGTCCCCAAAATCGCCCTTTTATGTAAGTTTATTTTTTTAAATGCTTTTGTAGGTATATTTTTGGGGGTGTAAAAGGACTAGTCTATTTTACATTATTCCTTATGGGGATAAATTCGTTTGGTAATGGCACTTGAACAGCATTCTCGAACGAAAAAATATCGTAACTCGAGGTACCACTGTATTATGTTCCATTTATTTCAAGGTCAGCAGGTCATTCATGAAGTAATGTCAGGGATACAGTAACCACAGCAAACACCCAAATTCAATATTTGCAAGATTTTTTTTTTCCATGTTTTAAATTTACTTATTTTTGCATTTACAACTTTGCATTGCAGACTTGCAACTTTTTCCATAAAAATCTAAGTATAGGTAGTTGCATACCAAATCCTGACCAAACTTTACTCCAGGTCATAGGCTAAGTGAATATATTCTTAAGGAGAAATCTCCTGCTATTTAGGCCATAAAATGGGTTGCTGCATTCTTATCCAGGCACTTGGGTGGTTCAAATCCTGCCACGATAATAGGGCGACCTACAGTAGGGTGGGTGGGGGTAAGGGGAGGATGAGGAGCAATAGAAAATATTATGATACACCATTTCCACATTGAATTAAACATGAAAATAACTACTAAACAGAAGCATATTAAAATTAATTATGGAAAAGATACAGATACTCCCCTACTTATGGACTGATTCGGTTCCGAGTGGTCATTTGTTCCCAAGTCCAACATAACACAAAACATGTGTTGTAAATGAAATAAAGTTTATAATGTTTATAATAAAGTTTGTAAATATAAATTTAATAAAACAGATGGTGAGAAGGTGTTGGCTTGAATGTCTTAGCATCTAAAGTTGATGGCACTGATTCAGGCTCCTGGCGAGACTTGTTACCTTTGTCCACCCTCTTGAAGAAGTGGTCTAGGGATGTCTGGGTGGTGGCCAAGCACAGTTATGAATGATATCGCTAGAGTAACCTACTATATATTGTTTACATCTCAGTGCTTCCTGTGCTACATTGCTGCCACCACGCAGCGGACTGCGAACTAAATCTTACACCCAAATTTTCGACTTCAGAGCAAACTGTTCCTATTATTGAAAGTTCGCAACACAAATATTCATATGTAGGAGAGTTTCTGTACTTTATTACATAAATTCATACTTACTTTTTGAACAATTTTTCAATTTCTGGCATTTTCAGTAATGCATGATAGAATGAGACAAATTCTCCAACTTCTAGAACTTGATCCCCATCTCTTTTCTGCTTGCTTGTGTTAGCTTGCTGAAATATACTCCAGAAACAATAAACACTATTCTTTATAGCATTACATGATCAAAAACATATACTGTACAGTGGTACCTCAGCATACGAACAGCTCCCAACTTGGACAATTATTTAAGTGTATTTTTGTATGTGCTTTTGTAAGTATATTTTTGGGGGTCTGAAACGGATTAATCTAATTTACATTATTCCTTATGGGAACAAATTCATTCGGTATCGGCACTCGAATAGCCTTCTGGAATGAATTAAGCTCGTAATCCGAGGTACCACTGTAACTGTAAATGATATATAACTAATAAATGGGGTTTATAAAAGTAAAATTGCATTGGGAACTCAATAATACATCTGAGTCTCTCAGTGTGTTGTTGTTGTGGTGGTAGCGCTTTACCTCAAGAAATTGAAGGTGTTGGCCTCTCTGTTGAAAAATAATCATTAGAGAAATACAGTGGAACTTCAGTTTTCGTTTGCCCCAGTTTTTGTAGAATTCGGTTTTCAATGACTTTTTTCGTCGAAATTTTGTCTTAAGTTTTCGTACATCTGCTCGGTTTTCGTAGAGTTGAAAATGGTCCTTACCAAACGCGTCCGGGTGACTCGGCCAATAATCCATTGTTTTGTGTGCTTGTTTATTGAGCGCAACTGCTAAATAAGCCACCATGGGGCCAAAGAAAGTTCCGAGTGCCAGTCCTTTGATAGAATTCAAGAAATCGTAGCAAAAAGTGGCATACGCATGTTTATATGCTATGCAACGTGTTTCTTGTATAATTTTGAAGAAAATATCATAGATGGATTAATGAAAATGTCTATACTGTATTAACGTAAAATAAGACATTTAATGCACCCAAGAGTGATTATTATTAGTATTACAATGTTTTCCCTCTGTCCGGCAACCACAACTCCATAGCATATAAACATAGCACGTTTATATGCTGGGCGGAGGGAAAACATTACATTTTCTCTGGTCCAACACAAAAGAAAACTTGTATGAATCTGTGTTTGGCCTAGTCACTCCCGCTTTTGTTTACAATTCTCGGCATGAATAATTCATTACTTCTTCCTTCGTTTAATGATGGCATCTAAAGATAGTTGTTAGAAACGATTAAATTCAGTGAACAAGGTATGTCGATGGTAATTTTATGGCTCTGGGCCTTAGTGTAGGTAGCTGGTAGGTGTAGCCCAGGTGGGCTACACCTACCAGCTACCTACACTGACTTCCTACAAATAAATACTACTCACCTCTCATCCAACATCAAGACGGATTAATTGGATTTACATTATCTCTTATGGAGAAATATTGCTTCAGTTTTCGTAGGATTCAGACTTTTTCGAACGGATTAATCACGAAAACCGAGGTTAAACTGTATAATAATATTTTTTTTATTTTTGCATGATACATGTTTGTACAAAGGAGTATAACAATTAGGTGTACATGCCAAAAGCCCCTTTATGTGCAGAGCACTTTGGACAAACTTAAGAGTAACTTAAGATTAATAAGGCAATATTAGTGTTATAACTGTAAATATTCCATGCGTGTCGTAAGAGGCGACTAAAATGCCGGGAGCAAGGAGCTAGTAACCCCTTCTCCTGTATATATTACTAAATGTAAAAGGAGAAACTTTCATTTTTCCTTTTGGGCCACCCCGCTTCAGTGGGAAACGGCCGACGTGTTGAAAGAAAGAAGAACTGTAAATATTGTTATTTCAAATATCAAAGTTAAATTTCAAATTTTATTATTTCCTTGCAAGTTTACAATGTGGTTGACATATTGTAGGAAATATATTTACTTAGGTAGTTTTTAAAGTGAGGGTTTACAATGATTCGTAGTGCAAAGAGTGTGACTATCATGCCTTGGCATTATGGGCAGTCTAAACTTAATAGATTACTGATTACTTAACATTAGACATACAAAACATAGGTTGATCAGCTTGCACTAATTATACAATTAAATATATGTTATTCAACATTTGCATTAGGTTAAAATATGAGAATTTATTGTACTTTGAGCATTTACTTTTGGGGTTCTGAAGCTAGGGGTGGTGGAGAATGAGTTGGTAGCTATGTAGGTAAAGTTAAGTACGTACTGAGTACAGTGGACCCCCGGATTACGTACTGCTCCAAACTCGAACAATTATGTAAGTGTATTATTGTATGTGCTTTTGTAAGTGTATTTTTGGGGTCTAAAAGGACTAATCTAATTTACATTATTCCTTATGGGAACAATTTCGTTCAGTAACGGCACTTGAACAGCATTCTAGAATGAAATAATGACGGGGGTCCACTGTACAGTGGACACCCGGTTTTCGTAATTTATTCGTTCGAGAATGCTGTTCAAGTGCCATTACCAAACAAATTTATTCCCATAAGGAATAATGTAAATTAGACTAGTCCTTTTAGACCCCCAAAAATACACTTACAAAAGCACTTACAAAAATACACTTACATAATTGTTCGAGTTTGGAGCATAACGAACACCGGGGGTCCACTGTATTTAGTTTTGGGTGAATAGGTGGTTTTTAAGAAGAATCTTGAATTGATGTACAGACAGGGTTCCTTTGGTATTCACTGGTAATGAATTCCAAATTTTTGGGCCCTTTATATGCACAGAGTTTTTACATAGTGTGAGATGGACATGAGGAACATCAAAGAGTGATCTCTGTCTTGTGTTATGGTCATGTGTCCGTGCTTATCACATCTCTCTTTCTATCACCCAAAGAGGATAAAAGATTATAAAAGGATACAAAAGAATTGATAATGAAAATTTCCTAACACTTAGAACATGTCACAGTTATACGCTGAGGAAAAAAAAATGTAATGTTCTGCAAGTGGTGGTAGTAACTGTAGCCTAGTCCAGTTTTGCCTCTTTGCAGTATTTCTATTGTTATTATTATCTATTTTTTTATTTTTACCATTTCTTAGGAGTATTTTTTAACACACCAGCCATCTCCCACTGAGGTAGAGTGACCCCCCAAAAAAAAAACCGCTTTCACCATCAACCCCAAACTGTACTATCCCCACCTCTCCGTCAGTCTGGCTAACTGATTTCCCTGAATCCTTTCATAAATGTTACCTTATTCACACTCCACTTGCTTCCACTTTCTCCTATCAAACAATCTCTCAAACCTGTTGCATGCCCAAGCCCCTAGTACTAAAACCTCCTTTACCCCCTCCCTTCAATGACTCCTACCCCTCCTTCCTTCCACCCCTAGTCATAGTTTTTCCATTCTAATTGTACTGTATTCTGTGTATGGACTACTAATTAACTTATCATTTACACCATAATAATGGTGGCCATCTAGTTCTTAATTTCTCCAGGGGAATCCTTTATAGACTAGAAACATTGGAGAGCGCACCAATCATTGTGACATCCCGCTAGTGACATTACCACTTGAACACATTTACTGCATTAATAGTTCACTTTATGTTTTACAGTAAATTTGAAATCCACTGAGAAATCACAAATGAAATAGTGGGAATTATGTAACACTGGTCTACTTAAAAGCAGCAATTAGAAATATGCATGAGGAAATTTTAAGGTGTTCAATTTACTTTACTTTCATTGTTTGCTATCATTTTCCCTAGCTCCTTTATTCCCAGCTTTAGTAAACTACCATAGTTCAATTAATTGCATTTGTATAAATTGACTAAGGTACAAATTCACGTGCCAAGAACTCTGTCAAATACAGTGGTACCTCGACTTACGTTGTTATCACCTTACGTTATATTCGATATCCGTTACTTATAACGTAAGAAATTTGTATGCGACATCCGTTGTTTGATTCGTCTTACGCCTTTCGTACCGGACCTGTTCGCTTGGAGCCCAGCTGAGCGTGCACTCCAGGGAGCGTCAGTGTGCTAGTGTTTACAAGCGAGAGCGACCACCCACCCACACCCACGCATTCATACCAGTATATTGTCATTATTCCACTGTTTTTAGTGCTTGCAACTGCTAAATAAGCTACCATGGGTCCAAGGAAAGATCCTAGTGCTAAGCCTGTGGCAAAGAGGAACAGAAATATATTTACGATAGAAATGAAGAAGGAGATAATAGAAAAATATGAAAGTGGAGTGCGTATCAGTGAGCTGGCCAGGCTGTATGGTAAAGCCCTATTCTACCATCTCTACCATTGTGGATAAGAAATATTTAAGTAAAATCAAAGGAAGCAGTTGTTGCAAAGGTGCATCTGTGATCACAAAACACAGACCACAAGTGCTGGAAAATGGAAAGGTTGTTGTTGGTGTGGATCAACGAGAAACAGTTA
>WNWK01002540.1:85349-102865 GCA_009830355.1 Cherax destructor
CTCTCCTTGCACTCAATTTACATTGTAACTTCCGATACCCATGTAACCTGCAATGAAATAAATCTTTCATTTATTTGTAAAAAAAAAAAAAAAACACGTTCGACCGAAATTGGAATAAGCAGCGAGATAACATTTGAACCTAAAAAAAAAAAAATTGTGGATCTATAAAATGGCTTCCAGAACTCAGACATACTGATATTAGTTATAAAAAAAAGGCAGAAGGTATGGGAATTTAATGGACATAATTGATAACTTTCACAATTATAAAGATACAAAAGAATTGAGAAAGAACAAAAGGCCTTAACTTTATCCCCTCTCATTGTAGCAGTTTGTGTTTTTAATTCCCCAGTCTGGCAAAAATTTATTTATTTTTTAAATTTTAACCCCTTGAGAGTCAGAGCCCTTGCACTTAAACAAGCTCTCAGGGGTTAAAAAAATAATTTATTTTTTCTTATGAAATGGCAGAGAATCTTTTTATGAATGTAATAAAAGAAAAAGTACCATATTTGATATTAAACTAACGAAATTACTCTTACGAATTTTGCTGTGTCAGCCATATTTACACATTGGCGATTTTGTCCAATTTGAGTCCGATTTTAGGCCAATTACATTATTCCAGTTGTCCAAATTCTTAGCTATTTCACTAGTATGCTTTCCATTCTATCAATTGAGAACAAGAAACTGCCCATTCAACTATTTTAACTACCCAATAAAGTCAACAGAAATTGGTAATTAAACCAATTTCACACAAAATTCAAGAAAAGCCAATTTCAAAATAGGGTGCAGAATAAACATTGCAGACATTCCTGGAACTAAAATAACATTTCCTCTATTCATCAGTTATATCTCCAGGCCTCTCCAATATTACATTTAGAATTTTTATTCACACAATAGATAAAAAATTTACTGTTATGCAGATTAGTGCATTATTGTAATATTTGCATTACAATAATGCAAATATTACAGCAATTTCATTACATTCCTAAAAACACATTCAAATTCAAATTTATTTCATTGCTAGTTTACATAGGTTTTGTTATTACAATCATAAACTGAAGTGCAAGGAGAGCCACTGACATGCCATGGCATTAAGGGCAGCTTAATCTAATGGCTTATAGACTATGAACATAATATTAGAGAAATTGATTGAGTTTGTTTTATTTAAATATTAGATCGTTCAAATTACAATATGATGATAATACATTGTTCAAATTACAATATGATATTACATTGTAACAAGTGTTTAGTAGGATGGTAATTATTATTATTATTATAATCAAAAGAAGCGTTAAACCACAAGGGTCACCAGCGCCGCATAGGATGGTAATATAATAGTAAAAATTTAAATTATCTTAAGGAAAATAACATTGAGCATTTTTGAAAGTAATTTACAGTATGAGTATTTAGTTTAGGGCGAGTAGGTGGTTTTTGAGAAGCGTCTTAAATTGATTTTCAGACAAGGTTATTTTAGTATTTACTGGTAAAGAATTCCAGATTCTGGAGCCCTTTATGTGCATAGAATTTTTACATAGGTTGATATGGACATAGGGTATATCAAAAAGTGATCTGTGTTTTGGGTTGTGGTCATGGGTCCTATTAAAGTTGGCGAGGAGAATTTTGAGCGGAGGGTTTATATTAGAGTGTAGAGTTTTATGTATGTAGTAGGCACAAGAATAAGTGCGAATGTTCTTTATAGTGAGTAGTTTTAGGCTTTTGAATATTGGTGGAGTATGCTGTCTAGAGTGGGAATTAGACTGGACAGATGGACATGTATTGCACGAGCGATGTTATTTGTGTACTCGTGAACATCGGCAAAAAATCAAACATTTCAGTTACTTTTAGCTAAATTTCAAGCTTCTTTCAGTCCTGAAACCAATCAAAATTGTCTCTATTTCTGTAATATACACTCCAGTCTATCAAGTGAGACCAAGAAATGAGAATGCAACCATAAAAACCATACAAAAATATACCGCTGTTGCTGTTTTAAGCCAAAAACACGGTTGCAGCTTTTTCCCCCCTTATGCACTGCTTGCTGAAGGATTTTTTATATGGTGCACATTTACTGCATAGACCCATCTCTCATATCTAGGTCCAAATTTACTGCTCGCTGCTTATCTGAGTGAGACGAACTCATGGCACAGAACAATGGGACCAACCTGGGCTTCAAAGCTGTAGAACAATGGGACTCACAATTAAAGGGTTAAAATATCATATTATAAATAAAACTAGAATGAAATCAAAAGGAAACCTACTGTTTTATGGTGTGTTAGAGTTGGTGAAAAAATGATCATTCATTAGTTACAGCTGTGTAAATGCATATAGCAGTATTTATTCATGCCAAATTATGATTGCTTTTCTTTTTTTTATTCCAAGGATCAGTTATGGAGAGAGAAGAGGGAACATAAATGTATAAATTCAAGGATTATGTGGATTAAAATAAGGGTCGGATGTGAAAAGTGGGTCATAATAAGTGCGTATGCACCTGGAGAAGAGAGGAGTGTAGAGGAGAGAGAGATTTTGGGAGATGTTAAGTGAGTTAGTTACCATTCTGTCCTAGGCACATGTCGATTAGACACTAGGCCTGTTGTATGTATGTGTGTGTGTAACGAAACACTTTGAAATGTTTCGGCCCCGCCGGGAATCGTACCCGGGCCCTCTGTGCGTGAAGCAAGAGCGCTAGCCACCATGCTATCGGGGCGTGTAGGAACTTTTGAGCCAAGTGAGAAAGTAATCGTGGTAGGAGACCTAAATGCTAAAGTAGGAGAAGCATTTAGAGAGGGGGTGGTAGGTAAGTTTGGGGTACCAGGTGTAAATGATAATGGGGAGCATTTGATTGAACTTTGTATAGAAAGGGGTTTGGTTATAGGTAACACATATTTTAAGAAAAAGAGGATAAATAAGTATACAAGATATGATGTAGGGCGAAATGACAGTAGTTTGTTGGGCTACATATTGGTAGATAAAAGACTGTTGGGTAGACTTCAGGATATACATGTTTATAGAGGGGCCAAAGATATGTCAGATCACTTTTTAGTTGTAGCTACAGTGAGAGTAAAAGGTAGATGGGATACAAGGAGAATGGAAACAGCAAGTAAGAGAGAAGTGAAGATTTATAAACTAAAGGAGGAGGCAGTTAGGGTAAGATATAAACAACTGTTGGAGGACAGATGGGCTAGTGAGTATAATCAGTGGGGTAGAAGAGGTATGGGGTAAGTTTAAAATATAGTGCTAGAGTGTTCAGCAGAAGTTTGTGGTTATAGGAAAGTGGGTGCGGGAGGGAAGAAGAGCGATTGGTGGAATGATGATGTAGAGAGAGTAGTAAGAGAAAAAGTTAGCATATGAGAGGTTTTTACAAAGAAGTGATGCAAGGAGGGAGGAGAATATGGAGAGAAAAAGAGAGGTTAAGAGAGTGGTAAAGCAGTGTAAAAAGAGAGCAAATGAGAGGGTGGGTGAGATGTTATCAACAAATTTTGTTGAAAATAAGAAAAAGTTTTGGAGTGAGATTAACAAGTTGAGAAAACCTAGGGAAAGAATGGATTTGTCAGTTAAAAATAGGAGAGGAGAGTTATTAAATGGAGAGTTAGAGGTATCGGGAAGATGGAGGAAATATTTTGAGGAATTGTTAAATGTTGATGAAGATAGGGAAGCTGTGATTTCGTGTATAGGGCAAGGAGGAATAACATCTTAAAGGAGTGAGGAAGAACCAGTTGTGAGTGTGGGGGTAAGTTCGTGAGGCAGTGAGTAGAATAAAAGGGGGTAAAGTAGCTGGGATTGATGGGATAAAGATGGAAATGTTAAAGGCAGGTGGGGATATAGTTTTAGAGTGGTTAGTGTTTTTATTTAATAAATGTATGGAAGAGGGTAAGGAACTTAGGGATTGGCAGAGAGCATGCATAACTCCTTTGTATAAAGGCAAAGGGGACAAAAGAGTGTAAAAATTATAGGGAAATAAGTCTGTGGAGTTCTCCATGGGGAAGTGGAACAGAATTCTTCCTCCGTAAGCCATGTGTGTCGTAAGAGTCGACTAAAATGCCGGGAGCAAGGGGCTAGTAACCCCTTCTCCTGTATACATTACTAAAGTTAAAAAGAGAAACTTTTGTTTTTCTCTTTGGGCCACCCCGCCTTGGTGGGAAGCGGCCGATTTGTTGAAAGAAGAAGTCTGTGGAGTATACAGTGGAACCCCAACTAACGTAAGCTCCATATAACATAAAAATCGTGTAACGTAAGCTTTTTTCACAAAATATTTGTCTCGTGTAGAGTATATTTACTCGTGTAGTATAACGTACCAGACCTGTCCGCCTGCCCTGCGCCTGCGCAGGATGCCAGTCTAGCATTGTCTACCATTGAGAGAACATTACCCAGTGCGCTCTTTCAAACATTCACAATACTTTTGTTGTATTTTTTGGTGGTTTAGTGATTGTCACTGAAATAAGTCACCATGGGTCCAAAGAAGCTTACTAGTGGCACCCCTGTGGTAGCATTCATGCAGGGAGTGTAGCATTCATGCAGGGAGTGTAGCATTCATGCAGGGAGTGTAGCATTCATGCAGGGAGTGTAGCATTCATGCAGGGAGTGTAGCATTCATGCAGGAGTGTAGCATTCATGCAGGAGTGTAGCATTCATGGGGGGGGGGGGGGGGGGGGGGGGGGGGGGGGGGGGGGGGGGGGGGGGGGAAGAAGTCTGTGGAGTATACAGTGGAACCCCAACTAACGTAAGCTCCATATAACATAAAAATCGTGAACGTAAGCTTTTTCACAAAATATTTGTCTCGTGTAGAGTAATTTACTCGGTGTATAACGTACCAGACCTGTCCGCCTGCCCTGCCCTGCGAGGATGCCAGTCTAGCATTGTCTACCATTGAGAGAACATTCCCAGTGCGCTCTTTCAAACATTCACAATACTTTTGTTGTATTTTTGGTGTTTAGTGATTGTCACTGAAATAAGTCACCATGGGTCCAAAGAAGCACTAGTGGCACCCTGTGGTAGCATTCATGCAGGGAGTGTAGCATTCATGCAGGAGTGTAGCATTCATGCAGGGAGTGTAGCATTCATGCAGGAGTGAGCATTCATGCAGGAGTGTAGCATTCATGCAGGAGTGTAGCATTCATGCAGGGAGTGTAGCATTCATGCAGGGAGTGTAGCATTCATGCAGGAGTGTAGCATTCATGCAGGGAGTGTAGCATTCATGCAGGGAGTGTAGCATTCATGCAGGAGTGTAGCATTCATGCAGGGAGTGTAGCATTCATGCAGGGAGTGTAGCATTCATGCAGGGAGTGTAGCATTCATGCAGGGAGTGTAGCAGGCATACAGGGAGTGGGGATACCCCTTCCAAACACTAACACCCTCCTCCTGTCGTCCTCCCTATCTTCCAGATGCATGCAACTCTCTTCAGTAAAGGTAAGTAAATGTTATTTATTAATCTGTTTTTTATTATTTAGTATGTGAATATTTTTAGGTGGAACGGATTAATTGTATTTACATTATTTCTTATGGGAAATAAGGTTTCGAATTACGTATTTTTTGTGTTGGGTAATAGCTCCTGGAACGGATTAATTATGTTAGTCGGGGTTCCACTGTACGTGGTAAAGTGTATGGTAGAGTTATTATTGAAAGAATTAGGAGTAAGACAGAGCAGGATAGCGGATGAACAAGGAGGTTTTAGGAAGGGTAGGGGGTGTGTAGACCAAGTGTTTGCAGTGAAACATATAGGTAAACAATATTTAGATAAGGGTAAAGAGGTGTTTGTGGAATTTATGGATTTGGAAAAGGCATATGATAGAGTGGAAAGAGGGGCAATGTGGCAGATGTTGCAAATGTATGGAATAGGAGGTAGGTTATTGAAAGCGGTGAAAAGTTTTTACGAGGATAGTGAGGCACAGGTTAGAGTATGTAGGCGAGAGGGAGATTATTTCCCAGTAAAAGTAGGCCTTAGACAGGGATATGTGATGTCACCGTGGTTGTTTAATATATTTATAGATGGGGTTGTAAGAGAAGTGAATGCTCAGGTGTTGGCAAGAGGTGTGGGGTTAAAAGATAAAGAATCTAACACAAAGTGGGAGTTGTCACAGTTCCTCTTTGCTGATGACACTGTGCTTTTGGGAGATTCTGAAGAGAAGTTGCAGAGGTTGGTGGATGAGTTTGGTAGGGTATGTAAAAGGAAATTAAAAGTGAATATAGGAAAGAGTAAGGTGATGAGGATAACAAAAAAATTAGCTAATGGAAGAATGGATATCAGATTGGAGGGAGAGAGTATGGAGGAGGTGAATGTGTTCAGATATTTGGGAGTGGATGTGTCAGCAGTTGGGTATATGAAGGATAAGGTGAATCATAGAATTAACGAGGGGAAAAAGGTGAGTGGTGCACTGAGGAGCTTGTGGAGACAGAGAACTTTATCCATGAAAACAAAAAGGGGAATGTATGAGAGTATAGTTATACCAACACTCTTGTATGAGTGTGAGACATGGGCTGTGAATGTTGCAACAAGGAGAAGGCTGGAGGCAGTGGAGATGTCATGTCTGAGGGCAATGTGTGGTGTGAATATAATGCATAGAATCCATAGTTTGGAGATTAGGAGGAGGTGTGGGATTACCAAAACTATTATCCAGAGAGCTGAGGAGCGGTTGTTGAGATGGTTTTGACATATAGAAAGGATGGAGCAAAATAGAATGACTTCGAGTGTATAAATCTGTAGTGGAGGGAAGGCGGGGTAGGGGTCGGCCTAGAAAAGGTTGGAGGGAGGGGGTAAAGGAGGTTTTGTGTTCGAGGGGCTTGGACTTCCAGCAAGCGTGTGTGAGCGTGTTAGATAGGAGCGAATGGAGACAAATGGTTTTTAGGACTTGACATGCTGAAGGGTTTCAGGGAAACCGGCAGGCTGGACTTGATTCCTGGAGATGGGAAGTACAGTGCTGGCACTCTGAAGGAGGGGTGATAATGTTGCAGTTTTGTAGCTGTAGTGTAAGCACGCCTCTGGCAAGACAGTGATGGAGTGAATGATGATTAAAGTTTTTCTTTGTCGGGCCACCCTGCCTTGGTGGGAAACGGCCGATGTGTTAATAAAAAAAAAAAAAAAAAACACTACTGTATGTACACTTGCTCATGAGTAATTAACAAGTTTTAAAGTGCCAGTGTCATAAGTCAGAAAGTTTAAAGTCAAGGCCCTACTGTACTCATGGTTTCGTATTCACCATACAAGATAGTTGTTTTAAGTTATCTAGGCTCTACATTCTGACCAGTTTCTTTAACTAATCTATCCAAAATGGGGACCTTCTGTAATATGATACTAAAACATTCTCGTATAGCTAAACCATGCTCTTTAGATCTGATGTGTTATAAAACTAACATCTCGCTATTTTTGCATAATATCCAAAACTGCATCAGTAAAAAAACAATGTAGTATGTAAAAATAGCCAGTAAGTAAAAAGGGGAGATTTTGTACACACTATTAATCACCCTCTCCCCAATTTTTTTTTTTAAATTTAAAAAATAATACAGGTTGGCCATCACTAATATGGCAATCAGTAATCCAGCACTAATTTCGGCTAGCATAATTTCAAATTTCCGGGGTTGCAACACCAACCTGCCACTACTGTTTGGTGGTATTACTTGCAGTGTAAGTCATTCCAATTTCTTTTTCTCCATTTATTGTTATAACCTGCTCACTTTTAGCCCTCGCCATGGTTCCAACGAATAAAACAAATGCTTCTCGTTGTGTAAAGCACTTAAACCGTACATTGTCCATAAAAGATAAGGTGGCTTTGAAGTCTCTATCGGTCGTCATGAGCTCAGCTCACTCAGATAAGCTGTGACCGGTAAATTTGGGCCTACATAAGAGAGAATAGGTCTGTGTGGTAAGTGTGCACTATATAAAAAAAATCATGCAGCATGCAGAGCATGAGAAAAAAAGGCGACTGTGCTTTTGGTGTAAAACAGACTTTGCAGTGTATTTTCATATGGTTGTACAGTGGTCCCTCGGTTTTCGCCGAAAATTCGTTCCAGAATGCTGCTCAAGTGCCATTACCGAACGAATTTACTTCCTTAAGAAATAATGTCACGTAGGTTAGTCTATTTCAGACCCCCAAAAATACACTTGCAACAGCACTTACGAAAATACACTTACATAAATGTTCGAGTTTGGAGATGCACGAAAACCGAGGGACCACTGTATTCTTGTTTTTTTTAGGTCTCATTTGACAGAACGGAAGATATATTACGAAAATAGATATAATTTTGATTGATTTCATGTTGGAAAGTACCTTAAAATTGAGCTCAAAGTAGCGGAAATGTTCAATTTTTGCCGATGTTCAACAGTAAACAAACGTCACCATCCAATACGTGTCCAACTGGCCGGTCTAATACACAGTCACGAATGGGCTGACATTATTTATACAATTATTACAATAATGCAGTACTCTGCCTAATAGTAAATCTTCTGTTTTTTGTGCGAATAAAAATTCAAAATGGAAAGCAAGTGTAATATAAGAGGGGCCTGGACAGAGAAAATGTTATTTTAGTGCTAGGAATGTCTGCATTGTTTATTCTGGACCCTATTTTGAAATTGGCATCTACTGAAATTTGTGTGAAATTGGCCAAATTACCAATTTCTGACCACTTTATTGTAGGTAGTAGGTTGGTAGACAGCAACCACCCAGGGAGGTACTACCGTCCTGCCAGGTGACTGTGAAACAGAAACCTGAAACTGTTTTACATGATGGTAGGATTGCTGGTGTCTTTTTTCTGTCTCATAAACACGCTGGATAACAGGTATATCTAGCTACTTCTACTTACACTTTAGGTCACACTACACTGGCATACACATGCATATATATACATACACACATCTAGGTTTTTCTTCTTTTTCTTAATAGCTCTTGTTCTTTTTATTTTCTCTATTGTCCATGGGGAAGTGGAAAAGAATCTTCCTCCGTAAGCCATGCGTGTCGTATGAGGCGACTAAGATGCCGGGAGCAATGGGCTAGTAACCCCTTCTCCTGTACAAATCTACTAAAAACGAGAGAAGAAAAACTTTATAAAACTGGGTTGTCTGAATGTGCGTGGATGTAGTGCGGATGATAAGAAAGAGATGATTGCCGATGTTATGAATGAAAAGAAGTTGGATGTCCTGGCCCTAAGCGAAACAAAGCTGAAGGGGTAGACGAGTTTCAGTGGGGAGAAATAAATGGGATTAAGTCAGGAGTATCTGAGAGAGTTAGAGCTAAGGAAGGGGTAGCAATAATGTTGAAGGATCAGTTATGGAAGGAAAAGAGGGAATATGAATGTGTAAATTCAAGAATTATGTGGATTAAAATAAGGGTCGGATGCGAAAAGTGGGTCATAATAAGCGTGTATGCACCTGGAGAAGAGAGGAGGTAGAGGAGAGAGAGAGATTTTGGGAGATGTTAAGCGAATGTATAGGAACTTTTGAACCAAATGAGAGAGTAATTGTGGTAGGGGACCTAAATGCTAAAGTGGGAGAAACATGCAGAGAGGGTGTAGTAGGTAAGTTTGGGGTGCCAGGTGTAAATGATAATGGGAGCCCTTTGATTGAACTTTGTATAGAAAGGGGTTTAGTTATAGGTAATACATATTTTAAGAAAAAGAGGATAAATAAGTATACAAGATATGATGTAGGGCGTAATGACAGTAGTTTGTTGGACTATGTATTGGTAGATAAAAGACTGTTGAGTAGACTTCAGGATGTACATGTTTATAGAGGGGCCACAGATATATCAGATCACTTTTTAGTTATAGCTACAGTGGGAGTAAAAGGTAGATGGGATACAAGGAAAATAGAATCAGTAAGTAAAAGAGAGGTGAAGGTTTATAAACTAAAAGAGGAGGCAGTTGGGGTAAGATATAAACAACTATTGGAGGATAGATGGGCTAGTGAGAGTGTAGGCAATGGGGTCGAAAATGTATGGGGTAGATTTAAAAATGTAGTGTTAGAGTGTTCAGCAGAAGTTTGTGGTTACAGGCGAGTGGGTGCGGGAGGGAAGAGGAGCGATTGGTGGAATGATGATGTAAAAGAGTAGTAAGGGAGAAAAAGTTAGCATATGAGAGGTTTTTACAAAGTAGAAGTGATGCAAGGAGGGAAGAGTATATGGAGAGAAAAGAGAGGTTAAAAGAGTGGTGAAGCAATGTAAAAAGAGAGCAGATGAGAGAGTGGGTGAGATGTTATCAGCAAATTTTGTTGAAAATAAGAAAAAGTTTTGGAATGAGATTAATAAGTTGAGGAAGCCTAGAGAACAAATGGATTTGACAGTTAAAAATAGGAGAGGAGAGTTATTAAATGGAGAGTTAGAGGTATCGGGAAGATGGAGAGAATATTTTGAGGATTTGTTAAATGTTGATGAAGACAGGGAAGCTGTAATTTCGTGTGTAGGGCAAGGAGGAATAACATCTTGTAGGAGTGTGGAAGAGCCAGTTGTGGGTGTAGGGGAAGTTCGTGAGGCAGTGGGTAGAATGAAAGGGAAAGGCAGCTGGGATTGATGGGATAAAGATAGAAATGTTAAAAGCAGGTGGGGATATAATTTTGGAGTGGTTGGTGCTATTATTTAATAAATGTATGGAAGAGGGTAAGGTACCTAGGGATTGGCAGAGAGCGTGTATTGTTCCTTTGTATAAAGGCAAAGGGGACAAAAGAGAGTGCAAAAATTATAGGGGAATAAGTCTGTTGAGTGTACCTGGTAAAGTGTATGGTAGAGTTATTATTGAAAGAATTAAGAGTAAAACAGAAAGCAGGATAGCAGATGAACAAGGGGGCTTTAGGAAAGGTAGGGGGTGTGTAGACCAAGTGTTTACAGTGAAACATATAGGTGAACAGTATTTGGATAAGGGTAAAGATGTTTTTGTGGCATTTATGGATTTGGAAAAGGCGTATGATAGGGTAGATAGGGGGCAATGTGGCAGATGTTGCAGGTGTATGGAATAGGAGGAAGGTTACTGAAAGCAGTGAAGAGTTTTTATGAGGATAGTGAGGCTCAGGTTAGAGTGTGTAGGAGGGAAGGGGACTATTTCCCAGTAAAAGTGGGCCTTAGACAAGGATGTGTGATGTCACCGTGGTTGTTCAATATATTTATAGATGGGGTTGTAAGAGAAGTGAATGCGAGGGTCTTGGCAAGAGGTGTTGGGCTAAAAGATAAAGAAGCAAATACAAAGTGGGAGTTGTCACAGTTGCTTTTTGCTGATGACACTGTGCTTTGGGAGATTCTGAAGAGAAGTTGCAGAGGTTGGTGGATGAATTTGGTAGGGTGTGTAAAAGAAGAAAATTGAAAGTGAATATAGGAAAGAGTAAGGTGATGAGGATAACAAAAAGAATAGGTGACGAAAGATTGGATATCAGATTGGAGGGAGAGAGTATGGAGGAGGTGAATGTATTCAGATATTTGGGAGTGGACATGTCGGCGGATGGGTCTATGAAGGATGAGGTGAATCATAGAATTGATGAGGGAAAAGGGTGAGTGGAGCACTTCGGAGTCTGTGGAGACAAAGAACCTTGTCCATGGAAGTAAAGAGGGAATGTATGAGAGTATAGTTATACCAACGCTCTTATATGGGTGTGAAGCATGGGTGATGAATGTTGCAACGAGGAGAAGGCTGGAGGCAGTGGAGATGTCATGTCTGAGGTCAATGTGTGGTGTGAATATAATGCAGAGAATTCGGAGTTTGGAAATTAGGAGGAGGTGCGGGATTACCAAAACGATTGTCCAGAGAGCTGAGGAGGGGTTGTTGAGGTGGTTTGGACATGTAGAGAGAATGGAACGAGACAGAGTGACTTCGAGAGTGTATAAATCTGTAGTGGAGGGAAGGCGGGGTAGGGGTCGGCCTAGGAAAGGTTGGAGGGAGGGGTAAAGGAAGTTTTGTGTGCGAGGGCTTGGATTTCCAGCAAGCATGTGTGAGCGTATTTGATAGAGTGAATGGAGGCATATGGTTTTTAATACTTGACGTGCTGTTGGAGTGTGAGCAAAGTAACATTTATGAAGGATTCAGGAAACCGGCAGGCCGGACTTGAGTTCTGGAGATGGGAAGTACAGTGCCGGCACTCTGAAGGAGGGGTGTAAATGTTGCAGTTTTATAACTGTAGTGTAAAGCACCCTTCTGGCAAGACAGTGATGGAGTGAATGATGATGAAAGTTTTTCTTTTTCGGGCCACCCTGCCTTGGTGGGAATCGGCCAATGTGTTAATAAAAATAATAAAATTTATTGGTTAGTTGAAATAGGTAAATGGGGGGGTTTCTTGAACTCAATCGACAGATAGAAGGAATACTAGCGAAATAGCTATGAATTTGGAAGACTGGAACAATGGAATGGGCCAAAAATAGGGCATAAATTGGAAACTGCCTATGTGTAAATATTGCCGTTGGGTTAAGTGTATTCTAACCTAACTACTCTGTAAACCGGCAAAATCACTAATCCGGCACCCTACAGCTCCCGATGATGCCGAATTAGTGATGGCCAACCTGTACCACTGTCTCTTTCCTATCACTTTATTCATTAACCCTTTGAGGGTCGGTCCCGTACTAGTACGTCATTGCAGCCAGGGTCGGTCACGTACTTGTACGCCTAAATTCTAGTGCCTTCAAATCTGGTGGAAGAAAGCTGGCAGGCCTACATATGAAAGAATGGGTCTGTATGGTCAGTGTGCGCAGTATAAAAAAAAATCCTGAAGCACGCAGTGCATAATAATAAAAAAAAAAAACTGACCGTTTTTTTGGTTTAAAACAGCGACTTTCGGCTGTATTTTCGTATGGTATTTGTGGTTGTATTATGGTTTTCTTGGTCTCATTCGATAGAATGGAAGATATATTACAGAAATAATGATGATTTTGATTGGTTTTACGATGACAAGTACCTTGAAACTGAGCGCAAAGTAGCGAAAATGTTCGATTTTTGTCGATGTTCATGAGTAAACAAATAACGCCATGCGTCCAATACACATCAACTGACATGTCTAATATTCTTGCACAAGTGCACTGATATTATTTATACTGTTTCTACAATGATGCAGTTGTATACATAACAGTAAATCTTCTATTTTTTTGTGAGAATAAAAATTCAAAATGGAAAGCAAAAGTAATGTAAGAGGGGCCTGAAGATGTGACTAATGAACAGAGAAGATGTTATTTTAGTGCCAGGAGTGTCTGCCTTGTTTATTCTGGACCCTATTTTGAAATTTGTGTGAAATTGGCCAAATTGCCATTTTCTGACCACTATTTTGGGTAGTTGCAATTGGTAAATAGGCGGTTTCTTGTACTCAATCGATAGAAGAAATGGAGTTCTAGTGAAATAGCTATAATTTTAGTAGACAAACATTGGAATTTGCCGAAAATAGGGCTCAAAGTGGGCGAAATCGCCGATACGTAAATGTCATCGATACCGCTAACTTCGCAAGAGCATAACTCCGTTAGTTTTCCATCAAATTTCATAATTTTGGTGGCGTTATGATCGGAAAAAGATTCTCTACCATTCCATAAGAAAAAATAATTTATTTTTTTTCTGAAAATTTTTTGACCCTGAGAACAAGTTTGGGAGAGGGCCTCTCGACCCTCAAAGGGTTAATAGAGCTAACAGATCAATGATACCTCAACAGTGAGCTTGTATACATATAATGACTTACATTGAAAAGCTTCTTAGCATGTGTTTTGTCCATTTTGATGTTTAACTGCTTAAGCAAATTGCAGCATTCATTAAAATTAAGAGATCCATTGTTGTCTTTATCAGCTTCTTGAAACTGTTTCCGTAACCACCTGTACAAGAAGAAAATTAAAAATATAGATTTTACTAATAAAATGAGTTAATACAATATACAATATTTGTAAATATTTTATACTGAGGTGACTAAGTATACTTGTAACTAGTTAATGGACTAAAATCTATTACAGTATATCAATTGGGGTCCACCTCTAGTGAAAATTGTGAGGACCCATAGCCTCAGAGAGGTAGATAAAAAGGCTTCAAGGAAAACTTTTTATTTAGTCTTTTTGTTGAGTTATTATAGGTTTTAGATGATCTGCTTTAGTAGATAACTGGCACAAATACCACATGTGAGGAAACAATAGATTAGAGAGTAGTACAAAGTAATGCTATTTGAGGTACATAGTAACATATCTTAGACAGGATGCCTACTGATTTGGAGACCTTTGTCATGTGCTGAATGTGTGTGTTGAATTTCAAGTTGCTGTCAAGATACAGACATAAGAATTTTCCCTCAGTTTGTCTTGCAATAAGATAACCGTTAATCATTATAGTATTTAGCTGAACATTTGCAGCTCTGTTCCCAAACATCATATAGAAGGTCTTGTCAATACTGAGAGAGTTAGTCATCCAAGCTCTTCATGAACAGTGTTATTCAGAAAATTCAGGTTTGAGTGGGAGATGACGAAAGTTGTGTCATCTGCAAACAAAACAGATTGAATTGAGATGCATTAGGAAGATCATTAATGTATACGAGGAAAAGCAGAGGGCCAAGAGCCCTGCCCTGAAGCACTCCTACGACGATAGGTCGAGTTGAGGTTATGCCCTTGATGATGACATTCAATTAAAAACAAAATTTTTATTTCTTTGCTAAGGTTACAATGTGTGTTTATATTTCATAATTTGATTGGTACAAAAAAAGCCACTATTATGCTGAGGCATTTTGGGCAGACTTAACCTAATACTTAAAGACTACGTACTTAAGTCTAGACAGGTGACGAATGGTAAATTACAAATATTCAGTATTTTACTCTATTATTAATATGAGGTAATACAATTTATGATACAAACATACATTTTTAAGTTTGTAATAATTGCTTAATAGTTAAGGGATAATAAAATATTTGGAAGAGTTGCTTCAAATTTGGTTTAGCATAGTGTGGGTATGGTTGTTATTGAGAGATATGATTTTTGAGTATACAGTGGACCCCCGGTTATCGTAATTAATCCGGTCCAGAGTGTGTGACTAAAGCCGAATTTGACAATATCCGAATTTATTTTCCTAGCATAGTGTGGGTATGGTTGTTATTGAGAGATAGAGATGATTTTTGAGTATACAGTGGACCACCGGTTATCGTAATTAATCCAATCCAGTGTGACTAAAGCCGTATTTGACAATATCCGAATTCATTTTCCCCATAAAAAATAATGAAAATCCAATTAATCCGTTCCAGACACCCAAAAGTATTAAAAAAAATTTTTTTTTTTACATGAAATATACTTTACCTACACAGAAAACAATGAGACATGAAGAATAAAACAATAATAACATGACACTTACCTTTATTGAAGACTTGTTGATGTATGGAAGAAGGGAGGAGGGGAGAGGATGGAGGAGTTACTATTGTTTGGAAGGGAAATCCTCTTCCATAAAGACTTCAGGTACCAAGTCCTTTTCCAGGGTTACTTCCCTAATTTGTTTTTAATGCCACTAGGACCAGCTTGAGAGTCACTGGACCCCTGTCATTCAAAAAATTGTTCTAGAGCTATGTTTCTGGCGTCTCTTTAAAATTTCCCTAAAATGGGACACGAAATTGTCATTGTACATGTTGCCAACACGGCCTGTAACAGCTTTGTCAGGGTGATGTTCATCCATAAATGTTTGTACCTCACTCCATTTTGTCCTTAATCTTTGAAGAAGGCACCTTCTTCCATCTTTCTTCCTCCTCCTCTGAAGCAATTTACTGAGCTGTGGCCTGTTGCTGTTGCAGATGATCTTGCAGCTCTTCAGTGGTTAGCTCTTCATTGTGGTCCTCCACCAACTCTTCCACATCTTCGCCACTCATATCCAACCCCATGGAATTCCCCAATGCCACAATACTTTCCACAACTGCCATAGGCTCCTCAGGGTCATCCCCTAACCCTTCAAAATCCCTCTCTTGGACACATTCTGGCCACAATTTTCTCCAAGCAGATTTCAGAGTCCTGGAAGTCACTCCCTCCCAAGCTTTACCTATAAGGTTTATGCAATGGAGGATACTGAAGTGATCTTTCCAGCACTCTCTTAGGGTCAATTCAGTGTCTGAGGTTATGTCGAAGTACCTTTGAAACATTGCTTTGGTGTAGTTTTTTGAAGTTTGAAATGACCTGCTTTTCCATGGGCTGGATGAGAGGAGTGGTATTAGGGGGCAAGAACTTCACTGTGATGAAACGAAACTCCTCCACCATTTGGTCATCCAAGTCTGGAGGATGAGCAGGAGCACTGTCCATTACCAGGAGGCACTTGAGTTCCAATTTATTTTCCAGGAGGTATTTCTTCACATTCGGGCCAAATACTTCATTGAACCAATCAAGGAAAATTTCCCTAGTGACCCATGCCTTACTTTTTGCCTTCCACATCACACACAAATTAGCCTTGGCGACACTGTTTTTCTTGAACACACTGGGATTTTCAGTGATACACCAGTAAAGGCTTCACTTTAAAATCCCCACTAGCATTACTACACAACATGAGAGTTAGCCTGTCTTTCATAGACTTGTGTCCTGGCAGTCCCTTTTCCTCCTGAGTAATGTAGGTCATCCTTGGCATTTTCTTCCAAAAGAGGCCTGTTTCATCACAATTAAACACTTGTTGGGGTTTGAATTTTTCAGTGTCTACAAACCCCTTAAATTCACTCTCAAACTTTTCAGAAGCACGTTTGTCTGAACTGGCTGCCTCACCATGCCTTACAACACTGTGTATGCCACTACGTTTCCTAAATCTGTCAAACCAGCCTTTGCTGGCCTTAAAATCACTCGCATCAGTACTGGTTTCAGGCATTTTCTTGACAAGATCTGCGTGCAACTGCCTTGCCTTTTCACAAATTATCGCCATGGAAACACTATCACCCGCTATCTGTTTTTCGTTGATCCACACCACCAACAACTTCTCAACCTCATCCACTGTTTGTAATCTATTTTTCGTTAACATATTAACACCTTTCGCAACATTAGCTTCCTTGATTTCTTTTCTCTTTGCCAGGATAGAGGTGATAGATTTTTTTTTGTTGTACATCCTGGCAAACTCCCCCACATATACGCCATTCATATTTTTCTACTATCACTTTCTTCAGTTCGATGGTGTTCCTCACTTTCTTTACCACAGGGGTGCCACTAGGAAGCTTCTTTGGACCCATGGTGACTTATTTCACAGTGACAATCAATAAACACAATAAAATTATTGTGAAATGTTTGAATGAGCACGCTGGGTAATGTTCACTCAATGGTAAACAAAGCTAGACTGGCTCACGACGCCTGCACGGGAAGGCGCGCAAGCGTGGGCAGGCGGACAGGTCTGGTAAGCGGGCTGATACTCGGAGAAATGGCCGATAGTCGGGCCAAAATTGGGCTGAAAAAAGCGACCGAAACATGAGTCGGCAGATACTCGGGGTCCACTGTACATTCTTAAACCTATCCCATGCATCTTCTACCCCATTGCCTATACATGTACTCTCATTAGCTTATCTATGCTCCAATACAGTGAAACCCCAAGTTTCATATCCCCTGATTATTATTATTATAATCAAATAGAAGCGCTAAACCACAGGGGTTATACAGCGCTGCAGGTT
>WNWK01002540.1:102965-119800 GCA_009830355.1 Cherax destructor
CTCAAACTACTCACCGTAAAGAACATTCATACTTACTCTGTGCCTACTACATATATAAAACTTTACACTCTAATAAAAACCCCTCTGCTCAAAACTCTCCTCACCAACTTTAATAGGACCCATGACCACAACACACGACACAGATCACTTTTGATATACCCGTGTTCATATCAACCTATGTAAAAATTCTATGCACATAAAGGGCCCCAGAATCTGGAATTCATTACCAGTAAATATTAAGATAATCTTGTCTGAAAATCAATTTAAGACTCAACTCAAAACCACCTACTCACCCAAACCTAAATGATCATGCTATAAACTACTTTGAAAAATGCTCATTGTTACTTTCCTATACGATAATCTCAATTTTTAATAATATGTTACTATTATGTTACCCCTACTCATATTATAAGTTAATGTCAAAAATGCTCAATGTTATTTTCCTTAAGATAATCTCAATTCCATATTATCATTCAAGAATCTTAACACCTGTAACAATCTAAGATCTAATATCATTATATAATAATTTAAACAGTAAAATTTCATCATATTGTAATTTTGAAAATAATTTTTAACTAGAATAAACTCAATAAATTTCTCTAATATTAAGTACCTAGTTTTTAAGGACTAGAATAAGCTGCCCCTAATGCCATGGCATGTCAGTGGCTCTCCTTGCACTCAATTTACATTGTAACTTCCAATACCCATGTAACCTGCAATGAAATAAAATTTGTTTGTTTGTTTGTTTGTTTTTACGCGATTCGCTGGAGGCGAAAAATTTTGAGCCCGCGGTCGCCTGCAGTAGGTTAAACCATTGAGTTAGTGGGGGTCCTACTAAGGGTGGCTATGAGCCACAACAAGTGTTTAATGCTGACGAGACAAGTGTTTTCTGGAAGAAAATGCCAACATGAACTTGTATCAGTCAGCAAGAGAAAAGTGCACCAGGCTTCAAGACAGCAAAGGATCGCTTCACCTTGCTCCTTTTGGGTAATGCATCAGGTGTTATTAAGCCCATGGTTATACCGCTGAAGAATCCTCATGCTAGGAAAAGAATTGTTTTCCTTGACAAACCTAAGTTTATTCAGGTATACAGAGATAGTTACATTGAATTATATACATAGCAGCATATGTGTAGAGAACCTAGGATAACCCAAAGTGTTATCCTAGAGAACCTAGGATAACCCAAAGTGTTATCCTAGAGAACCTAGGATAACCCAAAGTGTTATCCTAGAGAACCTAGGATAACCCAAAGTGTTATCCTAGAGAACCTAGGATAACCCAAAGTGTTATCCTAGAGAACCTAGGATAACCCAAAGTGTTATCCTAGAGAACCTAGGATAACCCAAAGTGTTATCCTAGAGAACCTAGGATAACCCAAAGTGTTATCCTAGAGAACCTAGGATAACCCAAAGTGTTATCCTAGAGAACCTAGGATAACCCAAAGTGTTATCCTAGAGAACCTAGGATAACCCAAAGTGTTATCCTAGAGAACCTAGGATAACCCAAAGTGTTATCCTAGAGAACCTAGGATAACCCAAAGTTTGGGTTATCCTAGGTTCTCTACACATATGCTGCTATGTATGATAATCTTTGTAACTGTATCTGTGTATACCTGAATAAACTTATAGTTTGCAGGAAGAAAAAGCAACCATTCCCTCAAGCGGCCGGTGCTAATGTTGTGGAACAGCTGGGGAGACCACCCGCCTTCCCATGCTACCCCTCCCCCAACAACACCCTACCATCCCAGCATTCGTATTCCATACGCGTCAAGCCAGCTGTGTTTGTCAAGAATAAGAGTGAATTGTGTTTTGATCTTTAAATTACTATATCTTGTATCTGCCAAGCAATCATGTCACCCAGTAGGCATACAAGTGTTGCTCAAAGTGGCAAGAAAATGTTTAAGCATTTATTAAGTCTTAGAACTAACGAAGAAAAAGATATTAGACAAGACATAACCTGTGGCTGTAATGAAGTGTTACTTTGTACACACAAAAAGATGTAAACATAAGTTTGTGTGACTAACTTACTGAATGACTTGACTGACTGACTTACTGAATGACTTGACTGACTGACTTACTGAATGACTTCGACTGACTTACTGAATGACTTGCTGACTGACTTACTGAATGACTTGTCTGACTGACTTACTGAATGACTTGACTGACTGACTTACTGAATGACTTGATCTGACTGACTTACTGAATGACTTGACTGACTGACTTACTGAATGACTTGACTGACTGACTTACTGAATGCTGACTGACTGACTTACTGAATGACTTGACTGACTGACTTAGAATGACTTGAACTGACTTACTGAATGACTTGACTGACTTACTGAATGACTTGACTGACTGACTTACTGAATGCTTGACTGACTGACTTACTGAATGACTTGACTGACTGACTTACTGAATGACTTGACTGACTTACTGAATGACTTGTCTGACTGACTTACTGAATGACTTGACTGACTTACTGAATGACTTGACTGACACTTACTGAATGACTTGCTGACTGACTTACTGAATACTGCTGACTGACTTACTGAATGACTTGACTGACTGACTTACTGAATTGACTTATGTGACTGACTGACTTACTGAATGAACTTGACTGACTTACTGAATGACTTGATTTGACTTACTGAATATGTCTTGACTGACTTACTGAATGTCTTGACTGACTTACTGAATGTCTTGACTGATTTTATTTCTGAAATGTCTTGACTGACTTACTGAATGTCTTGACTGACTTACTGAATGTCTTGACTTTGACTTACTGAATGTCTTGACTGACTTACTGAATGTCTTGACTGACTTACTGAATGTCTTGACTGACTTAATGAATGACTTGACTGACTTAATGAATGACTTGACTGACTTAATGAATGACTTGACTGACTTAATATGACTTGACTGACTTAATAATGACTTGACTGACTTAATGAATGACTTGACTGACTTAATGAATGCTTGACTGACTTACTGAATGTCTTGACTGACTTATGAATGCTTGACTGACTTAATGAATGACTTGACTGACTTAATGAATGACTTGACTGACTATAATGAATGACTTGACTGACTTAATGAATGACTTGACTGACTTACTGAATGACTTGTCTGACTGACTTACTGAATGACTTGTCTGACTGACTTACTGAATGACTTGTCTGACTGACTTACTGAATGACTTGACTGACTGACTTACTGAATGACTTGACTGACTGACTTACTGAATGACTTGACTGACTGACTTACTGAATGACTTGACTGACTGACTGAATGACTTGACTGACTGACTTACTGAATGACTTGACTGACTGACTTACTGAATGACTTGACTGACTGACTGAATGACTTGACTGACTGACTTACTGAATGACTTGACTGACTTACTGAATGACTTGACTGACTTACTGAATGACTTGACTGACTTACTGAATGACTTGACTGACAACTGCATCATTGTAAAAATGGTATAAATAATATCAGAGCACTTGTGTATGAATATTAGACTCGCAGGTTGTTGTGTATTGGACGCATGGTGTGATTTGTTTACTCTTGAACATCGTCAAAAATCGAACATTTTCGCTACTTTGAGCTCAATTTCAAGGTACAGTGGTACCTCGAGTTACGATGGTCCCCAAAATCGCCCTTTTATGTAAGTTTATTTTTTTAAATGCTTTTGTAAGTATATTTTTGGGTGTGTAAAAGGACTAGTCTATTTTACATTATTCCTTAAGGGGATAAATTCGTTTGGTAATGGCACTTGAACAGCATTCTCGAACGAAAAAATATCGTAACTCGAGGTACCACTGTACTTGTTATTGTCAAACCAATCAAAATCATCTCTATTTCTCTAATATATCTTCCATTCTATCACATGAGACTAAGAAAACGAGAATACAACAATAAACACCATACGAAAATAGACTGCAAAGTCGCTGTTTTAAACCAAAAACACGGTCAGAGTTTTTTTTTCCTCATTATGCACTGTGTGGTCCAGGAATTTTTTTATACTGCGCACACTGACCGCACAGACCCATTCTATCACATCTAGGCCTAACAGCCCGTTTCTGCTTGATTTGAGGGCGCTAGAATTTAGGCGTACTAGTACGTCAATAACCCCTGTGCGTAAGACGTACTAGTACGACCAAAACCCCGAAAGGGTTAACAATGTTGAAATAGTGGGTGAAAGCACACGAGTTGCTTTCTTTTGTACATTAGTGGTGGCAAATTAACTAGGTTTCCTGCTTTTTTTTCAGTGAATTTATTATCAAAGTGACTTCAGAAGGATTAGCTGGAGCTTGATAAAGTTTGTCAAACTCAACAAGGTAGTCACTCGCCTGGGCATTGGAGCTTGGAAGTTTGCTTGTTAGTCTTGATCCTAGAGTAGAGAAAAAATCATTTAGTATACGTATTAGTTGTTTCAGCAGGTTGGATTGGGTTTAGTTGGAACATTTTCTCTGGTTGTGATCAGTTTCAGAGACCCCAATATTTGAGTATGTTTTCCAGGTCTTTTTCATCTCTTCCTTTATTTCAATAAACCTACATTTTGCTACTTCTACTTACACTTAGTTTATACTACATATGTATGTGTACACACCCATCTGATTTCCTTCTATTTTCTTAATAGTTCTTGTTCTTATATTTCATTTAGACTCTATAGAGGTGGACAAAAATCCTTCCTCTAAGCCATTTTGTTTTTTTCAACAAACCAGCTGTTTCCCACAGAGGTAGAACGACCCTAAAAAGAAGAAACTCACCATCATTCACTCCATCACTGTCTTGCCATAGGGGTACTGATACTACATTTCAAAACTGCAGATATTTCCACCCCTCCTGCAGAGTGCAGGCACTGTACTTACCACCTCCAGGACTCAAGTCTGGCTAACCAGTTTCCTTGAATCCCTTCAGGTTTACAGTTGAGCTACTACTAAAACTCATCAACCTGTTAGGGCTTATGTTACTGTTCAAATAAATCTACCTTGCACAGAATTAAGAAATGAATATATTTTTAATAATTAGTTTGTCATTAATCCACAATCCTTTAGCCACTGAGCTAACTGGTGGCTTTGTTTTCTAGGAGTTATCAGCACAACCACAAAGGCACTTCAACATCCTGAGACTTTATTCACACATTATTTATATCAAGAAAATAGGATTTAAATAATACATATGAAAAAATTCTATAACTGAGGTTAATATTCTTACTACTTACACATCATACTGTTTTTCTTCATGCAGTGTTTTGACAGACTGTACAAGGTGAGTCAGACCAGATACCCAAGCATCTCTCTCTTCTTCCGTAGCTGCAACCAAGTCTAACACTTCTCTCCCACCTGGACCGTGGATTACTGAAAAACACTTGTTTTCCTCTAACCAGGGTTCGTCACCACTTGCTGTTAAGTAAAACAAAATGCTAAGACAATACTTTTAAGTGAATGAATAAAAAAATAAAAATCTTTTATAGTGCCCCAAGAAAAAGTGTCTTTAATACACTCCTCAGTTTCACTTTTGCATATGCATACACATCCCTCTCCACCTTCCCCCCTCCAAACACTATATACAGTGGACAAATAACAAAAAAGGCACAATACCGTGACTGGAACAATACACACACAACCCGCACATATAAAAAGAGAGGAGCTTACGACCTTTGCCGACTTGGACCATTTACAAAGTCACACTTTGTGACTTTGTAAATGGTCCAAGTCGGGCCGAAACCTCATCGTAAGCTCCTCTCTTTTTATATGTGCGGGTTGTGTGTGTATACAGTGGACCCCCGGATTTTGTCATTAATTCGTTCCAGAATGCTGAAGTGCCATTACCGAACGAATTTGTTCCCATAAAGAATAATGTAAATTAAATTATTCCTTTTAGACTCCCAAAAATACACTTACAAAAGCACTTAGAAAAATATACTTACATAATTGTTTGAGTTTGGAGCAGTACAAAATCCAGGGGTCCACTGTATTCCCAATTTGTGAATCTATGGGACCCCTAATAAACATGCATGAACTGAAGCCCAACTTCCTTAGCCTTAGCCATCAACATCAGTATTTTCTCCTGTGTCAACATGAAACAACTGGACCTGTACCTGTTGAACCCATGCCTCTTAACTGCCTCCAAATCTCTACCACCATAATTTATTGCCTAATGAATAAGAAATTAAAACAAAAAACAAAAAGTTACCTCCCGATTTATCTTTTGTCTTCTCAGTATGGCTACTAACTTTGTTGAATGTATCAGTCTTCCAGCCCTCGCGAACTTCTGTTATTTCAATCAAAGGAACTGTAAAAGAAAACCAAGAGATATTAAAACTTTTGGAGATCCTTTATTTCTTAACTACTTTAACACTATACTGATGTACAACACAAATTAATAATTAATTTTACAACACTAATAAACACGCATTTTACTAGAAATTATATTGCATGTACGTATTTTTATCAGTAACAGGAATTGTGCCTAACTAATGGGCAGGCTAATAAAATTGACAGTACTTGTTCCGACAAAGAAAAAATTGAAGAAATCAAGTTTCAAGCTGTTACAACATAGATGCTGACAGATTCTCAACCTGTCAATCACTAGCTTTAATATGTGGTGCCATCATATGTAGTCGAATGATTAATATTGTATTAGGCAAGAGAACCTGATTGGTAGTAACCTGCCCCAGTTCTTATCTTTAGAAAAAACCTTGGGATTGTTACAAGCATTTATTAAGTTCTCCAGATCACTGATGATGTTAGGGACAAGATCTAGACTTTACCCACATTTTGTCACCAGGAGATGCTTTCTATAAAAAATGGAACTGAGTTGCAGATCATGTCCTCTGCTCTATTTGAAAGGATAACAGAGGTAAGGTCATTAATAGCAAGCAGGAAGAGGGTAGTGCTTAGAACACAGCCTTGAGGGATGCCTTCAGCCTGGGTGAAGTCCCAGAAAAGCTATTATTAACCCAGACACAGAAGTGCCTCTCTGACAAGAAATCTTCAAGGAAAAATAACAGATAGCCTCAGAGACACAAGGAATGGGCTTAGGTCAAGATGATGTAATGCCAGGTGGTATCATAAGCCTTTTCAATATCAAAAAGACTGCAGTAACCAAGTGAATATTAGTGAAGAAATTGTATGCATAAGTATTCAAGCAGATTAATGCATCAGTAGAAGAACAGCCCCTACAAAAATCAAATTGACAAGGAGAGAGAATTGCAGGTCTCCAAATACCATACTAAGAGTAACCTGTGCAGTTAGTCGAAGTTTATTTCCACATAATACAATGTTTATACAGAAATGGCTGACACTAGACTGCATGCAAAAGCCCATAGTTATGCAGAGCATTTCAGGCAAGCTTAAACCTAAGACAACAAGGGCAATAAACATTACATATATGTAGGTAGTAGGTTGGTAGACAGCAACCACCCAGGGAGGTACTATCGTCCTGCCAGGTGACTGTGAAACAGAAACCTGAAACTGTTTTACATGATGGTAGGATTGCTGGTGTCTTTTTTCTGTCTCATAAACACGCTGGATAACAGGTATATCTAGCTACTTCTACTTACACTTTAGGTCACACTACACTGGCATGCACATGCATATATATACATACACACATCTAGGTTTTTCTTCTTTTTCTTAATAGCTCTTGTTCTTTTTATTTTCTCTATTGTCCATGGGGAAGTGGAAAAGAATCTTTCCTCTGTAAGCAATGCGTGTCGTATGAGGCGACTAAAATGCCGGGAGCAATGGGCTAGTAACCCCTTCTCCTGTACAAATTTACTAAAAAAGAGAAGAAAAACTTTATAAAACTGGGTTGTTTGAATGTGCGTGGATGTAGTGCGGATGATAAGAAAGAGATGATTGCCGATGTTATGAATGAAAAGAAGTTGGATGTCCTGGCCCTAAGCGAAACAAAGCTGAAGGGGGTAGGCGAGTTTCAGTGGGGAGAAATAAATGGGATTAAGTCAGGAGTATCTGAGAGAGTTAGAGCTAAGGAAGGGGTAGCAATAATGTTGAAGGATCAGTTATGGAAGGAAAAGAGGGAATATGAATGTGTAAATTCAAGAATTATGTGGATTAAAATAAGGGTCGGATACAAAAAGTGGGTCATAATAAGCGTGTATGCACCTGGAGAAGAGAGGAGTGTAGAGGAGAGAGAGAGATTTTGGGAGATGTTAGCTGAATGTATAGGAACTTTTGAACCAAATGAGAGAGTAATTGTGGTAGGGGACCTAAATACTAAAGTGGGAGAAACATGTAGAGAGGGTGTAGTAGGTAAGTTTGGGGTGCCAGGTGTAAATGATAATGGGAGCCCTTTGATTGAACTTTGTATAGAAAGGGGTTTAGTTATAGGTAATACATATTTTAAGAAAAAGAGGATAAATAAGTATACAAGATATGATGTAGGGCGTAATGACAGTAGTTTGTTGGACTATGTATTGGTAGATAAAAGACTGTTGAGTAGACTTCAGGATGTACATGTTTATAGAGGGGCCACAGATATATCAGATCACTTTTTAGTTATAGCTACAGTGGGAGTAAAAGGTAGATGGGATACAAGGAAAATAGAATCAGTAAGTAAGAGAGAGGTGAAGGTTTATAAACTAAAAGAGGAGGCAGTTAGGGTAAGATATAAACAACTATTGGAGGATAGATGGGCTAGTGAGAGTGTAGGCAATGGGGTCGAAGATGTATGGGGTAGATTTAAAAATGTAGTGTTAGAGTGTTCAGCAGAAGTTTGTAATTACAGGCGAGTGGGTGCGGGAGGGAAGAGGAGCGATTGGTGGAATGATGATGTAAAGAGAGTGGTAAGGGAGAAAAAGTTAGCATATGAGAGGTTTTTACAAAGTAGAAGTGATGCAAGGAGGGAAGAGTATATGGAGAGAAAAAGAGAGGTTAAAAGAGTGGTGAAGCAATGTAAAAAGAGAGCAAATGAGAGAGTGGGTGAGATGTTATCAGCAAATTTTGTTGAAAATAAGAAAAAGTTTTGGAACGAGATTAATAAGTTGAGGAAGCCTAGAGAACAAATGGATTTGACAGTTAAAAATAGAGGAGAGTTATTAAATGGAGAGTTAGAGGTATCGGGAAGATGGAGAGAATATTTTGAGGAGTTGTTAAATGTTGATGAAGACAGGGAAGCTGTGATTTCGTGTGTAGGGCAAGGAGGAATAACATCTTGTAGGAGTGTGGAAGAGCCAGTTGTGGGTGTAGGGGAAGTTCGTGAGGCAGTGGGTAGAATGAAAGGGGTTAAGGCAGCTGGGATTGATGGGATAAAGATAGAAATGTTAAAAGCAGGTGGGGATATAGTTTTGGAGTGGTTGGTGCTATTATTTTATAAATGTATGGAAGAGGTTAAGGTACCTAGGGATTGGCAGAGAGCGTGTATTGTTCCTTTGTATAAAGGCAAAATGGACAAAAGAGAGTGCAAAAATTATAGGGGAATAAGTCTGTTGAGTGTACCTGGTAAAGTGTATGGTAGAGTTATTATTGAAAGAATTAGGAGTAAGACAGAAAGCAGGATAGCAGATGAACAAGGGGGCTTTAGGAAAGGTAGGGGGTGTGTAGACCAAGTGTTTACAGTGAAACATATAGGTGAACAGTATTTGGATAAAGGTAAAGATGTTTTGTGGCATTTATGGATTTGGAAAAGGCGTATGATAGGGTAGATAGGGGGCAATGTGGCAGATGTTGCAGGTGTATGGAATAGGAGGAAGGTTACTGAAAGCAGTGAAGAGTTTTTATGAGGATAGTGAGGCTCAGGTTAGAGTGTGTAGGAGGGAAGGGACTATTTCCCAGTAAAAGTGGGCCTTAGACAAGGATGTGTGATGTCACCGTGGTTGTTCAATATATTTATAGATGGGGTTGTAAGAGAAGTGAATGCGAGGGTCTTGGCAAGAGGTGTTGGGCTAAAAGATAAAGAAGCAAATACAAAGTGGGAGTTGTCACAGTTGCTTTTGCTGATGACACTGTGCTTTGGGAGATTCTGAAGAGAAGTTGCAGAGGTTGGTGGATGAATTTGGTAGGGTGTGTAAAAAAGAAAATTGAAAGTGAATATAGGAAAGAGTAAGGTGATGAGGATAACAAAAAGAATAGGTGACGAAAGATTGGATATCAGATTGGAGGGAGAGAGTATGGAGGAGGTGAATGTATTCAGATATTTGGGAGTGGACATAGAATTGATGAGGGGAAAAGGGTGAGTGGAGCACTTCGGAGTCTGTGGAGACAAAGAACTTTGTCCATGGAAGTAAAGAGGGGAATGTATGAGAGTATAGTTATACCAACACTCTTATATGGGTGTGAAGCATGGGTGATGAATGTTGCAACGAGGAGAAGGCTGGAGGCAGTGGAGATGTGTCTGAGGTCAATGTGTGGTGTGAATATAATGCAGAGAATTCGGAGTTTGGAAATTAGGAGGAGGTGCGGGATTACCAAAACGATTGTCCAGAGAGCTGAGGAGGGGTTGTTAAGGTGGTTTGGACATGTAGAGAGAATGGAACGAGACAGTGACACTTCGAGAGTGTATAAATCTGTAGTGGAGGGAAGGTGGCTAGGGGTCGGCCTAGGAAAGGTTGGAGGGAGGGTAAAGGAAGTTTTGTGTGCGAGGGGCTTGGACTTCCAGCAAGCATGTGTGAGCGTATTTGATAGGAGTGAATGGAGGCACATGGTTTTTAATACTTGACGTGCTGTTGGAGTGTGAGCAAAGTAACATTTATGAAGGGATTCAGGGAAACCGGCAGGCCGGACTTGAGTTCTGGAGATGGGAAGTACAGTGCCGGCACTCTGAAGGAGGGGTGTTAATGTTGCAGTTTTATAACTGTAGTGTAAAGCACCCCTCTGGCAAGACAGTGATGGAGTGAATGATGATGAAAGTTTTTCCTTTTCGGGCCACCCTGCCTTGGTGGGAATCGGCCGATGTGTTAATAAAAAAAAAAAATATGTATTTAAGGTCATTAAAAGTATACAAATAAGTATTTGATGAATTCATATGTAAACAGATTAAATATTTTTACTTGATAAAAATTATTTGGATTATAGTCAATTAAGTGTATGTTTTACATTAAACAACATTAAATTCAAGTACTCAAATTTTCAAAGCAGGAAATATTTTCAATAACAGTAGACTGAGTATATAATTGCACACAAGAAAAATTATTAAGATTACAGTAGACCATCATTTAACACGGTAGTTACGTTCCTGAAAACACCGTGTTAGGTAAAACCATGTTAGATGAACTGAAGAACTTATGGGAAAAGTAGGATTACGTTCCTGGGAGTCCCCAAAAAGCCAAAACTTTTTTTTAGACCAACAGATCTTACAAAAATAAAAGTGAATATGCAATTGTAGTTCATTGTCGTGATGTATTGTTTTTACTGCTTTAGATTACAAATGCAACAGAAATAATAGTATTTAACTTAAATTGTGGATGCTGGTGTTTGTGGAGAGTTATGCTGTGGCCTTACTGGGCTGAGGTAGATGGTAGAGGTTCTGGTACTGAAGTCAATGGTTGTATTGGAGTGTGCATAACTTCTGTAATGGATTTCTCTTCTATCTTACTCCGCAGTACATTATACAACTGATGGTAAGGCATCAGTTGCTCTAGACACCGTTTCAGGGTCCTCTTCAGTGAAAAAATCTATGTCAGTAAATCGGTCGAGTCAGTCAGTCAGTAAATCGGTCGAGTCAGTCAGTCAGTAAATCGGTCGAGTCAGTCAGTCAGTAAATCGGTCGAGTCAGTCAGTCAGTAAATCGGTCGAGTCAGTCAGTCAGTAAATCGGTCGAGTCAGTCAGTCAGTCAGTAAATCGGTCGAGTCAGTCAGTCAGTCAGTAAATCGGTCGAGTCAGTCAGTCAGTCAGTAAATCGGTCGAGTCAGTCAGTCAGTCAGTAAATCGTCGACAGTCAGCAGTCGAAACGGTCGAGCAGTCAGTCAGTCAGTAACGGTCAGTCAGTCAGTCAGTCAGTAAACGGTCGAGTCAGTCAGTCAGTCATATCAGTCGAAGATCTAGTCAGTAAATGGTCGAGTCAGTCAGTCAGTAAATCGGTCGAGTCAGTCAGTCAGTAAATCGGTCGAGTCAGTCAGTCAGTAAATCGGTCGAGTCAGTCAGTCAAGTAAATCGGTCGAGTCAGTCAGTCAGTCAGTAAATCGGTCGAGCTCAGTCAGTCAGTAAATCGGTCAGGTCGTCAGATCAGTCAGTCAAACGTCGAGTCAGTCAGTCGTAAATCAGTCAGTCATCATCAGTCGAGTCAGTCTGTCAGTAAATCAGTCGAGTCAGTCAGTCAGTCAGTAAATCAGTCGAGTCAGTCAGTCAGTAAATCAGTCGAGTCAGTCAGTCAGTAAATCAGTCGAGTCAGTCAGTCAGTAAATCAGTCGAGTCAGTCAGTCAGTAAATCAGTCGAGTCAGTCAGTCAGTAAATCAGTCGAGTCGTAGTCAGTAAATCAGTCAGTCAGTCAAATCAGTCGAGTCCAGAAATCAGTCAGTCAGATAAATCAGTCGAGTCAGTCTAGTCAGTAAATCAGTCAGTCAGTCAGTAAATAGTCGAGTCAGTCAGTAAATCAGTCGAGTCAGTCAGTAAATCAGTCGAGTCAGTCAGTAAATCAGTCGAGTCAGTCAGTAAATCAGTCGAGTCAGTCAGTAAATCAGTCGAGTCAGTCAGTAAATCAGTCGAGTCAGTCAGTAAATCAGTCGAGTCAGTCAGTAAATCAGTATCAGTCAGTAAAGTCAGTCAGTCAGTAAATCAGTCGAGCAGTCAGTAAATCAGTCGAGTCAGTCAGTAAATCAGTCGAGTCAGTCAGTAATCAGTGACAGTCAGTAAATCAGTCGAGTCAGTCAGTAAATCAGTCAGTCTCGAAGTCAGTCAGTCAGTAAATCAGTCGAGTCAGCAGTAAATCAGTCGAGTCAGTCAGTAAATCAGTCGAGTCAGTCAGTAAATCAGTCGAGTCAGTCAGTAAATCAGTCGAGCAGTCAGTAAACAGTCGAGTCAGTCAGTAAATCAGTCGAGTCAGTTCAGTCAGTAAATCAGTCGAGTCAGTCAGTAAATCAGTTCAGTCAGAATCAGGTCAGTAAATCAGTCGAGTCAGTCAGTAAATCAGTCGAGTCAGTCAGTAAATCAGTCGAGTCAGTCAGTAAATCAGTCGAGTCAGTCAGTAAATCAGTCGAGTCAGTCAGTAAATCAGTCGAGTCAGTCAGTAAATCAGTCGAGTCAGTCAGTAAATCAGTCGAGTCAGTCAGTAAATCAGTCGAGTCAGTCAGTAAATCAGTCGAGTCAGTCAGTAAATCAGTCGAGTCAGTCAGTAAATCAGTCAGTCAGTCAGTAATCAGTCTAGTCATCTGATCAGTCAGTAAATCAGTCGGAATGTCAGTCAGTAAATCATGACTCAGTAAATCAGTCGGTCAGTCAGTGAAGTCATCAATCAGTCGAGTCCAGTCAGTCAGTAAATCAGTCGAGTCAGTCAGTCAGTAAAATCAGTCAGTAAACATTTCAGTCTCAGTCAAATCTTCTAACAGGACCCATGACCATAACACAAGAGAGATCACTTTTTGATATACCCTGTGTCCATATCACCCTGTGTAAAAATTCTATGCACATAAAGGGCCCCAAAATCTGGAATTCATTACCAGTAAATACTAAAATAATCTGGTCTGAACATCAATTTAAGACTTCTCAAAAACCACCTACTCACCCTAAACTAAATACTCATACTGTAAACTACTTTCTACAACGCTCAAGTGTTATTTTCCCATAATATAATTTCAATATTTACTATTGATATAACCATCCTACAAAACACTTTCATCTTGTCACAATGTAATATCCTCAGATTGTAATTTGAGTAAACTTATTATCTGCTATAAACATAAGCTAATGTTTAACTATAACAAACTTAATCAATTTCTCTAGTATTAAGTAGTCTATAAGCCATTAGATTTAGTCTGCCCATAATGCCATGGCAAGATAGTGGCTCTCTTTGCACTTCAATTCATAACTGTAATTACAAAATCTCAATGTAAACTTGCAATGAAATAAAAATAATAATAATTATTATTGTTATTATTATTATAATTATTATTATTATAATTATTATTATTATTATTATTATTATAAGTCAGTCAAGTCAGTCAGTCAGTCATCACACAAACTCACATTTACCTCATTCTTATGTGCACAAAGTGACATTTCATTTCGGTCACAGGCTCTCTCTTGTCTAATAGTATCTCTATTTTCTTCGTTAATTCATGCCACTTTCAGCAACACTTGTATGCCTACTGGGTGCCATGATTGCTAGGCAGATACAAGATATGGCAATTAAAACATCTAGACAAGAAGAAACACAGCTAGATCCTAGCAGAGAGTACAGTTCTACACACACATGAACCAGAGACTGGAACAAGGGTGGTAGGGGTGGTAGAGGGTGGTAGGGGTGGCAGAGGGTCGCAGGGGTGGTAGGGGTGGCGGAGGGTCACGGGGGTGGCAGAGGGTCGTGGGGGTGGCGGAGGGTCGCGGGGGTGGCGGAGGGTCGCGGGGGATGGCGGTAGGTCTCTCCCACTGACTCAATGGTTTAACCCAAGGCCGACGCTCCAAATTTTACGATGTGTTGTATAAAATTGTGCCGCAATTCTTCAATTGTGCTATAACTGAATCGTGCCAAATAAACTCGTGTTAAATGACTGTCTACTGTGCGTATATTCCAGTATATAGTTAATAGTTATAATTTTTTGCATCAGGCGACATTCAATTCAAGAACTCGAATTCTCGAAGCTGTGACTATTCATAGTAACAGTAACATAGTACAGTGGACCCTTGAATTTCGTGATTAATCCGTTCCAGAGTCTGCCGAATGTCAAAATTCACGAAAATCAAAACCATTTTCCCCATAAGAAATAATGCAAATCCAATTAATCCATTTCAGACACCCAGAGGAGTATTAACAAAAAAATATTTTTTTAGAGATTAAATATAGATTTACATACAGAAAAGAATGACTAAGAAATATAAAGCAATAATATGTATAAATGAACATTTAACATCACACTTAAATTTATTGAAGACTCATGTTGGTGTATAGGAGGAGGGGAGAGGGAGGCGAGTTTGTTTTGGAGACAGGACAAAATAGTACTTCAATATGACACTAATATCACCTCTACGGCTTATTTATCTACCACAATTCATCTAATATGACATAATAAACAATATTAATAACATAGAAACATGATATATACTCTAGAATGAATAAAATACGACATTACGTATGTGAGGACTGGTGCTAGTGTTATTGTTGGGTTTATAAGGGCCACTGACCATAAGCCGTACATATAGTGGTGGCGGCAGCAGAAGCCACCACCACTATTCACACTGAAACAAAGTATGTAATTTATAAATAAGAAATATTTACACTTTAATTTATAAATAAAAAATATTTACACTTTAATTTATAAATACAGTGCACCCTTGGTTTTCATGTTTAATCCGTTCCAGAGGGATCGAGTAAAACCAAAATTGGCGAAAACTAAAACCTTTTTCCATATAAGAAATAATGTAATTTCAATTAATCCATTCCAGACACCCAGAAGTATTAAAAATTTTTTGGGGGTCTTAAAGATAGATTTACATGCACAAAAGAATGAACAGATCAAGCAAAGACATTACTCAGAGCCAACAATAACATAACTATCTTTAATTACAATGTTAGATCTTTGAGCAAACATTATGATGACCTCACAGCACTACTCAAATCCCTGCATACCAGTATGTCAATCATCACACTCACTAAGACCTGGCTATAGCCTGGTACTACAGATGTCTATGCCATCCCAGGTTACACAGCCATACACAACTGTAGGACAGACCAGCGAGGGGGTGGAATAGCTATACAGTGGACCCTCAGCTAACGATCATTCCAGATAACGCATTGTTTACACTTAATTGAACAATACCCAGCGCGCTCTTTCAAACATTCACAATACATTTGGTGTCTTTTTTTTTAGTGATTGTCATTGTGAAATAAGTCACCATGGGTCCAAAGAAGCTTCCTAGTGGCACCCCTGTGGTAAAGAGAGTGAGGAACACCATCGAACTGAAGAAAGATTGTTGAAAAATATGAGTGGCGTACGTGTGGGTGAACTTGAAAGGATGTACGGAAAAAAACAATCTACTATCACCACTATCCTGGCAAAGAGAAAAGAAATCAAGGAAGCTAATGTTGCAAAAGGGGTTGATATGTTTACGAAACAAAGATCGAAAACAGTGGATGAGGTTGAGAAGTTATTGCTGGTGTGGATCAATCAAAAACAGATAGCGGGTGATAGTATTTCCACAGCGATAATTTGTGAAAAGGCAAGGCAGTTGCATGCAGATATTGTCAAGACAATGCCTAGAACCAGTGCTGATGCAAGTGATTTTAAAGCCAGCAGAGGCTGGTTTGAGAGGTTTAAGAAACATAGTGGCATACACAGTGTTGTGAAGCATGGTGAGGCAGCCAGCTCAGACAAACGTGCAGCTGAAAAATTTGTGCAGGAATTCAAGGGGTTCATAGACACTGAAAAATTCGAACCCCAACGAGTGTTTAATTGTGATGAAACAGGCCTCTTTTGGAAGAAAATGCCAATGAGGACCTTCATTACTCAGGAGGAAAAGGCACTGCCAGGACACAAGCCTATGAAAGACAGGCTAACTCTCATGTGTGCCAATGCCAGTGGTGATTTTAAAGTGAAGCCTTTACTGGTGTATCACTCAGAAAATCCCAGAGCCTTCAAGAAACACAATGTTAACAGGAATAATTTGTGTGTGCATTGGAAGGCTAACACTAATGCATGGGTCACTAAGGACTTTTT
>WNWK01002540.1:119900-187440 GCA_009830355.1 Cherax destructor
TTAACATGTTAGAGACACTACCAGAGAGAGAGAGGTGAGGATGATACAGCAAGACTGGACCTAGTATTCACCTTGAGTAGTTCGGACATCGAGGATATTACATATGAAAGGCCCTTGGAGCTAGTGATCATTTCGTTCTGTGTTTTGATTATATAGTTGAGCTACAAGTGGAGAGGGGAGCAGGAATAGAAAGGGAGAAACGAAACTACAAAACGGGGGACTACACAAGCATGAGGAACTTCCTACAAGACGTTCAGTGGGAGAGAGAATTGGCAGGAAAACCAGTAACAGAAATGATGGAATATGTGACAACCAATTGCAAAGAGGCAGAGGAGAGGTTTGTCCCCAAGGGAAACAGAAGTAATGGGAAGACCAGAACGAGTCCTTGGTTCACCCAGAGGTGAAGGGAGGCAAAAACTAAGTGCACTAGAGAATGGAAAAAGTACAGAAGACAAAGGACCCATGAAAATAAAGAGATTAGCCGAAGAGCAAGAAATGAATATGCACAGGTCAGAAGGGACGCTCAACGACAATACGAAAATGATATAGCATCAAAAGTCAAGTCTGACCTGAAGCTGTTGTATAGCCACATCAGGAGGAAAACAACAGTCAAGGACCAGGTAATCAGGCTGAGGAAGGAAGGTAGGGAGTTCACAAGAAACGACCAAGAGGTATGTGAGGAGCTCAACATGAGATTTAAAGAAGTCTTTACAGAGGAGACAGGAAGGACTCCAGGAATTCAAAATAGGGAGGTATACCAACAAGTGCTGGATGAAATACACACAGCCGAGGAGGAAGTGAAGAAGCTGCTATGTGAACTCGATAACTCAAAAGCGGTGGGACCTGACAACATTTCTCCGTGGGTCCTTAGAGAGGGAGCAGAGATATTGAGTGTGCCACTAACAAAAATCTTCAACACATCCATTGAAACTGGGCAACTACCTGAGGTGTGGAAGATGGCAAATGTAGTCCCAATTTTTAGGAAAGGACACAGACATGAGACATTAAATTACAGATCTGTGTCACTGACGTGTATAGTATGCAAAGTCATGGAGAAGATCATCAGGAGAGTGGTGGAGCACCTAGAAAGACGGCAACCAGCACGTTTTCAGGGAAGGAAAATCCTGTGTCACAAACCTACTGGAGTTTTATGACAAGGTAACAGAAGTAACACACGAGAGAGAGGGGTGGATATACTGCAGTTTCTTGGACTGTAAGAAGGCGTTCGACACAGTTCCTCACAAGAGGATAATGCAAAAGCTAGAGGATCAGGCACACGTAACAGGAAAGACACTGGAATGGATCAGAGAATATCTGACAGGGAGGCAACAACGAGTCATGGTACGTGACGAGGTGTCAGAGTGGGCAACTGTGACGAGTGGGGTTCCACAAGGATCAGTCCTAATACCTGTACTGTTTTTGGTATATGTGAATGACATAACGGAAGGGATAGACTCAGAAGTGTCCCTGTTTGCAGATGATGTGAAGTTAATGAGAAGAATTAAATCAGTCGAGGATCAGTCAGGACTTCAAAGAGACCTGGACAGGCTACAAGTCAGGTCCAGTAAATGGCTCCTTGAATTTAACCCTGCCAAATGTAAAGTCATGAATATCGGGGAAGGGCAAAGAAGACCCCAGACAGAGTATAGTTTAAGTGGCCAAAGACTGCAAACCTCACTCAAGGAAAAAGATCTTGGGGTGAGTATAATACCGAGCATATCTCGTGAGGCACACATTAATTAGATAACTGCTGCAGCATATGGGCGGCTAGCAAACCTAAGAATAGCGTTCCAATACCTCAATAAGGAATCGTTCAAGACTCTGTACACCATATACGTCAGGCCCATACTGGAGTATGCAGCACCAGTTTGGAACCCACACCTGGTCAAGTACGCCAAGAAATTAGACTAGTCCCAGAGCTAAGGGGATTGTCCTACGAAGAATGGTTAAGGGAAATCGGCCTGACGACACTAGAGGACAGAAGGGTTAGGGGAGACATGATAACGACAAATAAAATATTGCGAGGAATAAATAAGGTGGACAGAGACAAGATGTTCCAGAGAGAGGACACAGAAACATGGGGTCACAATTGGAAGTTGAAGACTCCTATGAGTCAAAGGGATGTTAGGAAGTGGAAGAACAACATGGATAACCAGTTTAATGACTACCTTGCACTACAAGAGGACAAAACCGAGCAAGATAAGTTATCAGACGCAGTAATAGTGAACAGTCCATTCTTTCCCAGTGATATGACCCAAGCAAACAGTAAAGACATTACTTTACAGATCATCAAAGATCAAATGAACGTAAATGTATCAGTGACAGATATAAAAGAAGCACGATTACTAGGTTCCCATTGTAGAAAAAGTTTTATGCTTAGATTCACCACACATGACGGGAAAACAGATCTAATTAGATCATCTATTAAAGCCAAGAAACAAGTATTCATTAATGAGTGTCTGACCAAAAACGTCAGAACCTCTGGTATAGAATCAGAAGACTTAAGCGAGAGAATAATGATAAAATCCACCAATGTTTCACCGATGGAAAAATTCTAGTGAAAAAACAAGTGTAGGTCAGTTGTATACTATCACAACTGAGAACGAACTATCAAGATTCCTTAGGGATGCAAATATAACAGAGACTGTATAAACACAATGTCCAATACCAAACCCCTACGTATAGTGTAGTGTATGTTTTGCCCATCTACCTCATTTAAGTATTTGTCTATCCTCTGATGAATATTTTTGACAAATAGTTTTACTTTTATTTTTAAATACAAACAATTTTTACTTGTGCCCATTTTTCAACCCACATACCTATATATTTTTATCATATTACTTGCTTAGAATTTATAAGTATGTACCATTAATCACCTTATTTGCTAAAAATTGTACTTATCTTTTAATATTTTTAATACTAATAAATTTTACTTTTGTACACTTTTGTACACTTTAGCACTTATCTCTCTTTTAATAATTAACTTTGATTTTCATTATATTGCCTTTAATAAATTCTATAATCACAACTAGTGCAATACTGAATCTTAAAATTTGTTCCATTATAACTTAATACTAATCATAGTATCTTTCCAACCAGTTATATTAGCTAGTTAAATAATAAATCAATTACACTATAAAGATATATCCTAAACCTCTGTGACTTCTATTCAAAAGTCTGTTAATCCAATTAGCTAGAAAAATCAATTGATCAGATATCATATCTTTAAGCTTAGCATTATTAATTGTTCTTAAGTCTTTTTAGAATCACACTCATATATAAACTTTTGTTTAATTAATTAACTAACTCAGGTGCTAACTCAGGTGCTAACTCAGGTGCTATAGTTTTAGATTCTTATTAGCTGTAAATTGACTACCTTAGCTCATTCTTTTCATTTTTGTAAACATATTCAACGTACTAACTCACGTGCTAAGAAATCCTTTGCATTGTCCTATTCTTAGGTCTACTTGTGTTGTTCAAATTTTAAGTTTAATTATAGAATCACACTAAATATTATGATTACAAACATTGATCCTGAAACCAACCTTCTATTAAATGACTTACATGAACCTAACAACAACTGTCATTACTACACAGCAGAACAGGCTAAAACACTACTCAAATCCAACAAAACATAACTATCTTTAATTACAATGTCAAATCTTTACAAACATTTTGATGACCTCACTGCATTATTAAACTCACTTCAGGCCAGTATGTCCATCATTGCTCTCACTGAAACATGGTTAAAGCCTCATACTACAGATATCTATGCCATTCCTGGTTACACAGCCATACACAATTGTCGGCCAGACCAACAAGGAGGTGGCACAGCTATGTTCTACTCAGACCAGCGAATGTATTAACAATACTTGCACAAGAGATGAACATGGAGAATAAAATTAAAGTTTAACCAAAATTAAAAAAACCCCCAATTAAAATATCTAAAATTTGCAGATGTTACTAAACCACATGAACAAAGACCACTTAATCCCCAGGAGATTTTAATAAACTCCTCAAAAAGCCCCCAAGTAACTAAATTTTTAAAAACACTATGAGAAACCGTTTTTTCCCCCCCACAAAAAAAACCCCAAGAATTTTAGACCGCCCCTTTATTCCCATATTTAAAAAAATTTTCCAATGTGTAAAGTGAAACCGAGGTTGGAATTCAGTGTAGCTGAGCTATACAAAAAGTAGGGGGTGAAGGCATTTTAAAAAGGCATAATAAAAGAAAAACCACAGACCACTACCCAACCTTTTCATAACCAACCCCAGAAAATTCCCACTATTGACTCTAAAGTTACCTTCAGACTACAAATGAGACAGCTAAAAATAACTTCTAAAGCTATGAGAAACACTGACTGGCAAACAGAAAAGACAACTTCCAGATCTGACTTATGTATTAATAATTTTCTTAAAAAGACCCAACTGGAAAAATACCTGATTTGCTCCTGTAATAAAGCATTGCCACGGTGTGTGTGTGGGTGTTGACTGCCATTTTGTCCTGTGACATGTCATTGAAGGCTGGGCCTGTTGTTGCGTGTGTATGTTTTATTTTGGGGTGTGTATCACCTTTTTGTACTCACCTATTTTGGTTGCAGGGGGGAGTTGGCTCCTGGCCCCGCCTCTTCACTGATTGCACTAGGTCCTCCCTCCCTGCTCCATGAGCTTTATCAAACCCAGTTTAAACCATGTATGGTTCCTGCCTCCACTATGTCGCTTTCTAAGCTATTCCATTCCTGACAACTCATGATAAGAAATCTCCTAACACCCCTTTGACTAAGGAGTCTTCAACTCCAATTAGCCCTTTGTTTCTGTGTCCCCCTCGGGAACATCTTGTCTCCCACCTTATCTATTCCTAGGGATTTTATATGTCGTTATCATGTCTCCCTAACCCTCCTGTCCTCAGTGTCGAGGGATTTCCCTTAACCTTTCTTCGTAGGACAACTCCCCTTTGCCTGGGACTAGTCTTGTTTCAAACCTTTGACTTTCTCTAATTTCTTGACGGCTTGACCAGGGGGTTCCAAACTGGTGCTGATACCCAGTATGGGCCCGACGTATATGGTATACAGAGCTTGAAGATTCCTTGGTGAGGTATTGAACGCTTTTCAGGTTTGCCGCCCCGATGCTGGCAGTTATCTGATTGATGTGGCCTCAGGAGATGTCTCGGATTATACTCACCCCCAAAATCTTTTTTGAGTGAGGTTTGTTTTCCCACCTAGACTATACTCTGTCTGCGGCCTTTGCCCTTCCCCATATTCAACTTTACATTTGGCAGGGTTAAATTCAAACAGTTACTGGGCCAGGCTTGCAGCCTGTCCAGGTCTCTTTAGTCCTGCCTGATCCTCACTGATTTGATTCTTCTCTTAACTTTACATCATCTGCAAACAGGGGCACTTTGAGTCTATCCCTTCCTTAGTCATTCAAATACCAAAAAGTACAGGTCCGAACTGACCTTGGGAACTCCACTCCCCAGGTCCACTCTGAACCCACGATCATGACTCGTTGTTGCCTCCCTGCGATATTCTCTGATCCATTGCAGTGCTTTTCCTGTTACGGGCCTGATCCTCTAGCTTTTGCATTAACCTGGGGGAACTGTGCCAACGCCTTCTTGCAGTCCAAAAATGCAGCATCCACCCCTCTCCTTGTCCACTTCTGTTACCTTGTCATAAAACCCATAGGTTGGACACAAGATTTTCCTTCCCTGAAACCATGCTGGCTGTCGCTTATAAGTTGTGTCTTTCTAGTGCTCCACCATTCTCCTCCTGATGATCTTCCCATGACTTTGCATACTATACACGTCAGTGACACAGGTCTGGAGCAATGCCTCGTGTCTGTCTCCTTTCTTAAAAATTGGGACTACATTTGCCATCTTCCACTCCTCAGGCAGTTGCCCAGTTTCAATGGATGTGTTGAAGATTTGTTAGTGGCACACAACATCTCTGCTCCCTCTCTAAGGACCCACGGAGAAATGTTGTCCGGTCCACCGCTTTGAGGTACGAGTTCACATGCAGCTTCTTCACCTCCTCCTCGGTTGTGTGTATTTCATCCACACTTGTTGGTATACCTCCCTATTCTGAATTCCTGGAGTCCTTCCTGTCTCCTGTGTAAATACTTCTTAAATCTCATGTTGAGCTCCTCACATACCTCTTATCGCTTATTGTGAACTCCCACCTTCCTTTCTAGCCTGATTACTGGTCCTTGACTGTTGTTTTCCTCCTGATGTGGTTATACAACAGCCGGGTCAGACTTGACTTTTGATGCTATATCATTTTCATTTGTCGCTGAGCCTCCCTTCTTCCCTTTGCGTATTCGTTTCTGGCTCTTCGCTAATCTCTTTATTTTCCTGGGTCCTTTGTCTTCTGTACTTTTTCCATTCTCTATTACACTTACTTTTGCCTCCCTACACCTCTGGGTGAACCAAGGACTCGTTTGGTCTTCCCATTACTTATGTTTCCTTGGGGACAAACCTCTCCTCTGCCTCTTTGCATTTGGTGTCAATATTCCATCATTTCTTTTACTGGTTTTCCTGCCAATCTCTCCCACTGAACGCCTGTAGGAAGTTCCTCATGCCTGTTAGTCCCCCTTGTAGTTTCGCTTTCCCTTCCTATTCCTGCTCCCTCCCACTTGTAGCTCAACTATATAATCAAAACACAGAACCAAATGATCACTAGCTCCAAGGGGCCCTTTTCATACGTGATATCCTCATGTCCGAACTACTCAAGGTGAATACTAGGTGAGTCTTGCTGGATCATCCCCACCTCTCTCTTGGTAGTGTCTCAACAGTTGATGCATGAGGTTTCCAGTACCACATCCATCAACTTGGCTTCCATGATTCAGGACCCCATGGGGCTCAGGTTTTCCCAATCAACTCTTTGTGATTGAAATCACCCATAACTAGTAACTTTGCTCTCCCATGTGGGCTCTTCTGGCTACCTCGTAGTGTGTCTACCATTGCTCTGACCTAATGGTGTGTATGTGTGTGTGTGTGTGTGTGTGTGTGTGTATGTGTATATGTAATGTGTATGTATATGTGTGTGTGTGTGGGACCCAACAATAAAATTTGCACCAAGAACTCATTACAGTTGTGACCGGGTGTAGACTAGTGAAGTGTTCATTGCATTATAATTTGTTCATTGATTGTAACACATGTATAAACGTAAATAAGTAAATTTACTTAAATGTTTTATTACCTTTGTAACTTGTGAGTTCATTACCTTTGTAGGTTGTTAGTTCATTACCTTTGTAACTTGCTCAGCTATCAAACTTTGGGTCCAGTCCCTGGACCCATTATATACCTCTGTAATCTTTTGACTACCACCCACAGGATGGGTATGGGGTGCATAATAAAGATATCAAACAACGAAAGACCCAATACCTCTATAATAAGCATTGCCCCAAAAAACTAAACAAATCACAGCTAAAAGATTAAATAGTCCCTGGCTAACCCCCAGCATACTCAAATCCATTAATACAAAGCACCTATATGAAAAGCAGTACAGAATGGGTCAAATAAGAGAAACAAAATGTTACTCATCAACCCTAACGAGTCTGATAAGGTCAAAAAAATTGTACTATGAGAACAGATTACATAACTTAAAAGGTGATATAAAAAAGACATGGAAAACCCTATCTGAAATTCTAGGAACTAAAACGATATCCACAAACAGAACAATCAAGCTAACAAAACCAGATGAACCCCTACTCCCACCTATTGAAACAGCAAACAAACTCAATGATTTCTTCTCCACCATAGGAAAAAGCTGGCAAGCAAAAACCAAGTTCAAACACTCCACCAACGACTATCTCACTCACATCTATCCGAACACACTATTCCTAGCCCCGACCAACCCAATAGAAGTTTCACTTATAATCAACACATTAAAAAACAAAGCAGGTGACCTAAATAACTTACCACCTTTTATATACAAAAAAGCCTCTCAAGTTCTCTCACCAATTATTGCAACACTCTTTAACAAATCCATCGAATCCTCTACCTTCCCATCAATACTCAAAATAGCGAGGGTCACCCCATACATAAAGGAGGAGATCAAATAGACCTGAATAACTACAGGCCGATATCTAACTTACCCCTTCTCTCCAAAATCTTTGAAAAATGAAAAAATTCATTAAAACAATATATATGTCCCCCTACCCTTTTTTTTTAATTTTTTTGGGGCCTGCCAACAACCAGGGATAACTTTTGGAAACCACGTGTTCAAAATTTGGAATTTGTCAGGCCTAATAAAAATAAAAATGATGCCATTATACACATGTTAGAAATAATTTACACCGCTCTTGAGAAAAAGAAATCCAGTGGGAATCTTCATTGATTTAGGTAAAGCTTTTGATACAGTTGACCATGATCTGTTACACCTAAAATTATCACACTATGGTATAAGGGCACTCCCTCAACTACCTAAAATCATACCTTAGCAACAGAAACCAATATGTGCACACAAATGGAGCTAGCTCTACCGTGCAAACTATTACAGTAGGTGTCCACAGGGAAGGTTCTTGGCCCACTTCTCTTTCTCATTTACATTAACGACCTACCAAATGCATCTCAACTACTCATACCCATACTATTTGCAGATGACACTACATACGTTATCTCGCAGCCAAGCCCAGACATACTAGCCAACACTGCAAATACTGAATTGCAGAAAATATCTACCTGGATGATGACCAACAAACTTACTATCAATATTGATAAAACCTATTTTAATTAGTTTGGAAACAGAGCTACAAACGCACCACTTAACATAATGATAAACGGGTCCCTATCGCAAAAATCACAGAGGAAAATTCTTAGAATCCATCTTGACAGTGGCCTCAAATTTCATACACATATACAACAAATTTCCAAGAAAGTCTCAAGGACCGTGGGAATACTATCCAAGATATGGTACTATGTTCCACAACCAGGTCTCCTTACCCTATATCACTCACTCATTTACCCCTACCTCACCTATGGAATCTGCGCATGGGGCTCTACATCAATAACTAATCTCAGACCACTAATAACACAACAAAAAGCAGCAGTTAGAATAATAACACATTCACACTCCAGACAACATACTCCACCAATATTCAAAAACCTAAACTTACTCACCATACAAGACATTCATACTTTTTACTGTGCCTACTACATACATAGAACACTATGCAAATATTAACCCACCACTCAAACTTCTCCTTACCAATTTTAACAGGACACATGACCATAACACTAGACACAGATCACTCCTCGATGTTCCCCGTGTCCATCTAACACTATGTAAAAACTCAATGCATATAAAAGGCACGAAAATTTGGAATTCATTAACTGTCATTGCCAAGGAAACCCTGCCTGTACCCCAATTCAAAAAGATGCTAAAAAACCACCACCTCACCCAAACCTAAATGCTCAATACCAAACATTCCTAACAAAGTAGAATAATCACTTAAATGTAAAAACCTGATTACTCACTTAAATGTAAAAACCTGTTATGAATAATACATACATTGATATGTTCAACTTATATTCAAACTTTATAACATAGATACACAATTATACTTATTATATACATTATCAACCATAATTTTTTACCATGTAGTCTAAGTATTCCTAAGAATGCCCGCAATGCGCAGCATATTAGGGGCTTTTGGTATGTACATCTCTTATACCTATGTATCATGTAAACCCAACAATGTATCTTTGTACCATGTCTAAGTATTATTATTATTATTATTATTATTATTATTATTATTATTATTATTATTATTATAGAGTATAGTCTAGGTGGCCAAAGACTGCAAACCTCACTCAAGGAAAAAGATCTTGGGGTGAGTATAATACCGAGCACATCTGAGGCACACATTAATCAGATAACTGCTGCAGCATACAGGCAGCTGGCAAACCTAAGAATAGCGTTCCAATACCTCACTAAGGAATCGTTCAAGACTCTGTACACCATATACGTTAGGCCCATACTGGAGTATGCAGCACCAGTTTGGAACCCACACCTGGTCAAGCACGTCAAGAAACTAGAGAAAGTGCAAAGGTTCGCAACAAGACTAGTCCCAGAGCTAAGGGGATTGTCCTACGAAGAAAGGTTAAGGGAAATCGGCCTGACGACACTAGAGGACAGGAGGGTTAGGGGAGACATGATAACGACATATAAAATACTGCGAGGAATAGATAAGGTGGACAAAGACAAGATGTTCCAGAGAGGGGACACAGAAACAAGGGGTCACAATTGGAAGTTGAAGACTCCTACGAGTCAAAGAGATGTTAGGAAGTATTTCTTCAGTCAGAGTTGTCAGGAAGTGGAATAGCCTAGAAAGTGACGTAGTGGAGGCAGGAACCATACATAGTTTTAAGACGAGGTTTGATAAAGCTCATGGAGCAGGGAGAGAGAGGACCTAGTAGCAATCCGTGAAGAGGTGGGGGCCAGGAGCCTATGACTCGACCCCTGCAACCACAAATAGGTGAGTACAAATAGGTGAGTACACACCAGGACCCCCACCCCACAGACCCCCCAAAACACAGTGTTGGAGAGGAAACAATGTATGGTACACCAACGCTGATGGAATAATGAATAAGTGGGAGGAGTGGCATGAAAGAGTCAAAGAGGCATCACCGGACATCATAGCCCTCACTGAAACAAAGCTCACAGGAATATCAGATCCCGAGGAAAGACAGAGGGAACAGAAAGGGTGGAGGAGTGGCACTGCTGATCAAAAACCGATGAGATTTTGATGAGCTGGAGAGAGGAGACAGAGGAGAGGCAGGAGATTATATAATAGGAATGCTTCAGTCAGGAGGTCCAAAGGTGATAATTGCAGTGATGTATAACCCACCACAGAACAGCAGGAGGCCAAGGCAAGAGTACGATGAGAGTAATAGAGCGATGGTTGACACACTGGCCGAAGTGGCCAGAAGGGCTCATGCGAGCAGGGCGAAGCTACTGATCATGGGTGACTTCAACCATAAGGAAATTGATTGGGAGAACTTGGAGCCACATGGGGCCAAGAAACGTGGAGGGCTAAGATGATGGAGGTGGTACTAGAAAATCTCTTGTACCAACACGTAAGGGACACTACCAGAGAGAGAGGAGAGGACGAACCAGTGAGACTGGACCTAGTACAGTGGACCCCCGGCTAACGAAAGGTTTAGATAACGAAAAAATCGCTTAACAAAAGCTTTTCTTGCTCTCGGATAGCGAAACGTATTAGACATGTCTGCCTGCTCCGCGCCTGCACAGGACGCCCGCCAGTGAAGCATTGTTTACCATTGAGAAAAGATTAACTAGCACGCTCTTTCAAACATTCACAATACATTTGGTGTCTTTTTTTGGTGGTATATAGTGATTGTCACTGTGAAATAAGTCACCATGGGTCCAAAGAAGCTTCCTAGTGGCACCCCTGTGGTACAGAGAGTGAGGAACACCATCGAACTGAAGAAGGAGATTGTTGAAAAATATGAGAGTGGCGTACGTCTGAGTGATCTTGCCAGGATGTACAAGAAAAGTGCATCTACTATTGGCACTATCCTGGCAAAGAGAAATAAGATCAAGGATGCTAATGTTGTAAAAGGGGTTGATATGTTAACGAAACAAAGATCGAAAACAGTGGATGAGGTTGAGAAGTTACTGATGGTGTGGATCAATGAAAAACAGATAGTTGGTGATAGTATTTCCATGGCGATAATTTGTGAAAAGGCAAGGAAGTTGCACGCAGATCTTGTCAAGACAATGCCTGCAAATAGTGGCGAGGCGAGTAATTTTAAAGCCAGCAAAAGCTGGTTTGACAGGTTTAAGAAACGTAGTGGCATACACAGTGTTGTGAGGCATGGTGAGGCAGCCAGCTCACACAAACGTGCAGCTGAAAAATTTGAGAGTGAATTTAAGGGGTTCGTAGAGGCTGAAGAATTCCTCCCCCAACAAGTGTTTAATTGTGATGAAACAGGCCTGTTTTGGAAGAAAATGCCCAACAGGGCCTTCATTACTCAGGAGGAAAAGGCACAGCCAGGACACAAGCCTATGAAAGACAGGCTAACTCTTATGATGTGTGCCAATGCCAGTGGTGATTTTAAAGTGAAGCCTTTACTGGTGTATCACTCAGAAAATCCCAGAGCCTTCAAGAAACACAGTGTTAACAAGAATAAATTGTTTGTGCATTGGAAGGCTAACACCAAGGCATGGGTCACTACGGAGATTTTCAAGGAATGGTTGACTGGAGTGTTTGGCCCTAGTGTGAAGAAATACCTCCTGGAAAAGAAATTGCCACTCAAGTGCCTCCTGGTACTGGACAATGCTCCTGCTCATCCTCACAACTTGGAAGAGTTGTTGCCTGATGAGTTCAGTTTCATCAGAGTGAAGTTCTTGCCTCCTAACACCACTCCTCTCATCCAGCCCATGGACCAGCAGGTCATTGCAAACTTCAAGAAACTGTACACCAAAGCAGTGTTTCAGAAGTGCTTTAATATGACCAATGACTCTGAATTGACCCTAAGAGTGTTCTGGAAAGATCACTTCAATATCGTGCATTGCATAGGCCTTATAGGTAAGGCTTGGGAGGAAGTGACTTCCAGGACTTTGAACTCTGCTTGGAGACTACTGTGGCTGGATTGTGTTGAAAAAGAGGGATTTTGAAGGATTTGAGGCTGACCCTGACCCTGATGACCCTGTGCCTGTTGTGGAAGATATTGTGGCATTGGGGAACAGCCTGGGGTTGGAGGTGAGTGGTGAGGATGTGGAAGAGTTGGTGGAGGAGCACAGGATAGAGCTAACAACTGAAGAGCTGCAAGACCTTCATCTGGAACAGCAACAGACCACAGCTGAGGTTATTGCTTCACAGGAGGAGGGAGAGAGAGAGAGAGAGAAGGAGGTGCTTTCTTCAGAGAGTAAGGAAATTTGATCAATGTGGAATAAGGTGCAGACATTTGTTGAAAGACACCACCCTGAGCAAGCTGAAATGAGCCTTCTGTGCAACCACTTCAGTGACAGAGCCATGTTGCACTTCAGGAAAGTATTAAAGAGTCGCCAGAAACAGAGGACTCTGGACAGTTATTTTTCTAAGAAGAGTTCTAGTGACAAGCTGGTACTAGTGGCATTAAAAGACCAAAAAGGGAAGTAACCCCAGAGAGGGACTTGTTACCTGAAGTCCTTTTGGAGGGGGATTCCCCTTCCAAAAACTAAAACCCTGCCCCTGCCATCCACCCTATCTTCCAGATGCCTGCAAGTCTCTTCAATAAAGGTAAGTAAATGTTATTTATATTATATTTTGTGTGAATATTTTTTTGTGGAACGGATTAATTGTATTTACATTATTTCTTATGGGAAATAAGGGTTCGGATTACGAAAAGTTCGGGTTGAGAAATAGCTCCTGGAACGGATTAATTTTGTTAACCGGGGGTCCACTGTATTCACCTTGAATAGTGGAGATATTGAGGACATCACATATGAAAGCCCCCTTGGGGCCAGTGATCATATGGTTCTAAGCTTCGAATACATAGTAGAGTTACAAGTGGAGGGGGAAGCAGGAAGGGCTGCATGAATGAAGCCAATCTACAAGAAAGGGGACTACATAGGCATGAAGAACTTCTTGCACGGAGTTCAGTGGGACAGAGAGCTGGCAGGGAAGTCAGTAAACAAGATGATGGAATACATGACAACAATTTGGAAGGAAGCCGAGGAGAGGTTTATACCCAAGGATAACAGGAAAAGCGAAAAAGCCAGGATTAGCCCATGGTTCACCCAAAGGTGCAGGGAAGCCAAAACCAAGTGTGCCAGGGAATGGAAAAAGTATAGAAGGCAAAGGACCCAGGAGAATAAGGAGACCAGTCGTACAGCCAGAAATGAATATGCACAGGTAAGAAGGGAAGCCCAAAGACAATGAGAATGACATAGCAGCGAAAGCCAAATCTGACCCAAAGCTGTTGTACAGCCACATCCGGAGAACAACAGTCAAGGACCAGGTGATCAGGCTGAGGAAGGAAGGAGGGAAGGTTACAAGAAATGGCCACAAAGTGCGTGAGGAGCTCAACATGAGATTCAAAGAAGTGTTCACAGAGGAGATAGAAGGGCCTCCAGAAAGGCGGAGAGGTAGGGTACACCATCAGGTGCTGGACACAATACACACAACTGAGGAAGTGAAGAGGCTGCTAAGCGAGCTAGATACCTCAAAGGCGATGGGGCCGGATAACATCTCTCCATGGGTCCTGAGTGAGGGAGAAGAGGAGCTATGTGTACCCCTAACAACAATCTTCAACACATCTATCGAAACAGGGCAACTACTAGAGGTATGGAAGACAGCAAATGTAGTCCCAATTTTTATAAAAGGAGACAGGCACATAGCACTAAACTACAGACCAGTGTCACTGACATGTATAGTATGCAAGGTCATGAAGAAGATTATCAGGAGAAGAGTGGTGGAGCACCTAGAAAGGAATGAACTTATCAACGACGGCCAACACGGTTTCAGGGACGGGAAATCCTGTGTCACAAACCTACTGGAGTTCTACGACAGGATGACAGCAGTAAGACGAGAGGGGTGGGTAGATTGCATATTCTTTGACTGTAAGAAGGCATTTGACACAGTTCCACACAAGAGATTAGTGCAGAAGCTGAAGGACCAGGCAGGGATAACAGGGAAGGCTTGAAAAAAGCTCCTGGAGAGCGAAACGTTGCCACAATAAAATGTCACATTAGTTGCATTTGTGTCCTTTTACTTAACATATTGTCGGTAATTCTACCAATATTAATACAGGGAAGGCACTACAATGGATCAGGGAATACCTGTCAGGAAGACAGCAGAGAGTCATGGTACGTGGCGAGGTGTCAGAGTGGGCGCTGGTGACGAGTGGGGTTCCACAAGGGTCAGTCCTAGGACCAGTGCTGTTTCTGGTATTTGTGAACGACATGACGGAAGGAATAGACTCCGAAGTGTCCCTGTTTGCAGATGATGTGAAGTTGATGAGAAGAATTCAATCAAACAAGGACCAGGCAGAACTACAAATGGATCAGGACAGGCTGCAAGCCTGGTCCAGCAATTGGCTCCTGGAGTTCAACCCCACCAAGTGCAAAGTCATGAAGATTGGGGAAGGGCAAAGGAGACTGCAGACAGAGTACAGACTGAAGAAGACAGAGTACAGTCTAGGGGGCCAGAGACTACAAACCTCAAAGAAAAAGATCTTGGGGCGAGTATAACACCAGGCACATCTCCTGAGGCGCACATCAACCAAATAACTGCTGCAGCATATGGGCGCCTAGCAAACCTAAGAACAGCGTTCCAACATCTTAATAAAGAATCATTCAGGACCTTGTACACTGTACGTTAGGCCCATATTGGAGTATGCAGCACCAGTTTGGAACCCACACCTAGCCAAGCACGTAAAGCAGCTAGAGAAAGTGCAAAGGTTTGCAACAAGACTAGTCCCGGAGCTAAGGGGTATGTCCTATGAGGAGAGGTTAAGAGAAATCGACCTGACGACATTGGAGGACAGGAGAGATGGGGGGGGGGGGGACATGATAACGACATATAAAATACTGAGAGGAATTGACAAGGTGGACACAGACAGAATGTTCCAGAGATGGGACACAGCAACAAGGGGACACAGTTGGAAGTTGAAGACTCATATTAATCACAGGGATGTTAGGAAGTATTTCTTCAGTCACAGAGTGGTCAGGAAGTGGAATAGTTTGGGAAGCGATGTAGTGGAGGCAGGTTCCATTCATAGCTTTAAGAAGAGGTATGATAAAGCACATGGCACAGGGAGAGTGACCCAGTAGCGGCCAGTGAAGAGGCAGGGCCAGGAGCTATGACTCGACCCCTGCAACCACAACTAGGCGAGTACCAGTGCGTGCTACAAACGAACCTGGACGAGCTGCAGAGCTAGTATGACAAGTGGTTGTTAGAATTTAATTCAGTGAATACAAACTTATGAACATTTGGGAAGGACAAAGACCAGAAACAGATTCAAGGGATAAAGACTGCAAACCTCGCTAAAAGAGAAAGAGCTCAGGGTTAGCATAGTATTGTACCAAGTAAGGATGGAACAAAGGATTGGTATCAGTGAGTATTGGCCATTTTTATGGTATCAGTACCAGTGAAAAAGTTGCCGATACCGACTGATATTTTTGCATTAATTTTACACAGGTGCTTAAAATAGTAAAGTTAATAGTGCCTCATGATTGTTAATTACTCACATGCACACACACGCACATTGATACCATCAGTGTGTACTGACAAACACAAAGAATGCTGTAAGAGACACTCAAGCTCAAGATATGGTCTATTAATGATTGCCAAGGAGCAAGTGAAATATGGTAACATACAAAATATAAGAGGAATTGAGAGGACAGACAGGGACAACATTAGAGAGGTAGGGTTCGCGTATTCAGGGGCACAGCTGGAGGTTAAAAACACAAACAAGTCACAGGGATGTCAGGAAGTTATTTTTTCAGTTTCAGGGTGGTTGGGAAGCAGAATAACCTCGACAAAGAAGTGGTGGAAGTACACTCTGTATATAGCTTTAAAGAGCTGATACAATAGGGCCCACAAGGCTAGGAAAATAAATCTGGCAAGTGGCAAATTGAGAGGTGGAACCAGAAGCTAAGACTTGACCTCGGCAACCATAGAGGTGAGTAAATATAGAAGAGTGTACACAATTCTCTAGGCAGGCACTAGTAAATATATTCACAAGAGATTTAGAACTTCCTTCAGTGCGTTGTTTTCTATTTTTTTTTTTTTACATATACTACAGTGGACCCCCGCCTAACGAGCAAAATTCATTCCAGAAGCCTGCTCAAGTGCCATTACCAAACAAATTTACTTCCTTAAGAAATAATGTCACGTAGGTTAGTCTATTTCAGACCCCCAAAAATACACTTCCACAAGCACTTACAATATTATACTTACATAATTGACGATTTCCGGGTGCTCGTCAGGCGGGGTCCACTGTACAGTGGACCCCGAGTTACGAACACCTCGGAAATCGCATACATCGTAAGTGTAATTGTAAGTGCTTGTAAGTGTATTTTTGGGGGTCTGAAATGGACTAACCTACTTGACATTATTCCTTAAGGGAGAAAATTCGTTCGGTAATGGCACTTGAGCAGCCTTCTGGAATGAATTATGCTCGTAACTCGGGGGTCCACTGTAGTTGTTAATTTATTGTTGAAGAGGGGGTTATCCTACCTCAACTTGCTTTAGAACTCAGCACTGCCACCTCTAAGATGCAACCCACAACTTAAACCCTAATACTGTCTCTATTTACTGCTAGGTGAATATGGACAACAAGTGTATGGAAACATGGCCAGTATCTCCACCCACCCCAAACAGAAGCTGTCCTTTGGTTATGAACCAAATGCACTACCACAGATATAAGACCACATAACCATGTTTACAGCTGCCAGTAATATTCTGAATTTTTAGAACCAACCCTGAGCATTGAATGAGATATGCCTGAATAATCAAAATGCAAATTCTTAACTATGATTTTTTATGGAAAATCCAGTCATCTTACTTCAGCTCATTTCACAATCCAGCCATGTATCATTTTCCACCTTGCCCAAGATGTGATCCATAACAGTTAACACTTACTGAAAGTACTGTACATGAAGGTGAAGGAGAGAAGCTGACAAATTAGTTAGGTTCAAAAAGCATGTAACAGAATGAGGTTTTATTAGAACACCATCCAATTTAGGAAAAAATCTAATCAAATATTTGGTCTGCCATGTTTGTTTTATATGCCTAGGTACCCATTTACTAGATTGTATTACCCAGCCTGGCAATACAATCCTCTTATATTCAGTATCAATGATATTTTATTATAATTTTTAAATGTGTCACTGATATAAATGCTGAAATAAACACTCAAAATACAGGAAAAATTAATCTATCTGCTTATAATTAGTAAAGCATAATTAATTAGAACAAAAATAATTATAAAGCACTGTCAAGGTCAAATTATATTTTCCTAGAAATAATTCAGTTGTGGATTACATTTTTTGTACATTCTAAGGAAAGCCCTTGTTTATGTACTTACAAACTACTTAATACTAGTTACTACTAAGCCATGTACTGCACAGTACTAAAATTAAAAGGAGTCTAGATTTACTCTACATGCACATGAAGTGTTTTGGGACAGTCTTATTCTTTAAAACTGCTAGCATCACCTTTGCTTTAGTATATATAGTCATGTTATATTTTATACATAAACATGCATAACTTTATGGAGATAGCAATGATCATCATTGAGTAAACTTACAAAGCCACCAGGAAAGTCATTCTTACATGAAGGGATTCAGAAAGCAGTAAACTTGGAGAATTTTCTACTGTTCCGCTATTACTGTATCACTACAGGTTAGTAAACCAATATACAAAAACATTAGCATATATTCAATTATCTTTACCTGCATTTTCTGGCCCATCGCTGCCTACAACACAGTGGAGACAAAAATATTATTAGAAATAGATCATGGATATTAAGGTAGACACTATTGTTTTAATTGAAGATTTCACATATACATACTTGATATTTAGTCAATTAGTTTAAAAACAAAAATAAAATCAATAAAAAATCAATAAAACCATATAAAGCTTATTTAAGTATACTTAAGCAATAAGTAATAATGTACTGTATTATAAATAATAACTATTGCAAGCTATCTCAAACAGTGTAGCAGTATTGTATTTTATTAAACTATACTGCAATGAATAGTCATATAGAACATAGTATTATCTAGTACTACACATTATATACATGCACTGCACGCACATGTGCACATACTTACTCACCTATTTGTGGTTGCAGGGGTCATGTTATGCGCACACAAGCACACTCATGCACAGACGTAGTCAAAGAGAGGAACCCTATGACTACGTTTCAGTCAAAGACCATTCTCAAGTCACAACTGAATGAAAAAAAAAGCAGAGAAGGCCCAAAGACAGAATAGGAGAAGGAGGATAGAAGGGGACAGAGGGGGAGGAAAGAAGGGAGATGGAGGAGGAGGGAAAGAAGGGGAGATGGAGGAGGGAGGGAAAGAAGGGGAGATGGAGGAGGGAGGGAAAGAAGGGGAGGTGGAGGAGGGAGGGAAAGAAGGGGAGATGGAGGAGGGAGGGGAAAGAAGGGGAGATGGAGGAGGGAGGGGAAAGAAGGGAGGTGGAGGAGGGAGGGGAAGAAGGGAGGTAGGAGGAGGGAAGAGGGGAGGAGGAGGGAAAGAAGGGGAGGGAGGGAGGGGAAAGAAGGGGAGGTGGAGGAGGAAGAGGGGAAAGAAGGGGAGGTGGAGGAGGGAAAGAAGGGGAGGAGGAGGAAAAGGGGAGGAGGAGGGGAAAGAAGGGAGGAGGAGGGAAAGAGGGAGAGGGAGGGGAAAGAAGGTGGAGGAGGGGGGGAGGTAGGGAAGGGAAGAGGAGTGGAGAGGAGGGAAAGAAGGGAGGTGGAGGAGGGAGGGAAAGAAGGGGAGGTGGAGGAGGGAGGGGAAAGAAGGGGAGGTGGAGGAGGGAGGGGAAAGAAGGGAGGTGGAGGAGGGAAGGAGTGGAGAGAGGAAGAAGGGGAGGTGGAGGAGGGAGGGAAAGAAGGGGAGGTGGAGGAGGGGAGGGAAAGAAGGGGAGGTGGAGGAGAGAGGGAAAGAAGGGGAGGTGGAGGAGGGAGGGAAAGAAGGGGAGGTGGAGGAGGGAGGGGAAAGAAGGGGAGGTGGAGGAGGGAGGGGAAAGAAGGGGAGGTGGAGGAGGGAGGGGAAAGAAGGGGAGAGTGGAGGAGGAGGGAAGGAGGAGAGGAGAAAGGGAGGTGGAGAGGAGGAAAGAAGGGAGTGGAGGAGGGAGGGGAAAGAAGGAGGAGGGGAGAGGGAGGAGGGGAAAGAAGGGGAGGTGGAGGAGAGGAAGAAGGAGGGAGGAGGAAAGAAGGGAGGTGGAGGAGGGAGGGGAAAGAAGGGGGAGGTGGAGGAGGGAGGGAAGAAGGGGAGTGGAGAGGAGGAAAGAAGGAGGTGGAGGAGGGAGGGGAAAGAAGGGGAGGTGGAGGAGGAGGGGAAGAAGGGAAGGGAGGAGGAGGAAAGGGGAGGTGGAGGGAGGAGGGAAAGAAGGGAGGGAAGGAAGAGGATGAAGGGAGAAGAAGGGGAAGTGTAATAGTAGTATAGAAGTAGCAGCAACATATATTAATAGCAGTTGTCACATCGAATAGCAGGAATATAGTAGTAGTATAGTAGATTTGCAGCTGTATAGTTATAGTACAGCAGTATAACAGAAGTATAGTTGAAGTATAATTGCAGCATTAGTTGAACTGTAGTAATATAATATAGTATATAGTAGTGTACACTACTGTATAGTAGTGTACACTACTTTATAGTAGTGTACACTACTGTATAGTAGTGTACACTACTGTATAGTAGTGTACAGTGGACCCCCGCCTAACAAGCAAAATTCATTCCAGAAGCCTGCTTAAGTGTCATTACCGAACTAATTTACTTCCTTAAGAAATAATGTCACGTAGGTTAGTCTATTTCAGACCCCCAAAAATACACTTCCACAAGCACTTACAATATTATACTTACATAATTGTACGATTTCCGGGGTGCTCGTTAGGCAGGGGTCCACTGTATACTACTGTATAGTAGTGTATACTACTGTATAGTATAGTAGTGTATACTACTGTATAGTATAGTAGTGTATACTACTGTATAGTATAGTAGTGTATACTACTGTATAGTATAGTAGTGTATACTACTGTATAGTATAGTAGTGTATACTACTGTATAGTATAGTAGTGTATACTACTGTATAGTATAGTAGTGTATACTACTGTATAGTATAGTAGTGTATACTACTGTATAGTATAGTAGTGTATACTACTGTATAGTATAGTAGTGTATAGTATAGTAGCGCAATAAGTGTCCGGCGCCCAATACTATTCAACTGCCTCCCAGCATACATAAGGGGGATTACCAATAAACCCCTGGCTGTCTTTAAGCAGGCACTGGACAGTCACGCAAAATCAGTACCTGACCAACCGGGCTGTGGTTCGTACGTCAGTTTGCGTGCAGCCAGCAGTAACAGCCTGGTTGACCAGACCCTGATCCACCATGAGACCTTGTCTCGGACCAAGCCACAGGGACGATGCCCAAAACCCTCTCCAGGTAAACTTCAGGTATACTACTACAGTGGACCCCCGCCTAACGAGCATCCCGGAAATCGTACAATTATGTAAGTATAATATTGTAAGTGCTTGTGGAAGTGTATTTTTGGGGGTCTGAAATAGATTAACCTACGTGACATTATTTCTTAAAGAAGAAAATTCATTCGGTAATGGCACTTGAGCAGGCTTCTGGAATGAATTTTGCTTGTTAGGCGGGGGTCCACTGTATATAGTAGTGTACAGTACAGTAGTGTATTACGTATACACTACTGTACTATACTAGTACTACAGTGGACCATCGCTATTCGAACATTCTTCATTCCAGAATGCTGTTCAAGTGCTGTTACCAAATGAATTTATTCCCATAAGGAATGGTGTAAATTAGATTAGTCCATTTCAGACCCCAAAAAATACACTTATAAAAGCACTTACAATAATAAACTTACATAAAAGGGCAAGTTTGGAGTGTTTGAATAGCGAGGGTCCACTATAGTACAGCCTCTCCTCACTTAGCGACATACTTGTTTACCGACGCCTCAGACTTATGACGGGCTCTCTGACTAGTATTCATACCTAAATAATGTATATTAGAGCTGATTTACTGTTTATTTCAATATACAGTACACTACTCTATAAACATTTAAAAATATACCAGAAATATTATAAATGATGCAAAGGTGACATTAACCCTTTGGGGGTCGACAGGCCTTCTCGGAAACACGTTCTCAGGGTTGAAATTTTTTTGGAAAAAAAATAAATTCTTATGAAATGATAGAGAATCTTTATCCGATCATAACGTCACCAAGTTTGAAATTTGAATGAAAACTTACGGAATTATGCTCTCGCGAAGTTATCGGTCTCAAAGATGTTTACGCATCGGCGATTTCACCCACTTTGAGCCCTAATTTTGGCCAATTCTAATGTTCCAGTCCACTAAAATCATAGCTATTTTGCTAGAACTCTATTTCTTCTATCGATTGAGTACAAGAAACCGCCTATTTACCAATTTCAACTACCCAAAATAGTGGTCAGAAAATGATAATTTGGCCAATTTCACACAAATTTCAAACGATGCCAATTTCAAAATAGGGTCCAGAATAAACAAGGCAGACATTCCTGGCACTAAAATAACATCTTCTCTGTTCATTAGTCACATCTCCAGGCCCCTCTTACATTACTTTTGCTTTCCATTTTGAATTTTTATTCTCACAAAAAATAGAAGATTTACTGTTATGTATACAACTACATCATTGTAAAAATGGTATAAATAATATCAGCGCACTTGTGCAAGAATATTAGACTCGCCAGTTGATGTGTATTGGACGCATGGTGTGATTTGTTTACTCTTGAACATTGGCGAAAATCGAACATTTTCGCTACTTTGAGCTAAATTTCAAGGTACTTGTCTTTGTCAAACCAATCAAAATCATCTCTATTTCTGTAATATATCTTCCATTCTATCACATGAGACCAAGAATACATCAATAAATACCATACGAAAATAGACTGCAAAGTCGCTGTTTTAAACGAAAAAAACGGTTGGAGTTTTTTTTCTCATTATGCAGTGTGTGGTGCAGGATTTTTTTTATACTGCACACACTGATCACAGACCCATTCTTTCATATGTAGGCCTACCAGCCGTTTCCTGCTTAATTTGAAGCCGCTAGAATTTACGTGTACTAGTACGGCACCGACCCTTGCTCGTAAAACGTACTAGTATGGCACCGACCCCGAAAGGGTTAAAACAACATCAAAGATAGTTGATACAAACTCACTACCAATATAGTATGCTCCTTACTTAGCGACTAATTCGTTTAACCCTTTGAGGGTCGGCCACGTACATGTACATAACAGCTGAGGTCAGTCATGTATTTATGCACGTAAATTCTAGAACCTTCAAATCGAGCTGGAGAAAGCTGGTAGGCCTACATGTGAGAAAATGGGTCTGCGCGGTCAGTGCGCGCAATATAAAAAAAAATCGTGGAGCATTGCGGGAACGCCATTTCAGTAAGCCTTGTTTATCATACCACGCAGTAAGAAACTCCTCACTTCCAGGCAAATTGGGACACACTTGTTCCCAAGTGACAGTTCAAACACAGATGGAAGTGTCAGTGAAGAGGAATTCCATGGTTCTGAGGAGTTTGTGACCGAAAATAATGAACATAATACGTACCGGTAATAGTGATGAAAACCCAGACGACCCTCAACCTTCCACCTCTGGTGCTGGGCCATCTTGTTCACATCCAGTTGTACCAGAACAAAAGAGGAAACTCGTATTTTCCCCATATCCAGGACTCAGATGTGAGCAGTGCTGATGATAGTGAATATGATCTCCAAGCTCTTGAAAACAGTTCCAGTGGCGAGAGTGAAGCATCAGTATGTATGACGCTACATGCACTCTGGTAGTGTGCCATATACTATTCCAAGGGTAAGGAGTACATCTCGGAGTACATCCCTTGGCCATACAACAGGAACAGATAGTGACAATGAAGATAATATTGTTACAATGGGGATGAATAATGTGCATGCGTCATCAGATGGTGGTGCCATGTGCCATGAGGCACCAGCAGTGGCCCATGCTGGTACCCACGCTGCTGAGTCAGCTCAGCTACAACAAAGCCCACCCTCACCCACCCATCCACCACACCAACCTCAACAACCACCTGTCAATATCCAGTATCCACCAGTAGACCGCACCTGGGACTGGCAGAAAGCTGCCAATTTTGTTCCCAATCCCCACCACTTTGATGAAAGTCAAAGTGGAATACGGCCATCTTGTACACTTGGGAACAATGCCACTGAACTGGAATTTTTCGAGTTATTCTCTGACGAACCCCTGATGGAAATTATTGTCAGGGAAAGCAACACATACTATGAGTACACCATGGCAAACAACTCTTTCACCAAGATCACGCCTACACCAGTGGAAGGAAACAACTGTAGCTGAGCTGTATCTTTTCTTTGCCACAATAATGCTTAAGCCACATGTGTATAAGTACAGTGTCAAATCATACTGGTCGACAGACTGCCTGATTGCAACCCCAGCTTTCAGATATAATACCTGTGAATCGATTTGTTGCTACTATTACATATGCTACACTTCTCAGACAAAACAAGGCCTGACAGAAAAGACAGGTTATATAAGATTAGGAATGTGTTTATGTATCTGAAACAGAAATTCAATATTTATTTTTATCCCTTCAGGAAACTTGTTATTGATGAGTCTCTGATTTTGTTCAAAGGTAGACTGTCACTCAAGCAGTATATACCAAGCAAGAGGAAACGCTCTTGTATAAAGTTGTTTGTACTTTGTGATTGCTACAGTGGTCTTGTATTGGATATTATTGTGTACACTGGAAGTAATACATTCCAAGATACCAGGAAATTATTGGGTATCTCTGGTGATGTGGTTAAACAATGATGGAACCATATCTTGGTAACGGGCATATATTATATACTGACAACTGGTACACAAGCTCCTTATTCAGTGATTTTTTGCGAGTGAACATGAGAGATGTGTGGGGTACAGTGCATGCAAATCGTAAGCATATGCCTTGGTTCAACGCAGGCACTCGTAGAGGTGAGGTGCAGACGTTTGCTGCCAATGACATCATGGCATTTCAGTGGCATGACAAACGAGATGTCACACTGTTGTCATCAGTTCACCGAAACAAAATGACAAAAACTGGCAGGCAGAATACACACACCAGCGAACCCATTCTAAAACCTGCAGCTGACTACACCCTCAATATGCACTCAGTGGACAAATGTGACATGCAAATTGGGTTTGGTAATTGTGTTCGCAAGAGTTATAAGTGGTACATAAAACTTTTTTCATCTTCCCATGCTCAATGCTTATAATATAAGTTCAAGACCAGAAACAAACCACCATATGGTCAATTTTGTTTGTCTGTCATCAGACAAATATTATTCAAGTACCAAGTAACAACACCTGCAATAGAACACAACCTGTGAACTGATCAACAACTACCCTCTCGTCTGAGACCTGGTGATCGCTACATAACACAACTGCCTCCTACTACTTTGAAGAAAACTGCTCAGAAGAGGTGTTTTGTTTGTGCACATACAAAAAATATGCCCACAAAAACACAGACACTCATTTTATGTGTGAGGAGTGTAAAACACCCCTGTGCATGAAACCATGTTTCAAAGAGTTCCACAAGCTGCAGAACTTCTAGGAATATGTCCAGTGACTATGTGTGTATATATAATATAGAAAAATAGTAATGAAAAACATTTTCTATTGTTGGTTTGTGTAAACATGTGTTGTAAACTATAATGACAATGTTTATGCAGTTATTGTGTAGCATACAATGAGTGAATGTAAACAAAATATGCATTATATTGGTCTCACAGGCCATAAAAGTTACTTGAAAAAATAAAATTCTAAAAAATAAAAGACAAAAGTAGAAAAAAAATAAACAATTACCACATGACCGGCAGTCAGTGATATTTCCGTAAGCGGATCACTTTGTCAACTTCACGCCTCCATATCTTGGTAAGTACTGATCGCAAATTTTTTTTATTTGGCCTATAACACTCGCAAAAACATTCTCTATCATTTCACAAGATTTTTTTTTTCCGAGTATTTTTCAACCCTGAGAATGAGTTTAGGATTGGGGGTCTCGACCCTCAAATTCAAATTTTATTTCCTTGCAACTTTACACTGAGAATATATAATTACAATAATGAGTTGCAGTGCAAAGAGAGCCACTATCATGCCATGGCATTATGGGCAGACTAAATTTAATGGCTTACAGACTACTTAATACTACTAGAGAAATTGATCATAGTTTGAGTTGTACATGTTTTTATTTATAGCAGACAGCAAGTTTACTCAAATTAACAATCTGGGGATAACTCAAAGGGTTAACAGCGTGGTCTTAGGAACAGAACTCTGTCGTTAAGTGAGGAGAGGCTATATAGTAGTAGTAGTAGTACAGTGGACCCTCGAGTTTCATGATTAATCCATCCAGAGTGTCTGCCGAAGGGCAAAATTCATGAATGGCGAAACCATTTTCCACGTAAGAAATAATGTCTAATTAATCCATTTCAGACACCCAAAAGTATTAACAAAAAATAATTTTTTTAGAGATTAAATATAGATTTACATACAGAAAACAATGACAAATAAATATAAAGCACTAATAAAATGGATAAATGAACATTTAACATCACACTTACCTTTACTGAAGACTTGTTGGTGTATGGAACACTGGTTGGAGGGGAGAGGGAGGAGAGTTTATTATGCTTCAATATGATGCTATCATCATCTCTTTGGCTTATTTATCTATCACAACTCATCTAATATAACATATTAAACAGTATTAATAACATAGAAACATGATATATACTCTAGGAGCTATCTTTGGGCCCATGGTGGCTTATTTAGCAGTTGCAAGTACAGTGGACCCTTGGTTTTCATGTACAGTGGACCCTCGGAAATCTAACGGTTCGGCAATCGAACATATCGGAAATAGAACAAGAAAATCGATATCGAATATCGAACAAAATATCGCTAATCGAACAAGTGCATACCAGACCTGTCCGCCTGCGCGCTTGGGTGCCTCAGCGCGCAGGCGTGGAGAGCCAGTCTCACGTTGTTTACACTTGAGAGAACAATACCCTGCACGCTCATCCAAACATTTCACAATTAATTAATTGTTTGGAGTTTGTTCATTAACCCTTTCGGGGTTTCAGCCATACTAGTACGGCTTACGCGCCAGGGTTTTTGTCGTACTAGTACGTCTAAATTCTAGCGCCCTCAAATCAAGCAGAAACAGGCTGGTAGGCCTAGATGTGAGAGAATGGGTCTGTGCGGTCAGTGTGCACAGTATAAAAAAAATCCTGCACCACAGTGCATAATGAGGAAAAAAAACTCTGACCGTGTTTTTGGTTTAAAACAGCGACTTTGCAGTCTATTTTCGTATGGTATTTATGCTTGTATTCTCGTTTTCTTAGACTCATTTGATAGAATGGATGATATACTACAGAAATAGAGATAATTTTGACTGGTTTCACGATGACAAGTACCTTGAAACTGAGTGCAAAGTAGCGAAAATGTTCGATTTTTGCCTATGTTCAAGAGTAAACAAATCACGCCATGTGTCCAATACACATCAACTGCATAGTCTAATATTCTTGCACAAGTGCGCTGATATTATTTATACCATTTTTACAATGATGCAGTAGTATACATAACAGAAAATCTTCAATTTTTTGTTAGAATAAAAATTCAAAATGGAAAGCAAAAGTAATGCAATAGGAGCCTGGAGACGTGACTAATGAACAGATAAAATGTTATTTTAGTGCCAGGAATGTCTGTCTTGTTTATTCTGGACCCTATTTTGAAATTGGCATCTTTTGAAATTTGTGTGAAATTGGCAATATTGTCAAATTTTGACCGCTTTATTGGGTAGTTGAAATCGGTAAATTGATGGTTTCTTGTACTCATTTGATAGAACAAATGGAATTCTACAATAATAGCTATGATTTTCGTAGACTGAGACATTGGAATTGGCCGAAAATAGGGCTCAAATTGGGCAAAACCGCCGATGCGTAAATATTTTCGATACCCCTAATTTTGCGAGAGCATAATTCCGTTAGTTTTTCACAAAATTTCATACTTTTGGTGGCGTTATGATCTGAAAAAGATGCTCTATCATTTCATAAGAAATTTTTTTTTTTTTTTTCCAAAAATGTTTCGACCCTGAGAGAGTTAAGAATCGAGGTCTCGACCCTGAAAGGGTTAACTAACATGTGTTATAGCATCGTTTGTGCTCTTGTTAGTCCTGAATCCAAATTGCCAGGGGTTGAGTACATTGTGTGAGACGAGGTAGGAATAGATCTGTATGAATTAATTTTTCGAAGATTTTAGAAAGCAGTGGTAAATTTGAGATTGGTCTATAATTATTTAAGTCAGTTTGGTCACCTCCTTTGTGGATCGGGGTGACCCTAGCTATTTTGAGAATTGATGGGAAGGTAGAAGATTCAATGGATTTATTGAATAATGCTGCTATAATTGGTGACAGTACCTGTGAAGCTTTTTTGTACATAAAGGGTGGTAAGCTGTTTGTCTCCTGCTTTGTTTTTAAGGGTGTTAATTATGAGCGAGACTTCAATTGAGTTGGTAGGAGCTAGGAATAGTGTATCTGGGTAGGTGTTGGTGAGGTAGTCTGTTGGACGAGTGTTCGAGCTTGGGATTTTACTCGCTAGATTCTTTCCTATGGTGGAGAAGAAAACATTAAGTCTGTTTGTTGTCTCAGTTGGTGAGAGTAGGGGTTTGTCTGTTTTTGATAATTTGATGGTATTGTTCGTGGATATCTTTTTATTTCCTAGAATTGCAGATAGGGTTTTCCAGGTCTTTTTCATATCACCTTTTACGGTCTGGAGTCTGTTCTCATAAAACAATTTTTTGGACCTTCTTATCAGGCTAGTAAGGATTGATGAGTAGCGTTTGGATTGTTCTCTGGTTATTAGACCCCCTTCTGTATTGTTTTTCATATTGGTGTCTCTTGTTTATGGATTTAAGGATGCTGGGTGTTAGCCAGGGATTGTTAAGTCTCTTAGCTGTGATCTGTTTAGTTTTTTTAGGGCAATGTCTGTTATAGAGGTTGTGTGTTGTTTTAAGAAAGTTTTTGATGCATTCATTAGTATCTGAATATGTTTCTAATTCATTAAGCCAGTCAATGTTCGTCATAGCTAATATAAAATTATTAACAGCCGACTCATTATGTAGTCTGAAGGTAACTTTTGTAATTTCTTGAGGCAAAATGCCTAGGTTAGTTATGAGAAAGGTAGGGTAGTGGTCTGTGGTGTTTTCTGTGATTATGCCTGATTTTAGAGGGGATATAGTGTTAGTCCAGATGTGGTCTAATAACAAGGTACTATTCTCAGAGATTCTTGTAGGTTTTGATATTGTTGGTAGTAATAAGCAGTTGCTCATAGTGTTTGTGAATTCAGTTACCTGTGGGTCCTGGTCATGTAGGAGATTTATGTTAAAATCTCCTGTGAGCAGCAAATGATCTTTGTTCAGGCGTGAGTGATTTCTTAAGAGTCAGATCCGTCCGATGATCAACTTCAGCAAGTTTTGGGTGCATTTAGTACTCAACAATAAAAGTGGGCAGAAAGACTTTGTACCTGCCACAAAATTCTTTCACAAAGAACTACTGTAGCTAGTGGTCAGACACCTGTTACACCTGCCTCGAATGGCATACCACTACCTAGTCTTCCTACCCTTTCATTACCTATATTTGAAGGTCATAACTATGAAGAATTTATCAGTGGTTTTCAGTCCCTGGTACATTCAAGAACTGATGTTGATGACATTGCTAAGTTCAACTACCTTAAATGTCTTATGAAGGGAGAACCCTATGAACTGATTAAATCATTTCCGGTGGTCAAAGACAATTATCATCTAGCCTTACGTGTCTTGTCAGACAATTACTTTGATACCAACAAAGCCAGGGTTAGACATGCAGTCAGAATCTCAAGCTTGAATCCACCCAGACATTGTTTTTCAGATTTACAGTCATTTAGGATCACACTAGACAATAGTCTCAGATCTGTAGAGACTAAACATGACATTAATCAATGTGATTGGTTTATCAGTGGTATTGTACAGGATAAGCTGTCACCACAAACTATTGAACGATTAAATATGTTCAACAAATGCTATTTCACTTGTGAAGAAATTAGCAAAAGTTTACAAGCAATAGTTTCTTGCATGCAAGCAACAGGACATGATAAATTTATAAATCCTACTGTGGACACTAAACCTTCAACTCGGTATAAAAAGAGTATACCTACTCCCACTAACTCACAGAATGGGAAATCCCATGTGGGCACTTATCAAGCTGTGAATACAACAGACAGTAAGCATTCTGTCACACAAACATACTCCAAAATGTGTACTTTGTGATGGATCACATTGGGCACAGTATTGAATTCAAGTCACAACAATGGAGGCACAGAAACAACGTGCTCAACAGCTGAAACGGTGCACTAAGAGTTTAGGTGAACACAAGGGAGATAAATGCTCACTGAAGAAGTGTTTTAAATGCAAGGGTATGCACCATACAGCTTTATGCCCAAACACTTGGGCAGAACAACAGATGACTTCCACAGAAACAGGAAGTCAACAAACAGCAGCATTAAATGCGAGAGAAGTCTAAATCGACTGCACTTCCAATAGCTCGAATTGAGTTATCTAATAAATTACACAAAACCAATGTGCTAACACTATTTGATCAAGGCTCATGAAGGTCCTTCATAAGAACAACAGTGTTACAGAAACTGAATAAACAACCCCATGCCAAAATACAGTTAGATATAGCTGTTTTTTTCCAAAGCTCTGGTAAACAGACATATGACTTAGCCTAGTTCACTGTTGATCTAGGAAACAGGAAAAAGACAGTAGAAGCTGTGGTAGTCAATGATTTGCCTACGTCTGTGCAGATCCGGGGATTAAAAGAAACAGTTGCAGCACTGAAAGCAGCCAAGGTCAAGTTAGCCTGTCCAGACATACAGATGGATACAGTTAGTCCAATGGATTTAACACTTTCAGGGTCGGTGCCATACATGTACGGCATGAGAGCCAGGGTCGGTGCCATACTTGTATGCCAAGTATGGCACCGGGAGAAAGCTGGTAGGCCTACATGTGAGAGAATGGGTCTGCGTGGTCAGTGTGTGCAGTATAAAAAAAAATCTGCAGCACGCAGTGCATGAGAAAAGAAAAACTGACCGTGTTCTTGGTTTAAAACAGAGACTGCAGTGTATTTTCGTATGGTATTTATGGTTGTATTCTCGTTTTCTTGGCCTCATTTGATAGAATGGAAGATATATTACAGAAATAGAGATGAGTTTGATTGGTTTCATGATGAAAAGTACCTTGAAATTGAGCTCATAGTAGTGGAGATGTTCGATTTTTGCCGATGTTCAAGAGTAAACAAATCACACCTTGCGTCCAATACACGTCAACTGGTGAGTCTAATATTCTTTCACAAGTGCACTGATGTTATTTATACCATTTTTACAATGCAGTAGTCTGCATAACAGTAAATCTTCTATGTTTTGTGAGAATAAAAATTCAAAATGGAAAGCAAGAACAATATAAGAGGGGCCTGGAGACATGACTAATGAACAGAGAAAATGTTATTTTAGTGCCAGGAATGTCTGTCTTGTTTATTCTGGACCCTATTTTGAAATTGCCATCTTTTGAAATTTGTGAAATTGGCCAAATTGCAAATTTCTGACCACTTTATTGGGTAGTTGAAATCAGTAAATGGGCGGTTTCTTTAAATCATTCGATAGAACAAATGGAGTTCTAGCGAAATAGCTATGATTTTAGCCGACTGGAACAATGGAATTGGCCGAAAATTGGTGAAATTGCCGATGCGTAAATATCGCTAACTTCACGAGAGCATAATTTCATAAGTTTTCCATTAAATTTCATACTTTTAAGTGTCATTACCATCGGGAAAAGATTCTCTATCGTTTCATAAGAATTTTTTTTTTCAAATATTTTGCGACAGAATCGCAGTTTCAGAAATGGGCTTGCGACAGTCAAAGGGTTAAGGATCGGGGGTCTCGACCCTCAAACGGTTAATCATTGGTAGTGATTATTATCACTGTTTTGTGCAAAATATAATAAGTAAACATGATGTTCAATGAGGACAAATTCCAACTACTCCGTTATGGAAAACTGGAGATAATAACTAGAACAAAGCATACTACAAACTCTGATCATACAATAGAGTGGAAAAATAATGTGAGGGACCTGGGAGTGGTAATGTCTGAGGATCTCGCTTTCAAGAATCACAACAGTGCCACGATCACAACTGCAAAGAAAATGATAGGATGGATAATGAGAACATTCAAAACAAGAGATGCCAAGCCAATGATGATCCTTTTCAAATCACTTGTTCTCTCTAGGCTGGAATACTGCTGTACATTAACATCTCCATTCAAAGCAGGTGAAATTGCAGATCTGGAGAGTGTACAGAGAACCTTCACTGCACATATAACTTCCATCAAACACCTCAACTACTGGGAACGCCATTGGTACACTAAGAGAAAACACCATAAATGTCCGGGGCCCAAGACTGTTCAACAGCCTCCCACCAAGCATAAGGGGAATTACCAATAGGTCCCTGGCTGCCCTCAAGAGGGAGCTGGACAGATTCTTAAAGTCGGTGCCGGATCAGCTGGGCTGTGTTTCATACGATGGACTACATGCGGCCAGCAGTAACAGCCTGATTGATCAGGCCCTGATCCACCAGGAGGTCTGGTTGTGGACCGGGCCATGGGGGCATTGACCCCTGGAATGGCCTCCAGGTAGACACCCAAGAAATAGTCAATGATGGATCTAAATACATAATCATCTTTGGGTAAACTCTTAAGAGTTACAGTTCTTGTCTTTAAATTCATTAAAGGGATAAAACCTAATTATGAATTACCTGAACCCTCCCTTTTATATGTGCGGGTTGTGTGTGTATTGTTCCAGTCACGGTATTGTGCCTTTTTTGCTAAATATTATAAGATGTCGAGGAAGAATTCATAATTCTTTACTACCTAAAGAAACAATACATCCAATATTGATCCCTAAGAATCATTGGCTAACAAAAATGATTGTTAAAAATGCCCACAGTAATGTGTTACATGGTGGGGTAGCTGACAAACTGTCACATAAGACAATCTTATTGGATATCCCAAGGTCGACAAAGTGTGAAAAAACAAAGGACTGCATTACTTGTCGTCACTACGATATGCGAGTATGTCAGTATCCTGGTCCACCTCCATATCCCTCTGAACGAGTTTGTCATATCACTCCATTTGAGATGACAGGCGTAGATTACACTGGACCAATAATTTTTACTAAAACAGTTGACAAAGTTCTCATCAAGGTGTACATCTGTTTGTTCACCTGTGCTACGACTAGAGCAGTACACCTAGAAGTAGCCACTGACATGTCTGCTGAAACCTTTATTCAGAAGGTTTGCAGCCAGAAGGGCATGTCCCAGACTGATAATTTCAGACAATGCAACGAACTTTGTTGCTGGTGTTGCTTATATAAGCAAGATCTTTGATCAGCCAGAGGTACAACAGATGCTGAATCAACACAGATGTCATTGGAGATACATTCCTCCTAAGGCTCCATGGCAAGGCGGATTTTATGAAAGAATGATAGGCATAGTAAAATGCTGTTTAACCCTTTGACTGTTTCTGTCGTATATATACGTCTTACGAGCAAGTGTTTTTGACGTATTAATATGCCAAAATTCTAGCGGCTTCAAATCAAGCAAGAGAAACCTGGTAGGCCCACATGTGAGAGAATGGGTCTGTGTGGTCAGTGTGTGCAGTATAAAAAAATCCTGCAGCACACAGTGCATGAAAAAAAATCCAACTGTGTTTTTGGATTAAAACGCCAAATTTGAGGTGTATTTTCATATAGTATTTATGGTTGTATTCTTGTTTTCTTGGTCTCATTTGATAGAATAGAAGACATAATATAGATATAGAGATGATTTTGATTGGTTTCACAATGAAAAGGACCTTGAAATTGAGCTCAAAATAGCGGAAATATTCAATTTTTGCCGATGTTCAAAACTAAACAAATGATGTCATTGTCCAATAAGTGTCCAACTAGCCATTCTAATATGCAGTCATGAATGGGTTGACATTATTTATACAATTATTACAATAATGCAGTAGTCTGCATAACAGAAAATCTTCTATTTTTTGTGTGAATAAAAATTCAAAACAGAGAGCAAGATTAATATACGAGGGGCCTGGAGACGTGACTGATGAACAGAGAAAATGTTATTTTAGTGCCAGGAATGTCTGCATTGTTCATTCTGGACCCTATTTTGAAATTGGCATCTTTTTTAATTTGCATAAAATTGGTCAAATTGCCAATTTATGACCACATTATTGGGTAGTTGAAATTGATAAATGGGCAGTTTCTTGTACTCACTCGATAGAACAAATGGAGTTTGAAAGAAATAGTTATGAGTTTGGTCGACTGGAACAATGGAATTGGCCAAAAATACGGCTCAAAGTGGGCGAAATTGCCGATGCATAAATGTCGCCAAGATCGCTAACTTCGCCACAGCATAATTTCGTAATTTTTCCATCAAATTTCGTACTTTTGGTGTCATTATCGGGAAAAGATTCTCTATTATTTCATAAAAAATATTTTTTTTTCTAATATTTTGCGACACAGAAAGACACTCTGATTGGGGGCTGTGACATTCAAAGGGTTAAATATTATTAGCATTTTTGTTTACTGTTCGATTTCTGGTTATTTTAAGTGAATTTTTATTTTATATTATTAGATTTAACCCTTTCAGGGTCCAACGGGGGTCTCCGAAACTCGTTCTCAGGGTCCAAGAATTTAAAAAAAAAAAAAAATCTTATGAAATGATAAGAGAATCTTTTTCCGATCATAACGCCACAAAAATTATGAAATTTGATCGAAAACTAACGGAATTATGCTTTCGCGAAGTTATCGGTATGGATGACATTTTGCCCAATTTGAGCCCTATATTCGGCCCATTCCAATGTCTCAGTCTACTAAAATTATAGCTATTTCGTTAGAACTCCATTTCTTCTATCGATTGAGTACAAGAAACCGCCTATTTACCAATTACAACTACCCAAAATAGTGGTCAGAAAATGGCAAATTGGCCAATTTCACACAAATTTCAAACGATGCCAATTTCAAAATAGGGTCCAGAATAAACAAGGCAGACATTCCTGGCACTAAAATACGATCTTCTCTGTTCATTAGTCACGTTTCCAGGCTCCTCTTACATTACTTTTGCTTATCATTTTGAATTTTTATTCTCACAAAAAATAGAAGATTTACTGCTATGTATACAACTGCATCATTGTAAAATGGTATAAACAATATCAGAGCACTTGTGCATGAATATTAGACTCGCCAGTTGATGTGTATTGGACGCATGGTGTGATTTGTTTACTCTTGAACATCGTCAAAAATCGAACATTTTCGCTACTTTGAGCTCAATTTCAAGGTACTTGTCAAACTAATAAAAATCATCTCTATTTCTGTAATATATCTTCCATTCTATCAAATAAGACCAAGAAAACGAGAATACATCAATAAATACCATACGAAAATAGACTGCAAAGTCTCTGTTTTAAACCAAAAATACGGTCAGTTTTTTTTTCCTCGTGCACTGTGTGGTGCAGGAATTTTTTATACTCCACACACTGACCGTACAGACCCATTCTATCACATCTAGGCCTAACAGCCTGTTTCTTCTTGATTTGAGGGCGCTAGAATTTAGTCGTACTAGTACGTCAATAACCCTAGGGCGTAAGCCATACTAGTACGTCAATAACCCCAGGGCGTAAGCCATACTAGTACGTCAATAACCCCAGGGCGTAAGCCATACTAGTACGTCAATAACCCCAGGGCGTAAGCCATACTAGTCCGTCAATAACTCTGAAAGGGTTCAAAACTAATACACAAAATAAAAGTAATACTATAACAGGACCCATGACCATAACACAAGATACAGATCATTTTTTGATATACATGTACCCCGTGTCCATATCACCCTGTGTAAAAATTCTATGCATATAAAGGGCCCCAAAATTTGGAATTCATTACCAGTAAATACTAAAATAACCTGGTCTGAACATCAATTTAAGACTTCTCAAAAATCACCTACTCACCCTAAACTAAATACTCATACTGTAAACTACATTCAACAATGCTGTGTTACTTTCCTATAATATAATTTCAAATTTCAATATTTACTATTGATGTAACCATCCTACAAAACACTTTCACCTTGTCACAATGTAATATCCTCAGATTGTAATTTGAGAAAATGTATTAACTGTTATAAGCTAATGTTTAAAACAAACTCAATCAATTTCTCTAGTATTAAGTAGTCAATAAGCCATTAGATTTAGTCTGCCCATAATGCCATGGCATGATAGTGGCTCTCTTTGCACTTCAGTTCATGACTGTAATTACAAAATCTATGTAAACTTGCAGTGAAATAAAAAGTATTATGATAAAGAATGGTTTTTATTTCAGCCTTAGCGGTCCGCAAAATATTTCTCCTATTTTTACCATCCGCAGGTGTCAAAAGGTTTAAAACCACTGCTCTAGAGTATCCAAGACCTTGTTATAGAGGTTGAGTAGTTGGAATAGGCAGGAACAGCCGGCTCTAGATCCACGTTGCCCTGTGTTGTGTAACTGATGGGTGGCGATCTTGCTTCTTAGAATACTTTCAAGTATTTTTATATGGGATGCTAGAGCTATTGGTCTGTAATTCTTTGCAATTGCTTTACTGCCCTGTTTGTGGAGTAGGGCTATGTCCGTTGTTTTTAGTGACTGTGGGTCAACCCGTGTTAATGCTCTCTCTCCATAGAATGCTAAAGGCATGTGACGAGATTATTCTTCTTCTTCTTCTTATTATTATTATAATAATCAAAAGAAGCGCCAAACCACAAGGGTTATACAGCGTGGCAGGGCAGGACAGGATGCAGGGAGAATGGATTGTAAGAGGGAGATGGATGATTAGTAGGGTATGGAGTGCAGCAGGACACTGGATAGTGCAGGGATAGAGGGTAGCAAGCGATCGAGGTAGAAGGGACTGAGGGAGATGCTAAAGGTATAATCTTCAGAGTTTGTGTAGCAAGTCAGTTTCTGTTAAAAAGTCAACGAGAGAGTCAGGATTAAAAGAGGGTCCATCAGCAAGAAGGGAAGGTAAAGAAAGGGCCGCAGAGGAAAGACGCCGTTGGAGGTAAATCCTGCGTGCTCGTTGATATAGTAGTCAGTCCAACAGAATATGTCGAACAGACACTGGAACCTGACAATGCTCACAGATGGGGGCAGGGAGCCTTTCCATGAGATACCCATGAGTAAGACGAGTGTGGCCGATGCGAAGACGGGAGAGTGTAGTCTCCCAACCTCGACAATGGTGACAAGAAGGTGGCCAGAAACCTATACTCGGTTTAATAGAATGAAGTTTGTTATTTAGCAGGTCAGACCAGCGTTGTTGCCAACAGGTGCGTAGGTGGGTAGCAATGACCGCAAAATAGTCCATAAAAGGAACACCTCTATAGGAAACTGGAAGGTCATGTACTGCTGACCGCGCAGCAGTGTCTGCCTGTTCATTGCCCTGTATGTCAACATGACCAGGGACCCAACAAAAAACAATATCTTTGTGCTTGCTAGAGATACGGCATAACCAAAGTTGGATAAGAACAACTAGGGGGTGAGGTGTATCAATTTTACGGGTAGCCTGTAAAGCACTAAGGGAGTCTGAAACGACCACAAATGGTGATACAGGCATAGATGCAATATGGATAAGTGCCACAAGAATGACATACAATTCAGCCATAAATATGCTAGCCGAGGGTAATAGATGCCCTCGCACTATGCTGTCCGGAAACACTGCTGCGAATCAGATGCCGTCAGATGACTTTGAACCATCGGTGTATAATGCGATGGCATGGGAATGAGAACGGAAGTGGTCTAGAAAAAAAGAGCGAGAAGCCACCATAGGTAGTTGGGCTTTTGCGCAAGGTAGAGGAATAGAACAGACACGGACAGCAGGAACTTCCCAAAGGGGTAGGGGAAAGGGAGATGTCACATGAACATATAAAGGTGGTAGCTGAAAGGAAGACAAGAGTGAATGTAGACGAAGAGAAAAGGGACGAAGTAAACAGGGGCGACGAACAAATAACGAGTGTCTACTAACATCTGTGACAATCCTATACATGGAAGGATTGCAGAGGTCATGAGAGCGAACATAATAGCAAATGCAATGTGCATCACGACGATCGGACAAGGATGGAATGTTCGCTTCTACATAGAGGCTCTCAACCGGGGAAGAACAAAATGCACCAAGGCATAAACACAATCCCTGGTGATGTATGGGATTAAGGCTGGAAAGAGTAGCAGGGGAGGCCGCCGAATATATCTGGTCACCATAATCGAGTTTTGATAATAATAAGGCTGAATGCAGGCGAAGGAGAGTTCGACGATCAGCCCCCCATGAAAGATGTGCGAGGGTTTTTAAGAGGTTCAGCCGGCTATGACAAGTTGCCTTCAGAGAGGTAATGCGAGGTTTATAGGACAATCGACGGTCAAACAGAAGGCCGAGAAACCTGACTATCACGTTCTGGGATACGTGAGCCATATAGGTACAATGGATGAGCAGAGACCACTGAACGTCTAGTAAACGTAATTTGATGAGTTTTGCCACTAGAAAATTTAAACCCGTGAGTGGTGGCCCAATCTGAAACCCGGTTGATGGCATACTGGAGGGAAACTGCAATGAGGTGACAGTCAGCACCCACACAAGCTATAGCAAAGTCATCCACATAGAGCGATGACCAAATATTGGATGGGAGAACAGATGCCAGATTATTTATAACAAGGAGAAAGAGTGTTGTGCTCAGAACACAACCCTGGGGGACACCTTCAGCTTGGACAAATTCCGGGGAAAGCACATTACTAACCCGGACACGGAAATGTCTGTCAGTTAAGAAGGCCTTAAGAAAAAATGGTAGATTGCCTCAGAGGCCTAAGGAGTGGGCCTGGGCCAAGATATTGTACCTCCAAGTTGTGTCATAAGCCTTCTCAAGGTCGAAAAAGATGGCGATAACCGAGTGGTTATTAGCAAAGGCATTACGAATATATGTATCCAAGCGCAGTAAGGGGTCAATGGCAGAATGGCCCTTACGAAAGCCATATTGACTAGGGGAGAGACTATTGTGCGTCTCTAAATACCACATCAAACGTCTATTAATTAGACATTCCATCACCTTGCAAACTGCACTGGTAAGAGCGATGGGACGATAGTGGAAGGTATCACGTCCCGTAGTACCCGGTTTGCGAAAAGGGAGAACAATAGCAGACTTCCACAGCTGGGGAAGGACTCCTTGCGACCATACAAGATTAAAGAGTCGTAAGAGGACAGTAAGAGCAGACTGATATAAATGCTGTAGCATACGAATATGTATGCCGTCTGGCCCAGTTGCCGATGATCGGCAAGCGGAGAGTGTTGCTTCCAGTTCTTGAAGGGTAAAAGGCACATTTTAAGATTCTTCTGTAAAAGAAGAAAAATCTAAGAGCTTTAACTCGCTGGCAGACTTAGAAGAAAGGAACGAGGGGCATAGATGGAGCCCCTGAGAAATACAGACCAGATGATTACCAATTTCAGTGGCAACGGCAAGAGGGTGTGCTATATCAACACCGGCAATCAGAAGAACAGGAGCCGGGTTGGGGGAGAATTTACCACTCAATTTCCGCACTTTCTTCCAGACTGCACTCATCAAGGAAGCCGAAGTGACGGTGGAAATGTAATCCCGCCAACAAGTGCTCTCTTCTGCTTAAAATCAAGGAGTCTCTCTATGGTTCTGTTATACCGGTACCTGCCCCACGCAGCGCGTTTCAAACGTACTGCCCGAGCACAAGCAGGAGACCACCAAGGCACACACTTCCGAGAATGCTTGCCTGAGGTTTGGGGGATAGAATGCAAAGCTGCTGTGAAGACGGAAGACGAAAAGAGATGTAAAACCTCATCAATGCTGGACGGTCAAATTGCCAGCGTGGGCTACGAGGAGGAGGAGAATACGAAGGGGACTTAAGAATGATTGGAAAATGATCGCTGTCATGTAAGTCTTGGAGGACAGACCAGGACAGTTGAGGAAGAGCAGATGGAGAGATCGATGCAAGAGAAAGAATGAGTTCGAGGATCAAAATGGGTAGGAGTACCCGTATTTAAAACATGGAGGGGGAGAGAAGCAAGAAATGCCTCCAACTGAACACCACGGGAGTCACAGTGCGACCCTCCCCAGAGAAAATGGTGTGCGTTAAAATCGCCAAGTAACAGAAGGGGTGGCGGCAAGGAAGAAACCAGAAAATCAACATCTGGGATAGACAGTGCCCGCGAAGGGGAGAGATATAAAGAACAAAGTGTATACCACTTATTCAAGTGGATACGGGCTGCAGTGTAATGTAGAGAAGAAAACACAGAGCTGACGGTATGGAATACCAGTGCGTATAAGAAGAGCACTTTCATTAAAGGTTCCATCGGAAAAAGGATCCGATGAATATAACAAATCATAGCCCGAAAAGGGCCGGATAACAGCGGATTGTAATTTGGGTTCTTGCAAACAGACCCCAACAGGGAAAAACTGGGAGAGCAACACCTGAAGCTCACCCCGGTTACCCCTGAGGCCTCGGATATTCCACTGCAAATAAGCCATGATGAATGGAGAGAAAGATATAAGTTGAAGTTAGAGGTACTATCTATGGACTAGGGTTAGAAAAGTCCATATGTGGAGGCAGTGGAAAACTTGTAATCAGAGAAGGAGGGGGACGCTGTGAAGGAAAGAGGGGTATAGACAGAGAAGAGAAGAGGAGGAGGAACCGGAGGTGGAGCAGTGTCCATCAAAGGTTCAGACTCTGCAATAGCTTTCAGCGTTTCGGAAATCAAAGATGCAGGATGTGGGACTACATTAAAGATGGAAGAAGGACGAGGATGAGCAACAATCTGGGAGACTATAGACTGTACTAAAGTAGAGGGCGAGGAGATGGAAGAGGAAACTGTCGAAGGGCTTGGGCTTGGGAAGGACAAAGTGGAATCAACCTGGGGGGGCAGGCAAGGAAAAAAACTTGGAGGGGAGGGGATGAAGATATTGAACGAGGAGGAGAATGAACGTCCACACACGTTATAAAACTAGTCGGAGGTTAAGAACCCGACAATAGGGATTTTTTGCCGGACTTATGCGAAGAGGGCGGTGAGTGGGTGGTGGACAAGGCGTGTAGCACAGAACTGTGCAAGTGAGTGAGGAAGGGTGTGGACAGTATGGGATGCTAGGTAGGGACCTCGGAGCCAAGAACAGCAAAAGGATTCGAGACAGGGGTGACTGAGGATGGGCCGACCACAGAGGAAGCCGTTTAGCAATGTGAAAATAGGAAATATTAGGAAGTCTACCTTGAAGGCGTAGATGAGAGATGGCCATAGCGTATGAGAAGCCTTCTGCCTCTTTGTGACAACGGATTTCCCGCTCCTTTAGGTAAACCTGACAACGGCGAGAGTACGATGGATGCGCCTCATGACAGTTAAGGCAAGAGGGAAGTAGAGTATACAAGAAGGACTGGCATGGTCGTCGGCACCACAGACTGGGCATTCGGCCATGGACCTGCAATATTTCGCGGGATGACCAAAACGCCAGCAGTTTCTACACTGTTGCGGTGTAGGAGTCACCTTTCAAACTTTTAAACGGTGACCTGCAATGTAGACCGAAGGCGGAAGTTCACGGCAGTCAAATGTTAAACGAGCTATATTGCAAGGATAACGTCTTCGCTTATTGGCTGGGAGGACAAAAGTGTCAACTTTGAGGATAGGGAGTTCTTGGAGCTCAAGCTGCTCCAAAATGTCACCACCACATGTCTGGAAATTCCGTTGGACAATGGTGTGGGGTAAAATGACAGAACCACTACAAGAATTGAGAGAATGATGTTTGTCAATAGTGATAGGAATAGTATCTACGGTCGTAAGGAGAGAAAGATTGCGAGCTTGGCCAGCATTCTGGACCGTGATTATGTGAGTGCCGCTCTTGAAAGTGTGAAATGATATATCTTTACCTACATGGCGTAGGAGAGCTTTATCAATACTATGATCGGAAAGATAGGTAGTTGGAGTAGGCGGTCTGAGAGTAAAAATCTTTGTCCATTGAGTAGTGTGAAACTAAGTGTTTAAGGGGAGTGCATGACGTGCTGGTCGTTTCTGAAATGAATGAGAAGGAAGTGTCAAATTTTCATGTAAGGGGCTTGGTCGTTTGGATGTGGGACCGGAGGTGGTCCGAAAAGTGCCGCACCATTGAGGGAGAAGCCGGAATCAAGGTCAGAGAAGAGTGAAGGTCCGGTCGGAACCGCGGTACCTGAAGCAGGTGATGAACCGGCACCAGCAAGAGGTACAGAGGTACTAGAGGTGTCCGAAGAGTTGTCCATTAACGAGGTAGGGTCAGAACTGGGTGCGGTATCAAGAAGGGGCCCAGGGGTAGGTTCACGGATTAGGGCATCCATGGTTAGGTTACTTCTTTCTTTTTGTTTTTAAGAAAAAAAAAGAAAAAAAAGAAAAAAAAAGAAAAAAAGGGGGGAACGTGGAGGAATAGCTCCTAGGAGGAATGAAAGAGGCGTAAATCCCCCGGCGGCCGGATACCCACCACAAAACATACCTCCTTTGGCCACCACCCCCGGAATCCGAAAGGTGGCCTCCAAAGATACACCAGTCACCTGAAAGATACCCAAAGCCACCCCCCGGGAGACTGGAGAGGGATTGGGACATTCCCAGGTGATCCAGATCCCACGGCAAACTACACCACCGCCAAGAACCTCAACAGAATGGGATGGACCACGGTACCCTTTCCCCTACCTAGGAACCAGAATGCCCGTGGAGAGAAGTTCACAGGGTAAAAATGGGACGGGAATAAGGGAAGGAGGAGGAGGAGGAGGAAAGGGAGAAGGGAGGATGGGGAAGATGGGAAAGGGAAGAGGGGATTGGGGGGTAATTAGGTTCGGTCTGAGGAAGAAGACCAAGAGGTCCAATTCCTCAGACTGATAGCCTCTTTACCGCGACAAAGAGCCCCCCTTAAAGAGGATCTAATGACCAAATGAACTATTATTGCCTATCTAATCTTGAGTTAATTTTTAAGTTTGCCCGAAATGCTCTGCATACTAAGGGGCTTTTGGCATGTACACCCAATTATTATATTACTCTGTGCAACCATGTATCATGTCAAAATAAACTTCTTATTCTTATAATATTTTAGACATGATGAAGCTGCCTTTGTTTTCCTTAAATGTGTTAGATACAGCAATTAATGATGATTCAAGGCATTTTCATCTGCAGAAATTAGGTTCTCTGATCACTAGTCGGGTGTCGTTGAATTTCACGAGGTGATTGGTGGAATTCCGGTGTTGTACACAGGTGTTGTTCAAGACATGTTTCGAGGTTCCTTGCTATTTCACCTACATATATTTTGTCGCATCCTCCACAAGGTATAGTGTGAACCCACCCCTACATCGACTTGTTCATGGTGGTTCAATTTTGTCCTGGTTAGATCCCTTATGGAAGTGCTGGATGCGATGGTGATTCTAGTGTTAGCTTGTGCGAGTACTTTAGAAATGTTTGATGCAACCTGGCTGTTAGGGAGGATTATGTGGAAAATTCTTAATTTTTTGGAAGTCAGCATGTGTAAATTTGCATAATATAATAATTGTGTATTAAAATGATGCTAATTTGACTCTTCGAGAAATTTTGTGTGAAGCGGATTTGTTGCGGGGAAAGCCAGGGCGGAGAGAGGACACCATATTGTATTCAATGAGTTGGGCCACTTTGTAATTTGCACCATAAATTCGGCATTTTCAGAGGCTTAATGGGGTACAGGCCTCAAAATTTCAATTGAAGATGGCGATATGTTCTGCTGAAGAAATGGGGACAAGAAATTGGTGCGACAAAGAAATATTGTGTGAATGTAATAAAATAAGGGATGCAGTCCTCACACTTCACAGAGAAGTATAAACCGTCTTTTTATGTAAAACTTGCAGGCCAGTGTAGTTTCTAGATAATAAGGCCGTTGTGGTGCGATTCATCTGCATTAAGGCAGGGGCGAGATTTTTTAGGAGTGAGTAATAGGGAAAATTGAAAAATTATGGAAAAAATGTTTTCTTAACAAAAATAGTGCATAATTCTGACAATATGTTGATGCAATCGGCTTGTTTCTATCATATTTCTAAGTACATGTATGTTTTTACCAAAATGTTAGTTTTTTGTTCTTGCTGTTAGCAAGAGGACTTTTTGGCAGTTAGTCAGTTTTTTTTTTTACCCCCAAAAATTGCAATTTTTATGATTGTTTCACTTGAAATACATTATATGGCAACTTCTGTTAGGATTAGGGTGGAAGAACTTGCTTGGTTGTTGGCTCAGTAGCCTTTTGGTTTCCAATAAGGACGGAGAAGTATAGCGCTCCAAGATTTGGCACGCCATTACCTAAGATTTTTACACAAACATAATTATCATTAACTTAGGAATAAGTTATTGACATTATTATCCCTCTCATGCAGAGTATTTATAAGAGCATCATGATTCTTTCACAGGTTATTGAGGAATGATGGTTCTATTGAATTACATGGGGAGTTTGCGATATGTTTTACGTTTTGTTTTTAGTGAATTTTTTTCCCAAAAAAGTTTAAAAAAAAAAACATATTTCAACATTTTGTATAATGCAATCTATTGACAGTAAGCTCAAAACTCTCTAATTCGAAAACCTAACTCTTCGTCTTTCATCTCATTTCAACTAGAACATTGTATGTCTTACCAATTTTGTAGGAGAGGGGGTGCCCGCCCTATCAAATAGGGCATTAAATTTTTTGTTCTATATAACTAAGGCAAAACGTCACTAAAAACACAGTATCTAGGTTCCAAATGGTGCTTAATTAACCCTTTCGGGGTTGGTGCCGTACTAGTACATTTTACGAGCAGGTGTCGGTGCCGTACTAGTACATTTTACGAGCAGGTGTCGGTGCCGTACTAGTACATTTTACGAGCAGGTGTCGGTGCCGTACTAGTACATTTTACGAGCAGGTGTCGGTGCCGTACTGCATTAGCACTTGTTTACGGAGCAGAGTGTCGGTGCCGTACTAGTACATTTTACGAGCAGGTGTCGGTGCCGTACTAGTACATTTAATTCGAGCAGGTGGGGTCGGTGCCGTACTAGTACATTTTACGAGCAGGTGTCGGTGCCGTACTGATGTAGCATTTTACGAGCAGGTGTCGGTGCCGTACTAGTACATTTCCATTATCGACGTAAGAGCAGGTGTCGGTGCCGTACTAGTACATTTTACGAGCAGGTGTGCGTGTACATCAGTTCGGTCGTCAGCATTTTACGAGCAGGTGTCGGTGCCGTACTAGTACATTTTACGAGCAGGTGTCGGTGCCGTACTAGTACATTTACGAGCAGGTGTCGGTGCCAGTACTAGACAGGGGTGCCGCTAGTACATTTTACGAGCAGGTGTCGTGTGCCGTACTAGTACATTTACGAGCAGGTGTCGGTGCCGTACTAGTACATTTTACGAGCAGGTGTCGGTGCCGTACTAGTACATTTACGAGCAGGTGTCGGTGCCGTACTAGTACATTTTACGAGCAGGTGTCGGTGCCGTACTAGTACATTTTACGAGCAGGTGTCGGTGCCGTACTAGTACATTTTACGAGCAGGTGTCGGTGCCGTACTAGTACATTTTACGAGCAGGTGTCGGTGCCGTACTAGTACATTTACGAGCACGGTAGTTCCGGTGCCGTACTAGTACATTTTACGAGCAGGTGTCGGTGCCGTACTAGTACATTTACGAGCAGGTGTCGGTGCCGTACTAGTACGTTTTACGAGCAGGTGTCGGTGCCGTACTAGTACGTTTTACGAGCAGGTGTCGGTGCCGTACTAGTACACTTTACGAGCAGGTGTCGGTGCCGTACTAGTACGTTTACGAGCAGGTGTGGTGCCGTACTAGTACGTTTACGAGCAGGGTCGGTGCCGTACTAGTACTTTCGAGCAGGGGTCGGTGCCGTACTAGTACGTTTCTGAGCAGGGTCGGTGCCGTACTAGTACGTTTACGAGCAGGGTCGGTGCCGTACTGAGTACGTTTACGAGCAGGTCGGTGCCGTACTAGACGTTTACGAGCAGGGGTCGGTGCCGTACTAGTACGTTTACGAGCAGGGGTCGGTGCCGTACTAGTACGTTTACGAGCAGGGGTCGGTGCCGTACTAGTACGTTTACGAGCAGGGGTCGGTGCCGTACTAGTACGTTTACGAGCAGGGTCGGTGCCTACTAGTACGTTTTACGAGCAGGGTCGGTGCCGTACTAGTACGTTTACGAGCAGGGGTCGGTGCCGTACTAGTACGTTTTACGAGCAGGGGTCGGTGCCATACTAGTACGTTTTACGAGCAGGGGTCGGTGCCGTACTGGTACGTTTTACGAGCAGGGGTCGGTGCCGTACTGGTACGTTTTACGAGCAGGGGTCGGTGCCGTACTGGTACGTTTTACGAGCAGGGGTCGAGTGCCGTCTGGTACGTTTACGAGCAGGGGTCGGTGCCGTACTGGTTTAAACCGATCGTTTACGAGCAGGGTCGGTGCCGTACTGGTACGTTTTACGAGCAGGGGTCGGTGCCGTACTGGTACGTTTTACGAGCAGGGGTCGGTGCCGTACTAGTATGTTTTACAAGCAGGGGTCGGTGCCGTACTAGTACGTTTTACGAGCAGGGGTCGGTGCCGTACTAGTACGCGCAAATTCTAGCGGCCTCAAATTAAGCGGGAAATGGCTGGTAGGCCTATATATGAAAGAATGGGTCTGTGTGGTCAGTATAAAAAAATCCTGCAGCACACACTGCATAATGAGAAAAAAAAACTGACCGTTTTTTTCGTTTAAAACAGCGACTTTGCAGTCTATTTTCGTATGGTATTTATTGATGTATTCTCGTTTTCTTGGTCTCATTTGATAGAATGGAAGATATATTACAGAAATAGAGATGATTTTGATTGGTATGACAATGACAAGTACAGTGGACCCCGCCTAATGAGCACCCGGGAAATCGTAAAATTATGTAAGTATAATATTGTAAGTGCTTGTGGAAGTGTATTTTTGGGGGTCTGAAATAGACTAACCTACGTGACATTATTTCTTAAGGAAGTAAATTAGTTCGGTAATGGCACTTGAGCAGTCTTCTGGAATGAATTTTGCTCGTTAGGCGGGGGTCCACTGTACCTTGAGCTCAAAGTAGCGAAAATGTTCGATTTTAGCCGATGTTCAAGAGTAAACAAATCACACCATGTGTCCAATACACATCAACTGGCGAGTCTAATATTCTTTCACAAGTGTGCTGATATTATTTATACCATTTTTACAATGATGCAGTTGTATACATAACAGTAAATCTTCTATTTTTTGTGAGAATAAAAATTCAAAATGGAAAGCAAAAATAATGTAAGAGGGGCCTGGAGATGTGACTAATGAACAGAGATGGTATTTCAGTGCCAGGAATGTCTGCCTTGTTTATTCTGGACCCTATTTTGAAATTGACATTTGAAATTTGTGTGAAATTGGCCAAATTGCCATTTTCTGACCACTATTTTGGGTAGTTGGAATTGGTAAATAGGCAGTTTCTTGTACTCAATCGATAGAAGAAATGGAGTTCTAGCGAAATAGCTATGATTTTAGTGGACTGGAACTTTGGAATTGGCCAAAGAAAGGGCTCAAAGTAGGCGAAATTGCCGATGCGTTAACATCTTCGAGACCGATAACTTCGCGAGAGCATAATTCCATAAGTTTTCATTCAAATTTCATACTTTTGGTGTCATTATGATCGGAAAAAGATTCTCTATCATTTCATAAGAAAAAATTATTATTTTTTTTCCAAAAAATTTTCGACCCTGAGAACGTGTTTCCGAGAAGGCCGGTCGACCCCCAAAGGGTTAATTTGATAGTTTTAATTTTGGATATCTTTTTATTTCCTCGAATTTCAGATAGGGTTTTCCAGGTCTTTTTCATATCACCTTTTATGTTATGTAGTCTGTTCTCATAATACAATTTTTTTGACCTACTCCTAACAACGTTATTATCCTTCCCAACAGCTAGGTTGCATCGAACATTTCTTAAGTACTCACACAAGCTAACACTAGTCGCCATCGCATCCAGCACTTCCATGAGGGATCTAACCAGGACAAAATCGAATCACCATGAACCAGTCAATGCAGTGGTTTACACTATACCTTGTGGAGGCTGCGACAGAATATATGGAGGTGACACACGTCTCAGTGAACACGTTAACGCACGTAGGAATGATAACTTGAACACCTGCGTACAACACTGGAATCCAACCAATCGCCTCATGAAATTCAACAACGCCTGACTAGTGATCAAAGAACCTAATTTCCGCAGACATAAATGTCTTGAATCATCATTAATCGCTGTATCTAACACAAACAAAATAAAGTACAGTGGACCCCCCGAGTTTCGGTCATAATTCATTCCAGAAGCCTGCTCAAGTGCCATTACTGAACGAATTTGTTCCCTTAAGGAAAAATGTAAATTTGGTTAGTCCTTTCAGACCCCCAAAAATACACATACAAAAGCACTTACAATATTAAACTTACATAATTGTTCGATTTCCGAGGTGACCGAAACTCAGGGGTCCACTGTATTAACAAGAATCCTTCTCAAAACAATAAATCCTGCTATTACATAGTCACTGCTGCTAATACTCCACAGGAACATAACGGGGGAAACACAAACAGGCCTTCTCAAATACAACCACTAACAGAAATATTTGTCTAACTTATTTGTATGCTACCCAAGTACAGTGGACCCCCGGAAATCGAACATTCTTCATTCCAGAATGCTGTTCAAGTGCTGTTACCAAATGAATTTATTCCCATAAGGAATGATGTAAATTAGATTAGTCCATTTCAGACCCCCAAAAATACACCTATAAAAGCACATACAATAATAAACTTACATAATAGGGCGAGTTGGGAGTGTTCGATTTCCGAGGGTCTACTGTAATAGCTTTTATAACCTTTTATTGATGTGCAAGTTGATTTTTCTACCACATGTATTACTATTACTACTACCTCTAGTATTACTACTACCACTAGTATTACAACTACTACACCTCACTAAGCCAATATATACCCTCTGTGTCCATGTATTGTTTGTAACTGCTTGATAAAGCTCCTGGAGAGCAAAACGTTGCCACAATAAAATGTCATTAGTTGCACTTGTGTCCTTTTACTCAACAATTCTAGTTTGGCTCATTATAAAATGAGAACAGAAATAGAAAAAAATATAAGATGATCAATTTCTTATTTCAAACTATTCTCATTTAGTAATATAGTATTCTGTATAAAGATTTCCTTCTGCAAGCTTGTCTCAATTAAAATTTTCTTTCCTCACTCAAAATATACATTTGTACATTAACTATTTATAAAAATTGCAACTCTCTCTTATACAGCCAAGTTAACATACCTGTTCCACCACCAGGAGACCACCATTTTTTAGATTCTCCCACAAGACTCATGTTGTCAATGTCAACTTTGTAATGACGATGGAACCATTTGTTGACACCACGAACCTTCCACAGAGCACTACCTTCGTGAATTTTCTGTACTATTTCTTCCATGTTGTGACTTCGTATGAGCACTTCTGTTGGAAAGAAAATAGGAATTAAAATCTTAGTTATGATACATTCAGGGTCAAACAAATTTAAGACCCTTTTTCAGTAACAGTAAATCCGGCTTTTCAGCATTAACATCTATCTTTCATGTACAGCATATTCTTACTGTACATCTGTAATGTACAGTAGTATTAATGAATTCTGGAGGAGCACCAGAAAAATGACTATCATAAATTCACAGTGCACCTACGATCCAACTTACGACCTGCTCGACATACGACCGTCGTCTGGCAGCAGGACTGGGCGGGCTGATGCATACCGCCATACGACAGTTGACTGGAGACCTCTTACATCACTCAGGCAGCATCACTGAGTTACCCTGCCCTATCAGCAACATCACACTGTATTAACTGTACTGTATACATGTACCTGGACAGTAAATTTCACCATGGCCCCTAAGAGGAAGTCTGAAACTTGCACTGGAGCTTGTGGCAAGAAGGCAAGAAAGGCTCTTACTCTCAACCAGATGAAAGTAATTAAACAGTATAAGAACATAAGAAAGAAACAACACTGCAGCAGGCCTACTGGGCCATGCGAGGCAGGTCCAAGTCTCCTACCAGCTTAAGCCAATGCCCTAACCTAGTCAGGTCACATTCACTTGAGTACGGCATCTGACCTAGTAGCACAAGCTAGTCAGGTCCAACTCACAACCACCCGTACCCACTCGTGTACTTATCTAACCTATTTTTAAAACTACACAACGTTTTAGCCTCTAACTGCACTATGGAATTTGTTCCACTCATCCACAACTCTATTACCAGAATGTATTAATATTGGTAGAATTACCGACAATATGTTAAGTAAAAGGACACAAATGCAACTAATGAGACATTTTATTGTGGCAACGTTTCGCTCTCCAGGAGCTTTTTCAAGCCGGCTTGAAAAGGTCCTGGAGAGTGAAACGTTGCCACAATAAAATGTCTCATTAGTTGCATTTGTGTCCTTTTACTTAACTCTATTACCAAACCAGTGCTTTCCTATATCCTTCCTGAATCAGAATTTTTCCAACTTAAAGCCACTGCTGCGAGTCCTGTCTTGGCTAGATATTTTTAGCAAGCTATTTACATCCCCTTTATTTATTCCTGTTTCCTGTTTATACACCTCAATCATATCCCCCCCTAATTCTACGCCTTTCTAGAGTGTGCAGATTCAGGGCCCTCAGTCTATCCTCATGTGGAAGATTAATGATACATGGGATCAACTTTGTCATCCTCCTTTGTACGTTTTCCAGAGCATTTATATCCATTCTGTAATACAGTGACTAAAACTGTGCAGCATAATCTAGATGAGGCCTAACCAAGGATATAAAGAGTTGAAGAACAACTTGAGGACTCCTATTATTTATGCTTCTTGATGTGAAGCCAAGCATTCTATTCGCTTCATTGCGAACACTTTTACTGTTGTCTTAGTTTTAGATTACTGCTAACCAGAACTCCCAAATCCTTTTCGCAATAATATAATAATAATTCAGTGGAACCCCGACTAACGAACACTCCATATAACGAACAAATCGTGTAACGAACGCCTTTTTCACAAAATATTTTTCTCGTATAACAAACATTTACTCGTGTAGCAAACCGTACCAGACCTGTCCACTTGCGGTGAGGCGGACAGGACGCCAGTCAAGCGTTGTTTACACTTGAGAGAACATTACCCAGCGCGCTCTTTCAAACATTCACAATAGTACTTTTGTTGTGTTTATTGCTGGTTCAGTGATTGTCACTGTGAAATAAGTCACCATGGGTCCAAAGAAGCTTCCTAGTGACACCCCTGTGGTAAAGAGTGAGGACCACCATCGAACTGAGGAAAGATTGTAGAAAAATATGAGAGTGGCGTACGTCTGAGTGAGCTTGCCAGGATGTACAACAAAAACCAATCTACTATCGCCACTATCCCGGCAAAGAGAAATGAGATCAGAGAAGCTAATGTTGCAAAAGGGTTGATATGTTAACGAAAAATAGATCGAAAACAGTGGATGAGGTTGAGAAGTTGTTGTTGATGTGGATAAACAAACAGATAGCAGGTGATAGTATTTCCACGGCGATAATTTGTGAAAAGGCAAGGAAGTTGTACGCAGATCTTGTCAAGAGAATGCCTGGAACCAGTGGTGAGGAGAGTGATTTTAAAGCCAGCAGAGGCTGGTTTGAGAGGTTTAAGAAACGTAGTGTTGTAAGAAATGGTGAGGCAGCCAGCTCAGACAAACGTGCAGCTGAAAAGTTTGTGAGTGAATTTAAGGGGTTCGTAGAGGCTGAAGAATTCCTCCCCCAAAAAGTGTAACCCTTTCAGGGTTTCAGTCGTACTAGTACGGCTTACGCGCTGGGGTTATCCACGTACTAGTACGCATAAATTCTAGCGCCTTCAAATTAAGCGCGAAATGGCTGGTAGGCCTAGTGGTGAGAGAATAAGTCTGCGTGGTCAGTGTGCGCAGTAGGAAAAAAATCGGGGAGCCAGTGGTGCACTGTGGGAACGCCATGTTAGTACACCTTGTTCACCATGACTCGCAGTAAGAAACACCTCACTCCTCAGCGAATTGGAACACTTTTGTTCCCCAGTGACAGTTCTAACACCGATGGGAGTGTCAGTGATGATGAGTTTCAAGGTTTTGAGGAGGTTGTGACCCGGACTTTGATGTGAGCAATGGTGATGATAGTGATAGTGAATATGAACTCCAAGCTCTTCAAAACAGTTCCAGTAGCGAGAGTGGAGCAGAATATTCTCCAGTGAAGCGTCAGTATATACGACGGTATATGTGCTCTGGTAGCGTGCCATATGCTGTTCCAAGGGGAAGGAGTACATCTCGGAGTACATCCCATAGGCGTACAACAGGAAGTGATAGTGAAAATGACGACAGTGTTGCAATTGGGATGAGAAATGTGCATGCATCTGGTAAGATAAGATAAGATTTCTTCGGATTTTTAACCCCAGAGGGTTAGCCACCCAGGATAACCCAAGAAAGTCAGTGCGTCATCGAGGACTGTCTGTCTTATTTCCATTGGGGTCCTTAATCTTGTCCCCCAGGCTGCGACCCACACCAGTCGACTAACACCCAGGTACCTATTTGCTGCTAGGTGAACATGACAACAGGTGTAAGGAAACACGTCGAAATGTTTCCACCCGCCGGGAATCGAACCCGGGCCCTCCGTGTGTGAAGCGAGAGCTCTAGCCACCAGTATTATATACTGATAGTAACTGGTACACAAACCCCTCCCTCAGTGATTTTTTGCGAGTGAACTTGACAGATGTGTGCAGTACAGTGCGTGCAAATCGTAAGCATATGCCTAGGTTCAATGCAGGCACTCAGAGGTGAGGTGCAGGCATTTGCTGCCAATGACATCATGGCATTTCGGTGGCATGACAAACGAGATGTCACACTGTTGTCATCAATTCACCCTAACGAAATGACAGACACTGGCAGGGTGAGTAGAGACACCAATGAACCCATTTTAAAACCTGCAGCTGTGATGGACTACACCCTCAATATGCACTTAGTGGACAAATGTGACATGCAAATTGGGTTTGCTGATTGTGTTAGCAAGAGTTACAAGTGGTACATAAAACTATTTTTTCACATTCTGGACATTACCATGCTCAATGCTTATAATATTTATAAGTTGAAGACCACAAACAAACCACAATACGGCAAATTTTGTTTGTCTGTCATCAGACAAATAATATTCAAGTACCAAGGAACAACACCTACAATAGAAACCCGCCCAAGACCAAGTAATCAACACCTACCCTCTCGTCTGAGGCCTGGTGAACACTTCCTAACAAAACCTGCCTGCTACTGCTTGCAAGAAAAAGGCTCAGAAGAGGTGTTTTGTCTGTGCACATACAAAAAAAACGCCCACAACAACGCAGACACACTCGTTTTATGTGTGTGGAATGTAAAACACCACTGTGCATGGAACCATGTTTCAGAGACTTCCACAGGCTGCAGAACTTCTAGAAACATGTCCAGTGACTATATATGTATATAGTGGACCCCCGAGTTTCGTAAACCCCGGAAATCGTACATTTATGCAAGTATAATATTGTAAGTGCTTGTGGAAAAGTATTTTTGGGGGTCTGAAATAGACTAACCTACGTGACATTTTTCCTAAGGGAGTAATCTTGGTAATGGCACTTGAGCAGACTTCAGGAGTGAAGTTTTACGAAACTCGGGGGTCCACTGTATACAGTGGACCCCCGAGTAACGAGCAAAATTCATTCCAGAAGCCTGCTCAAGTGCCATTACCAAACGAATTTACTACCTTAACCCTTAAACTGTCCACACGTAGATATACGTTCACGTGCGTAGCTGACCGTATATTTTGAGAAAAAAATAAATTTTTCTTTTTCTTTAAAATGAAGAGTGCATTTTGTTTGTCATTCCCACATGTTGTAATACTGCACACACTGAATGCACAGACCCATTCTCTAATCTCTAGGCAACTCAGGCTTATCGTGGCAAGGTTAAAAGCATTTGAAAAAAAACGTAGATCTACGTTCGGAGCAGTACGCAAGCGAACGTATATCTACATGTGGACAGTTTAACCCTTTTGGGGTTATGGTCATACAAGTACATTTTACGCACTGTGGTTATTGACGTACTAGTACGCCTAAATTCTAGCGCCCTCAAATCAAGCAGAAACAGGCTGTTAGGCCTAGATGTGATAGAATGGGTCTGTGTGGTCAGTGTGCGCAGCATAAAAAAATTCCTGCACCACACAGTGCATAATGAGGAAAAAAACGACTGTTTTTGGTTTAAAACAGCGACTTTGCAGTTTATTTTCGTATGGTATTTATGCTTGTATTCTCGTTTTCTTAGTCTCATTTTATAGAATAGATGTTATATTACAGAAATAGAGATAGTTGTGACTGGTTTCATGATGACAAGTACCTTGAAACTGAGCGCAAAGTAGCGAAAATGTTCGATTTTGGCCAATGTTCAGGCGTAAACAAATCACACCATGCGTCCAATACACAACTGGAGAGTCCAATATTCTTGCACAAGTGCGCTGATATTATTTATACCATTTTTACAGTGATGCAGTTGTATACATAACAGAATCTTCTATTTTTTGTGAAAATAAAAATTCAAAATAGAAAGCAAAAGTAATGTAAGAGGGGCCTGGAGACGTGAATAATGAACAGAGAAGATGTTATTTTAGTGCCAGGAATGTCTGCCTTATTTATTATGGACCCTATTTTGAAATTGGCATCGTTTGAAATTTGTGTGAAATTGGCCAAATTGCCATTTTCTGACCACTATTTTGGGTAGTTGAAATTGGTAAATAGGCGGTTTCTTGTACTCAATCGATAGAAGAAATGGAGTTCTAGCGAAATAGTTATAATTGTAGTAGACAAACATTGGAATGTGCCGAAAATAGGGCTCAAAGTGGGCGAAATCGCCGATGCGTAAGTGTCATGGCTACCGCTAACTTTGCGAAAGCATAATTCTGTTAGGTTTCGATCAAATTTCATAATTTTGTGGCGTTATGATCGGAAAAAGATTCTCTATCATTCCATAAGAAAAAATAATTTTTTTTTTTAATTTGTGGACCCTGAGAATGAGTTTCAGAGAGACCCCTTGGACCCCCAAAGGATTAAGAAATAATGTCAAGTAGGTTAGTCCATTTCAGACCCCAAAAATACACTTACAAAAGCACTTACAATATTATACTTACTCATTTACCCCTACCTCACCTATGGAATATGCGCATGGGGCTCTACATCAATAACTCATCTCAGACCACTAATAACACAACAAAAGGCAGCAGTTAGAATGATAACAAATTCTCACTCCAGGCAACATACTCCACCAATATTCAAAAACCTAAACTTACTCACCATACAAGACATCCATACTTTTTACTGTGCCTATTACATACATAGAACACTCTATGCAGATATTAACCCACCACTCAAACTTCTCCTTACTAATTTTAACAGGACACATGACCATAACACTAGACACAGATCACTCCTCGATGTTCCCCGTGTCCACCTAAAACTATGTAAAAACTCAATGCACATAAAAGGCACGAAAATTTGGAATTCATTACCTGTCATTGCCAAAGAAACCCTACCTGTACCCCAATTCAAAACGATGCTAAAAAACCACCTTCTCACCCAAAGATAATTGCTCCATATCAACCATTCCCAGCAAAGTAGAATAATCACTTAACGTAAAACCTGACTTTAAAGTCAATGTAATGTATGAATGAACGATTGAATGAATGAATGTATAACCTGTTATGAATAATACTTACTTAGCTAATTATTCCCAACACTTATATTATAATGACCACGTAAACTAACTGCAATGCAATTAATTGTTTTAAATTGTTTTAAATTGTTATCTCACTCAATTAGTTGCATTGCTGCAATAAATTGCTACAATTAATTGATATGTTCAACTTATATTCAAACTTTAAAACTTAGATAAGCAACTTTACTTATTTTATAAATTATCAACCATAACTTTTTATTTTATTATTACTATTGCTTTAATTTGTTTAATCTGATTTAATTAATTTTATAATGAAGACAAAAGTACAAAACTATGTTCAAATTCCATAGCTTAAATACTCACCTTTACTCATTGTATACTATCTACAATAATTCTTACAATCTAGTTTTAAGTTAATTTTAAGTCTGCCCAAAATGCCCTGCATACTAGGGGCTTTTGGCATGTACACCTCATGTAATCTCAATAACCAAATGTAATTCTTTGTATCATGTCCAAATAAAAATTATTATTATTATTATTATTATAATTGTACGATTTCCGGGGTGCTCGTTACTCGGGGGTCCACTGTATATAATTGAACAATAGAAATAAACAATATTTGTTATTGTAAATAACTAAATAAGTTGTGTAAACAAAATAGTGATAAACTTTATGTCATTATTGTATAATAATTATCGAGTGAATATTTGAAAAACATCACTTCTATTGGTCTCACAGGCCATAAAAGTTATTTGCAAAAAAAAAAATTAAAATCGATAAGAAAACAACTTCAGAAAATAGAAGATTACCGACCAACTGGAAGTCACCAATGTTGCCGTCAACGGTTCAATTTTGGTCAACTTCAATCCTCTATATCCCGGTGAGTATTGACCGCAAAAATGTATTTTTTAGCCTATTAGATTTAGAAAAAAAAAAACTATCATTTCATAAGAATTTTTTTTTTTTTTTAAATTCATGGACCCTGAGAACGAGTTTCGGAGAGGGGCCTTGGACCCTAAAAGGGTTAATTGTGATGAAACAGTCCTGTTTTGGAAGAAAATGCCCAACAGGACCTTCATTACTCAGGAGTTAAAGGCACTGCCAGGACACAAGCCTATGAAAGACAGGCTAACTCTTATGATGTGTGCCAATGCCAGTGGTGATTTTAAAGTGAAGCCTTTACTGGTGTATCACGCAGAAAATCCCAAAGCCTTCAAGAAACACAATGTTAACAGGAATAATTTGTGTGTGCATTGGAAGGCTAACACTAATGCATAGGTCACTAAGGACTTTTTCATGGAATGGTTGACTGGAGTGTTTGGCCCTAGTGTGAAGAAATACCTCCTGGAAAAGAAATTACCACTCAAGTGCCTCCTGGTACTGGACAATGCTCCTGCTCATCCTCACAACTTGGAAGAGTGTTTGTCTGACAACTTCAATTTCATCACTCCTCTCATCCAGCCCATGGACCAGCAGGTCATTGCAAACTTCAAGAAACTGTACACCAAAGCAGTGTTTCAAAAGTGCTTTGATGTGACCTCAGACACTGCATTGACCCTAAGACAGTTCTGGAAAGATCACTTCAATATCGTGCATTGCATAGGCCTTATAGGTAATGTTTGGGAGGGAGTGACTTCCAGGTCTTTGAACTATGCTTGGAGACCACTCTGGCTGGATTGTGTTGAAAAAGAGGGATTTTGAAGGATTTGAGGCTGACCCTGATCCTGACGACCCTGTGCCTGTTGTGGGAGATATTGTGGCATTGGGGAACAGCCTGGGGTTGGAGGTGAGTGGTGAGGATGTGGAAGAGTTAGTGGAGGAGCACAGGGTAGAGCTAACAACTGAAGAGCTGGAACTGGAACAGCATCAGTCCAGAGCTGAGGTTATTGCTTCACAGGAGGAGGAAGAGAGAGAGAAAGAGGTGCCTTCTTCAGTGTTTAAGGAGATGTGTACAAAGTGGAATGAGTTGCAGACATTTGTTGAAAAACACCATCCTGAGCAAGCTGAAATGAGCCATCTGTGCAACCACTTCAGTGACAGAGCCATGTTGCACTTCAGGAAAATATTAGAGTCGCCAGAAACAGAGGACTGTGGACAGTTATTTCACGAGGCAGGGATCCAGTGACTCAAGCTGGTCCTAGTGGCATTAAAAGAAAAAGAAGGGAAGTAACCCCAGATAAGGACTTGTTACCTGAAGTCATTTTGGAGGGGGATTCCCCTTCCAACCACTAACACCCTCACCCTGTCGTCCTCCCTATCTTCCAGATGCCTGCAACTCTCTTCAATAAAGGTAAGTAAATGTTATTTATTAATCTGTTTTTTATTATTTAGTATTAGTAGTAGTATTTATAGTTTTAATAATGTTGTTTTGTGTATGCAGAACTATAATTAAAATGTATTTTTTGTGAATATTTTTGGGTGGAACGGATTAATTGTATTTACATTATTTCTTATGGGAAATAAGGTTTCGAATTACGAATTTTTCGTGTTAAGAACTAGCTCTCCTGGAACGGATTAAGTTCATTAGTCGAGGGACCACTGTATCTATTTACTACAAGTACATGTACATGGAATACAGGCCTAGCTGACATCAATGACATACAGTGGACCCTCCATTTTCGTCGATCTCGGTTCTCGCCGATTTCAGTTTTGGCAGACTTTTTTCGTCAAAATATTGGCTCGTTTTCTGCATTTCCTCCGCTTTCATCGATGGTACAGAACCTGTCCAGTCCCCAGCGCACACACAAAGCCGCCTCCCACACACGTTCTGAGGCAGTGTCGTGTTGTTTCTCGGTGAGTGAACATATCCTGTGAGGTCATGCCAAACATTTCGTAATAATCCATTGTTTTGGGCACTTGTTTGTGTGACTGCTAAATAAGCCACCATGGGCCCAAAGAAAGCTCCTAGTGCCAGTCCTTTGGTAAAGAAAGTGAGGAACACCACAGAATTAAAAAAAAAAGAATCTTAGAAAAATATGGTAGTGGTATACGTATTGCCGACCTCAGCAGGATGTATGGGAAGTCGCCATCAACCATTAGTTCCATTGTGGTGAAGAGAAAAGGAAGCTGATGTTGCAAAAGGGGTGAATGCAATAATGAAACAGAGATCACAAACAATTGAAGTAGTGGAGAAATTGTTGTTGGTATGGATCAATGAGAAACAATTAGTGGGAGATAGTGTAGTGCAGTCGATAATTTGTGAAAAGGCAGGGCAGTTGAATGACAATCTCAGAGAAAATGCCTGGAACGAGTGCTGATGTTGGTGAATATAAGGCCAACAAAGGATGGTTCAAAAAAGTTAAAGAAGCGAAGTGGCATACACAGTGTTGTAAGGCATGGTAAGGGTGCCAGTTCAGACAAACATGCGGCTGAAAAATTTGTGGGAATTCAAAGACTATGTAGAGGCTGAAAAATTCCAACCACAACAAGTGTTCAATTGTGAAGAAACAGGCCCGTTTTGGAAGAAAATGCCAAAGATGACCTACATCATGCAGGAGGAAAAGGCACTGCAAGGACACAAGCCTATGAAAGACAGGCTAACTCTCTTGTTGTGTGGTAATGCTAGTGGGGATTTAAAAGTGAAAATCCCAGAGGGTTCAAGAAAAACAGTGTCGCCAAGAGTAAATTGTGTGTGATGTGGAAGGCTAACAGTAAGGCATGGGTCTAGAGGAAAATTTTCCTGGAATGGTTCAATGAAGTGTTTGGCCCCAGTGTGAAGAAATACCTCCTGGAAAATAAATTGGAACTCAAGTGCCTCCTGGTAATGGACAATGCTCCTGCTCATCCTCCAGACTTGGAAGTCCAATTGTCTAAGGAATTCAATTTTGTAACAGTGAAGTTCTTGCCTCCTAACACCACTACTCTCATCCAGCCCATGAACCAGCAGATCATTGCAAACTTCAAAAAACTGTACACCAAAGCTATGTTTCAAAGGTGCTTTGATGTGACCGCAGACTCTGAATTGACCCTAAGAGAGTTCTTGAGGGATCACTTCAACATCTTCCATTGCATAAGCCTTAGAGATAAGACTTGGCAGGGAGTGACTTCCAGGATGATGAACTCTGCTTGGAGAAAATTGTTGCCAGATTGTGTCCAACATAGGGATTTTAAAGTTTTTGGGCTGACCCTGTCGACCCTCTGCCTGTTGTGGAAAGTATTGTGGCATTGGGGAATTCCATGGGGTTGGATGTGAGTGGCCAGGATGTGGAAGAGTTGGTGGAGGACCACAATGAAGAGCTGACCACTGAAGAGCTGCAAGACCACCATCTGCAACAGCAACAGACCACAGCTCAGGAAATTGCTTCAGGGAAGAAGGAAGAGAGGTGGAAGAAGGTGCCTTCTTCAAAGATTAAGAACATTTTTGCAAAGTGGAGTGAAGTGCATTCATTTGTAGAGGAACATCACCCTGAGAAAGCTGTTGCAATCTGTGCTGGCGACTTTTACAATGACAATGCCATGTCCCATTTTAGGGACATTTTAAAGAGATGCCAGAAACAGAGCTCTCTGGACCAATTTTTTGAGTGACAGGGGTCCAGTGACTCAAACTGCTCCTAGTGGCATTAACCCTTTGACTGTTTCGGTCGTATATATACGTCTTACGAGCCACTGTTTCGGACGCCTAAATTCTAGCGGCTTCAAATGAAGCGGGAGAAAGCTGGTAGGCCTATATGTGAGAGAATGGGTCTGCGTGGTGGGTGTGCGCAGTATGAAAAAAATCGGGGACCCAGTGGTGCATTGTGGGAGCGCCATGTTTGTAGTCATTTTTCACCATGCCTCGCGGTAAGAAGTACCTCACTCCCCGGCGAATTGGAGGCCTTCTCTTCCCAAGTGATAGTTCAAACAGTGATGGAAGTGCCAGTGAATGTGAATTCCATGGTTTTCAGGAGGGTATTACCGAAAGCAGTGCCCAGGATAACATAATTAGTGATGAAAACCCTGATGACCCACAGCCTTCCACATCTGGTGCTGGGCCGTCTCATTCACATTCACCTGTACCAGGACGAAAGAGGAAACTATTTCACCGTGTACATGACTCTGATGTGAGCAGTGTAAGTGATGATGACAGTGATTTCAAAGTTATTGAAAGCAGTTCTAGTGGTGACAGTGAGGGAGAGTATTCTCCAGTGAAGCGGCAGTATGTACGACGCAGCATGCGTTCTGGTAGTGTGCCATATGCTATTCCAAGGAAAAGGAGTAAATCTCGAGTACATCTCTTGGCCCTACACCACGAATTGATAGTGAAGATGATGATATTGTGACAATGGGGATGCGTAATGTGCGTGGGGTAGCAGGTGGTAGTGGTGGTGGTGTTGGTGGTGGCACGAGTCATGTGGCACCAGGAGCGGGCCACGCTGCTAACTCAGCACACCAACAACCACTCTCAACCACCCCCACACACTCACACAACCTGCACAACCACAACCTGCACAACCACAACCTGCACAACCACAACCTGCACAACCCAACAAACCAGCACAACCACAACCACCTGTCAATATCCAGTACCCACCAGCAGACCGCATCTGGGATTGGCAGCAAGGTGACAATTTTGTTCCCAATCCCCATGACTTTGATGAAGCACAAAGTGGAATACGGCCATCGTGTACACTTGGGAACAATGCTACTGAACTAGAATGCTTTCAGTTATTCTTCGATGAACCCCTGATGGACATTATTGTCAGGGAAAGCAACACATACTATGAGTACACCATGGCAAACAATACTTTCACCAAGGTCACGGCTACACCAGTGGAAGGACACAACTGTGGCAGAGATGTACTTGTTCTTTGCCACAATAATGCTTATGCCACATGTGTATAAGCACACTGTCAACACATACTGGTCGACAGAACGCCTGATTTCAACCCCAGGTTTTAGTGATATTATACCAGTGAATCGTTTTTGATACTGTTACGTATGCTTCACTTTTCTGATAAAACCAGGCCTGACAGAAACGACAGGTTATATAAGATCAGGAATGTGTTCATGTACATGAAACAAAAGTGCTGTATGTATTTTTATCCCTTCAGGAAGCTTGTTATTGATGAGTCTTTGATTTTGTTCAAAGGCAGACTGTCGTTCAAGCAGTATATACCAAGCAAGAGGAAACGCTTTGGTATAAAGTTATTTGTACTGTGTGATTGCAAAAGTGGTCTGGTTTTGGATATAATTGTGTACACTGGCAGTAATACATTGCAAGATACCAGGAAGTTATTGGGTATCTCTGGTGATGTGGTTAGAACAATGATGGAACCATATCTTGGTAAGGGGCATATATTATATACTGATAACTGGTACACAAGCCCTTTACTCAGTGATTTCTTGCGAGTGAACATGACAGACGTGTGTGGCACAGTGCGTGCAAATCGTAAACATATGCCTAGGTTCGACGCTGGCACTCGTAGAGGTGAAGTGCAGGTGTTTGCTGCCAATGACATCATGGCATTTCGGTGGCAAGACAAACGTGATGTCACATTGTTGACATCAGTTCACAGACATGAAATGGTAGACACTGGCAAGCAGAATAGAGAGACCAATGAACCCATTCTAAAGCCTGCAACTGTGATGGACTACAACCTCAATATGCGCTTAGTGGACAAATGTGACATGCAGATTGGATTTGCTGATTGTGTCCGCAAGAGTTATAAGTGGTACATAAAACTCTTTTTCCATCTTCTTGACATTTCCATGCTGAATGCTTATAACATTTACAAGTTGAAGACCAACAACAAGCCCAAATATGGTGAATTTTGTTTGTCAGTCATCAGACAAATAATATTCAAGTACCAAGGAACAACACCTGCAATAGACCAGCGCCCACGAAATTATCAACACATGCCCTCTCGTATGAGGCCTGGTGATCACTATCCCATACTACTGCCTCCTACTACTCTCAAGAAAATGCTCAGAAGAGGTGTTTTGTCTGTAAACATTCCACAAAACGCCCACCAAAACGCAGAGACACTCGTTTTATGTGTGAGGAGTGTAAAGTACCACTGTGCATATACCCATGTTTCAAAGAGTTCCACAAGCTGCAGGAGTTCTAGGAAAGTGTTCAGTGAGTGTACATATGTACATATATTATAGAACAATAGTAATGAACATTTTTTTTATTGTTTGTTTGTGTAAACAAGTTTTGTAAACAATATAAAGATACTAATGTTTATACTAGTATAGTGCTGCATACAACGAGTGTATATATAAACATTGCACCTTACCTTGGTCTAACAGACCACATAGTTACGTAAAAAAGAAAATAGTGAAAAAACAAGAAATCTACGAATGGAAGTAAACAAAAGTATACCGAGTGTGCGGCAGTCGCCGCTGTTGCCGTACACAGATCATTTTCTGCCAACTTTACACCTCCATATCTCGGTAAGTATTGATGGCAAAAATCTGTTTTTAGGATAAAAACAATCAGAAAATAATCTTAACATTTTGATAAGAAAAAATAATTTTTTTTTTTTTCGAATATTTTGCGACAACAGAATGGCACTCAGGATTGAGGGTTGCGACAGTCAAAGGGTTAAAAGACAAAGAAGGGAAGTGACCCCAGATAAGGACTTGGTACCTAGAGTCCTTATGGAGGGGGATTCCCCTTCCAAAGAATAACCTCTCCTCCCTCTCCCCTCCTCCATCTTCCATCCATCATTAACAGTCTTCAATAAAGGTAAGTGTCATGTTGAATGTTCATTCTTTTGTGCATGTAAATCTATCTTTAAGGTAAAAAAAAAAAAATTTGTTTATACTTCTGGGTGTCTGGAACGCATTAATTGGATGTACAGTATTTCTTATGGGGAAAATGGGTTCAGTTTTCGCCGATTTCAGTTTTGGCCGGTCTCTGGAATGGATTAAAGATGAAAACGGAGGATCCACTGTACTACTATATAGAAAACCCCTTGTTATGCTGAGCATTTCGAGTAAATTAGGTCAATGTCCCAGGATGCGACCCACACCAGTCGACTAACACCCAGGTACCCACTTTACTGATGGGAATCGAACCCAGACCCTCGCCATGTGACATGAGAGCTTTAGCCACCAGGCCACCAGTAATATTAAGATCTACATTATTTAGATTATACGTGGCATGGTTATTTGCCTGTCCAATGTTTAGAATTTTGCATTTGTCTATATTAAACTGCATCTGCCACTTCTCCGACCACTGCATCAGTCTATTCAAATCATCTAATGTCCTCATTAGAATGAATTGGACAGCCTATTTTGGTGTCATTGGCAAACTTGCTTATGTCGCTATTTAATAATAATAATACTTTATTGAGACATGGTACAGTGATACATGGTAGACATAGTTATACATAGTTATTACAGTTATTACATAGTTATTACATAGTTATTACATAGTTATTACATAGTTATTACATAGTTATTACATAGTTATTACATAGTTATTACAAAGTTATTACATAGTTATTACATAGTTATTACATAGTTATTAATGAGATGTACATGCCAAAAGCCCCTAATATGCTGTGCATTGCGGGCATTCTTAGGATTACTTAATTCTAGACTACATGGTAAAAAGTTATGGATGATAATTTATAAAAGAAGTATAATTGCGTATCTAAGTTATAAAGTTTGTATATAAGTTGAACATATCAATTAATTGTAGCAATGCAACTAATTGAATGAGGTAACAATTTAAAACAATTAATTGCATTGCAGTTACAGTTTACGTGGTCATTATAATGCAAATGTTGTGGAAATAGTTAGCTTAGTATGTATTATTCATAACAGGTTTTACATTCAATTGATTAGTCAGGTTTTTACATTAAGTGATTATTCTACTTTATTGGGAATGTTAGATATGGAGCATTTAGCTTTGGGTGAGGTGGTTTTTTAGCATCGTTTTGAATTGGGGTACAGGCAGGGTTTCTTTGGCAATGACAGGTAATGAATTCCAAATTTTCGTGCCTTTTATATGCATTGAGTTTTTACATAGTGTTAGATGGACACGGGGAACATCGAGGAGTGATCTGTGTCTAGTGTTATGGTCATGTGTCCTGTTAAAATTGGTAAGGAGAAGTTTGAGTGGTGGGTTAATATTTGCATAGAGTGTTCTATGTATGTAATAGGCACAGTAAAAAGTATGGATGTCTTGTATGGTGAGTAAGGTTAGGTTTTTGAATATTGGTGGAGTATGTTGTCTGGAGTGTGAATTTGTTATCATTCTAACTGCTGCCTTTTGTTGTGTTATTAGTGGTCTGAGATGAGTTATTGATATAGAGCCCCATGCGCAGATTCCATATTCCCTTATCTATGTCGTTTATGTAAATTGTGAACAACAAGGGGCCAAACACTGCTTGTGACGTGCCCCCATTCTGATTCTCCCATTTATGCAAACTCTCTGCTGCCTATTTGTCAACCATGCCTCTATCCTCAATAGTCTTTGGTGTGGGACTATGAGGATGGAAAGAACGCTCAAAAGCATTTCTCGCAATCTTCAGCTCTCCCATTTCACTGTTGACAATACTTACGAATGTTTTTAGTTTCTTACATTCGAAGTGAATTCGAACACATTGTTTTGTATGCAAAAGTTCTTGGAAATAAACAACCGTTTGTGTTGTACACAGCATTTCTCCTAAACCTTACAGTATAAAATACAGTACTAAAAGCATGAAAAGTAAAGTAAAAATGAAATACAAAATACAGTAGACCGTCATTTAGCACTAAATTATTTGGACGATTTGGGTATAGCACAATTGAAGAATTGCTGCATAATTTTATGTAACACGTCGTAAAATTACTTTAACACGGTTCAGTTTGCGGAAAGGAAAAAAAATTCCCTTTTCCTCAAGCGGCCGCCTTGTTGTGGATCAGTGGGGGAGACCTCCCACCACCCCAGCAACCCCCGACACTACCCACCATCCCACCATTCGTACTTCATACATGTCCAGTCCAACTTTTCTGCTACAAGCTTGTGATTGTGAATTGTGTTTTGTTATTGTAGATTCGCCAGTACTCTCCTGGCCCGGGTCTTTTCAGATGGTGACCCGGCCTTGGCTTCCTGTCGTGGGAGTGTCTTAGACCTATGTCTCCCTATGGAGGAGGTACAAGTACCCACTCATCATTGGGCCCAAACCCCTGTCCCAGGCTAGCCACATTCCCCCGCCCTCAGGGGCCTCGTAGGAGAGCCATCTTGCTCGCACCAGGGAGGGCTAATGGGAATGGCAGTCTTGTGAGCTGCACGTGTATCAAGCTCTGGCTCAGGCACCTACCCTGCCCTAGAAGGGCTGGGCAGGGTGTCTTTACATACATATTTACCCTAATACATAAATACACTTTTGAAGTCATTAGACTGGGATAAGTAAATTTCTACATAATCTTTCCAGTCTGCAGCAAATCACCAAATTTACAAATCAAACATTACATAAGTAAGTGGAATTAGCAAACCATACATCACATTTATGCATCGCATGATCACACTGCTATATCTACAAAGTCTTTTTTTCCCTACACTTGGCATCTGCCAAATCTTTAATCATCAAACTGTATCTTCTTGAGGACACTGCTTTCAACATCCAACAGGAACAGAGCACGTCTTTCATGGGTCATTGTCATTCTCAGATAATTCTTTATCATTCCCAAATTTTGGGCTGAACGACCTTTCCCCCTAACAGAAAATGACCATCGTGGTCAAACATATTCTAAGGGCTACATTAACACCTGGAAAGGTATCAGCAAGCCCTTCAGCATGTAGTAAAAACTGCATGTTGAGATGGAGTGAGACATGACCTGAGCTGGCAAATGCTGCAAACTGGACAATTTCCTCAACAAACATACTACTGAAGTCTTGAGGGAAACATCCTCAAGGGAGGTTCCTTCATGCTGGTGAGGGGCTCTTGATCTAGGAATTAGATATGTTCTCCAGTTCCCTGAATTGAGCCTGAATGCCTTCCATCCCCACTCCCACAGGCACTGTATAATCCTATGGGTTTAGCACTCCCATGATTATAATAATAATAATTGAGGGTAAACACTGATAAGTTTCTTAGCCTCATTTTTTATCTTTGCATCAGGTAGACTGCATAAGTTGACTATTATATTGAACCTGTTATACACTGCTTGGTATGTTACCCTGTGTTGTTGTAAGACAACACACAACTGATTGAGAATGACTTTAATGTTTCACATCTTAATTTTTTTTGGGAGACAAAACAACTTCCTCCGAGTCTGATGTTTTGTTTGCATCGTATTGCTCGTTTCTTTCTTTGCCTGCTTGTAGTAGATTTGTTCTGGTTGCCACAGATGTTCCTAGCATCCAGTTCCAGCTCTTCATACTTATCTCGAATTCATTTCAGAATCCTTTCCAGAGAATCAATTATATCCGCCACCTTTTCAGGTCAACATCAACACCTTGGAAAGCTTTGCTTGTACTGTTGAACCATATAGATTATGTTCCAGAACTTAGCCATCAGAGCAGTTTCAAGATAATCCATTCTGTCTCCCAATGCCCGAGCTTCATGTCTTGCTTCAGGCGTTTGCTCCAAGTCACTTTCAATCTCTGAGGGCATTTTGAATAGAGTTGTATCCATGTACAAGGGCTTCAGTAGCATCAGCTCTTGCTGACCAATGAGTGCCTGAAAGAAACTTCACATTTAGTGCTCTTTTTCTTTCCTTCCAAAGACTTCATCAGATTTGCTCATCTGCGTGTTGACGCAGAAAAAAAAAGGAGTATAAGCTCGGTATAAAGCCAAAATAACTAACAGCTTCCACACAGCAAGAGGCAGCAGTCTGTCCTACAAGATTCAGTGAGTGAGCAGGACAGGGAATAAAAACTGCTGCTGAGTTCTTATTTTAAAGTCTGATCTGCTTCCTGTGTAGCAACTGGAAATTATGTACGGCATTTCAAGGACTGCAGTCTTCAAATTAATACTTTTTTTTTAGAAA